>JBBJLR010000037.1:10290647-10308889 GCA_037577145.1 Brachypetersius gabonensis
TCTCTCTCTCTCTCTCTCTCTCTCTCTCTCTCTCTCTCTCTCTCTCTCTCTCGATTAAGGCTAATCCTCTTGGCAGCGTCTAATCCGTGGCCCAAAGGTTCGGGTGCCGTCGCCGTCCTCCTTTGTTCAGTTCGGTTGTCCCATGCCCTCACTGAAGAATGGTGGAAAAAGTTTGATATACAGAGGAAATATCATACTTTTATGTAACACTGCACAAAACACTCGGGAGTTCCACAGATCTGTGTGCTTGAGCTTGGAATAAACAGAAATCTGGTTTGAGAAAAAACATTTATTAAAACATTAAATGTTCCAATTCATACAGTTTCAGGTTAATCTGTAAATTGTTATTGCTATATCAGTCTCTCCTATGCTGATACCCTAAAAGGCTGCAAAAACTGTGTTTGACAGGGTGACCAATCACATCTCCAGGTGAGGTGGTAGGTGTTTTGATGAATCTAATGTAAAACAACAACAGTCTACTAATTTAATGATGTAGGCATCAAAAGTACTGGCGAATCAGTGCATGAATGGGTGGGGCTGAAATGCTTTAGCCAGAATGAGATTTAAATGCGTTGGTTTTGCAAGATCCCAAAACTACGATTTGAAAACGTTTTTTTGTTGGTAATTTACCGTATTTGGATTGTATGGATAGGAGGGATATATGGACTATATGAATACCACTTGAAATAATATTTACAGGCAGAATGTCTGTGTTTTGTCATAGACAGTTCTGACCGTGATATCAGAATGTTGGAAATAATTGAAGATTATTTTTCTTGTTGTGTGACTCAGAATTCTATGTTTTATAGTTTGGCGACTGTTGGATGGCTTAGCTTTGGTCTATACTGTTCATTGTTCTTCATACTTTCAGTTATAATGTTAAATTGACAGGACCAGTTCTTTTGTTTTCAGAGGCAACACTGTGCATTGTGCAGTTTTAAGCAGTCAATTGTGTGAGGAGCGCATTGTAAACCATTGTGGTCTTTTTTGGGGTGTGTATTTGCTTTGGCGTTGATGTATTAATAGTCTACCTAAATAATGTGCAGTTTGGTCATTTTATACTTTTCATTTTCTTTCATATTTACCTTCGTTTAAAAGCTTGAATGTTCAAAAGTCATTATGTCCTTTTTATTTCGTCAGGTTTCCTCCTCTTCAAGGATTTCTGTATGAACGAGATAGATGAGGCAGTTCCCCAGCTGAAATTTTACGAAGAGGTGAGATCCTTCTCCTTTAAAAAGAAGTGCTTTGCCTAATTTCTTGTCTTTTTGTCAATAGTTTTGATCTAGTTGATTGTTCACCTAGTCCTGAAAAAGCAAGCATGACCACCTCTGTGTAGTGTTTTATCCAGTCATCGTGTATCAGATTAAAAAGCATGTGATTGTATTTCAGATTACAGCAATCTCGTTTTGTTTGTTCAGATTAAAGAGTATGAGAAGCTGGACTCGGAGGAAGAGCGGCTGAGTCGAAGCCGGCAGATTTATGACGGCTACATAATGAAGGAGCTTCTATCGTGTTCACATGTAAGAGCACAGCATCACTCCCAGAAGAATAATCCATTACAATAAATCATGATTCACGTTTGATGCGTATAACCTGTTTTTTCTGTGCTGTCGCTTGGGACATATCCGTTCAAGCCAACAGGGCTTTCTTGCCTATTTAATCGGCCCAGGCACCGTATAAAAGCAGCCTACAGTCATGTGCCCTTTCAGTAACACTGCTTTAGCTTCCTCTCTCCATCCAAAAGGTTTTGTAAAGGAGGAATGCTGAATGAACACAACAGCATGTGGATTGCATCACTGCTTTGTGTTGTGTGTTAGGAAGGCACCATAATGTGACCGTTCATCTGAGGAAAGCAAGGAGAATCGGTGTTTGCTCAAAAGAAATGGTTTCTGTTGACTCACTGCTTGTGTGTGTGTTGCAGCCCTTCTCTAAGAAGGCAGTGGACCACGTCCAGTCTCACCTGGCTAAGAAACAGGTGCCTCCATCCCTCTTTCAGGTGAGACAAGAATTGCACCTAATTTGCACTGTTGTGCATGTAGGGTTTTAAACTATTGTTTCTAGCTTTGCTGCTCTTAAACTCTAAACATGTGCACTGTAAGTAGTAAAATCTCAAATAAATAAATAACTGGACTTACATTAAGGCCTCTTTGTATAGCACTTTTATTGTGCCAATTTTAGCCTAACACATAATTTTATAATACAAGCCTCATTGGCCATGTAGAGGGAAGGTCAATGATTGACAAGGTGTATTTTAAATTTTCTTTGAGATTCTGTTTTGTCAGCAGATATAGTGTGTATAGTGCTATGCTGACAGTGTATATCCTAAATTGTTCGGTGTAATGAAGGTGCTAGTCTCATGATTTGTGTTCTTTTTTGTACCTCAGCCATACATTGTGGAAATCTGTGACAGCCTGCGTGGAAAGATCTTTCAGAAGTTCATCGAAAGGTGCTCATCAGTACTGTTCCTTGCGGTTATTCAGCTTGCCCATATGTTTGTACCTAGAATTCCCTGTTGCCCTATCGTCATTGTCTAAACATCCAACCTGTTTCTCTTCCACACAGCGACAAGTTCACTCGTTTCTGCCAGTGGAAGAATGTAGAGCTAAATATTCATGTAAGTTTTTTCTTGGGTGTTTGTGGAAGATCGCACGGATGATATGAGCAGGAATGTAACCTTGCAAGTAGGAAGATTTATTGAAACATTCAAAGGTTAAATTAATTTAGTAAGTTGTGTTGGATTGTATTATTTCAGGCCTTAGTATATAGACCTAGAACACCACGGCTTATTGCAGTGCAGTTTGAACCAAGGTTTTATTAGCACTTGTGTTCCACAGCAACACGGTTAACATATCCTTTGTTTTCCTGACTAGTTAACAATGAACGATTTCAGCGTCCATCGGATCATTGGAAGAGGAGGATTTGGTGAAGTCTATGGCTGTAGGAAGGCAGACACTGGGAAAATGTGAGTATACAAAATGAACCTTGAGTATGGCCTTTTTAAGTACATTTACATCAATTGCCAGACACTTCTGTTCAAAGTGACTTACAGTGTTTGCATATCACAGCTGTTGTTGAATATAGTGTTAGGGATCTTACCCAAGGACTCATTCTTGTGTAGTGTTGTGTGTCACTCAGGGAAGAAATTAAAGTCCTGAACCAGTGAAGAGACAGGTGTAGATGATTCCAGATAATCAGACCGTGATCAGTATACTGGTTGTGCTGAATGCTGAGTGGGTGGAACTCCTTTATCTAGGCTCCTTGTATCTTTAAGCTTTTTGCAGCCTGGCACAGTAAAACATTTGTTCACATATCTTTCATTTAATCTACTCAATATGCCAAAGATAAGACAGTTTGACGGGTGGAAAATAGTATTTATAAAAAATGAGGTGGCTCAAGACGTTTCCTCAGTACTGTAACTCACTACACATTACACCAACCACTAAATATATTAAATAGTCTGGGGTTTTTTTTTCCTACTGAGGTGCCCTGGTTTATGTCCATCAGGTATGCCATGAAGTGTTTGGATAAGAAGCGGATTAAGATGAAGCAGGGTGAGACCTTGGCACTCAACGAGAGAATCATGCTGTCACTGGTCAGCACTGGGGTGAGTGACGTGTTTACAGACATCTCCTGAAGCATGCCTGCAAAACCAAGCAGTATTAGGGAGATTGTTTTGATTTTGCAATAAATATTATGATACCTAAAACAAAACATCATATTGCAGTTATATTGAGTCATATTGTGATTGGCGAGTATATGGCGAGGGCCTACAAGTGTCTAGAAACTTTTACATCCTTCTTAATGTAGTTCCACTGAACTTCAGACTTACCCACATGATGAAGTTTGACTTGCGTGCTATATTCCTATAAATAAGAACAAAGTGTAAATTCATAAACATGAATAAATATGCATTAAAAACACACAATTGAAGTTATAACTGAAGATGATACGAAGTTAACCAGTTAATACTAACTTAAGTTATTTGAATTCCACCTGTTGCCTTGTTGCTTAAAGATTGATCTGTAATATTTTCGTAAATTTTTTTGATCATCTGAAGGCTTCAGTTTATTCAATGCAGAAAAGAACAATCTATTTTTGAATATGATCATTTGCATAGTACACATTTTTGCAAAATCTTAATGCCTCTATAAACAAAAAACGAACTCATATTTTGCAGCCCTCTGTTCTACATGCTTGTATTTAGGGCTGCATAATATGTACAAAATATTAGTATTGCAATTCTATTCCTACATATGCTATTTTAAAATATTAAATCCATCTTATCCTTACTTTTCTGTAATTAAAAGGACAGTCTGTTTTTAAATATACTGTATATCCATTCCTCACATTCCTTCAGTCTATATATAGAAAGTGCAAAAACAACCTGCTTTTGAATCAGTTTTTGTGATGTCACAAAACCAACATATTTACACACATTTCCCTATTCCACCTACAGCATTTTAGTCATGCCATTAATGCTGCAGTTCTAAAGGGAGTTTCCTGTGTTGCTGCAATACAGGGCAGCCAATCAGAAATAAGACAACCAGAGATTGTACGAATTATGTTGAATTATGACGGACACTTTTGGTTCGCAAATACTATAAACATCCTGGAAAAAGTAAAATAGAAGAATATGGGCCCTTTAAAACACCTGGGCCAGGCAGGGCTTTCAATGGTTGAAGATTAAAATAATTAGACTTTTGGATTACATGACGACCCATGAACCTTCAGAACACCCGGTAACTCACCTGGAGCTGTGATTGGTGACCCTGTCAGAAACACTTTGATTGGTTAGAGGCTTATTTTCATAGTGCAACCTTCCGTGATATCAGTATTGCAGAAAAGGATATTGCAATAATGGTAAAATTGTTCTTCTACAATATGGGCTTATTAGAATGCCTTGGTTATAATTCAGAAATTTTACCATTTAGTTGAAATTCATGTCAATACATGTTTTATTTTTTTTATTTATTAATTTTTTTTGCTCCTAGGACTGTCCATTTATTGTGTGTATGACATATGCCTTCCACACTCCTGATAAGCTGTGTTTCATCTTGGACCTGATGAATGGTAAGAGCTGCCCCCTCCCTGCTCCTTGTCTCATGCACAGCCCTGCTCTGCTTCTCAGAATCCCCATTCGCTTTCCTGTAGGATTACACTAATAAAGCTGCTAATCTCTGGCATCCTATGTAACATCACGCACACCGGTCTATTTTTCTCATGCTCATTCTTTCCTGTTTTAATCAACACTGCTCATCCGATCCTTTGATTCTCGCTGTCTTTTTTAAGTCACCAGGACCACCATCGAAACAATATGTATTGCTCTGAATCATGTTTCTGGTTCTGCTTCTGTACCTCCCTTTCAGCAAAGATATCACTGAAACATTGACCTTAAAAACAAAGAAATGGTGCACAGAATTGGCCAAAAACTGATTGTTTAGTGTTTTATAGTACTTGGCGCTTATCAATACTATAAATATGACTTTGTTCATAATTTTGACATTTGCACAGATGTCTACCCTGAAGTGCTGAGTGAAACACTTGTAACTACAACAGAAATGTAGTTTTCCTTTTAGGACGTTCAAAAATAACTAAACAATTCAAATCTGGTGTTTTAGGTGGGGACCTTCACTATCATCTCTCCCAGCATGGAGTCTTCAGCGAAAAAGAAATGCGCTTCTATGCAGCAGAGATTATCTTAGGCTTGGAGCACATGCATAATCGATTTGTCGTCTACAGAGACCTCAAGGTAAGGACAGCTGTCTTGTTATTGCTTATGTTCAGGGAAACCCTTTGACCTGTTCTTTTCATTTGACCAAGAGAGGACCCTCGTGTCATTTGATGTTCAATGTTGAAATGAAGGAGGAAGGGGGTTAAACTGAATGACATAGGAAAATGGAATTTTGTAGATCAGTGTAGTGGACAACACAGCAGCCTTCGGCTACAGGTTTAAAACAATGTTATTTAAATAGATTTAAATACTGCAATCAAACTTTAAATGGTGACAAATGTAATAGGGAGGGAATTGATAGGACCAGGTGTAGCATTTGAAAATATATGCATACGCACACATGCACGCGCACACGTGTGTATAGTACTGTGCAACAATACTCTTACTGTTTCACAGTACTGTATGTGTTAATGTCTTCATATATGAATTTTGAACGTGGATTGGAGGTCGCCAGGCCAGATTTCCCACAGTGTGGAACAATAAAGTGAGGCATGTTTTACTTACAGGCCATCCAGCTGTCTGAGACATGGCTAACCAGTAATATTCTGCTCACATACACTCCTCTGGCCTTTCAGTTCAGGTGGGCCTCTGTAGGCTCTGTGCTAGGAGTGGTGTGTCGATACTGAACTGTTGGGCCACATTCTTTCTGTGCAGCTCTGTTTACTGTCATAGAAAAGAGTGTTGGAAGATTCTCTGGTCCGCTGTGGTCCAACTCAGTCCTGCACTTCAGTGGCTGGACAAGGAGTAATTCAGCATGGTGTGCTTTAACGAACATCATGCAGTTTCTGCTGAGCTGCTTTCCGCTATTAAATGGTGCCAGATAAGCAGGACCTTGTTTGGCTAATCATCAAAAATGTCTTGAATTTTTAATCGTCTCTAAAATGCGTGTTTTTTCCTGCTCTTACGTTTTATTGGTCTTGTTTTATTTGATCTGGCAACACAAAAAATGCCAATCATGCAGCAGTTCTATTTCAGCACTACTTTTAAGTGCTTTTTAATGAAAATAGTCTCACAAATTTAACGAAGTGTTCCTTTTCTCACACAGACCGTCTCATTTCCTGGAAGTTTTCAGTCATATTAGTATTTATTCCGTTGTATCAGTGTGAAAAATCAGCAAAAAGGTATTTGGAAATATCAGATAGATTCAAAATGTGACCATTATGTGTTCTAGCGCTAAAAGGGAAACTGAAAATTAAACATGACTAGAAAGGAAACAAGCAAGCAGAAACATAAAAACAGATTTACAAATGTAAATAGATAAAATAGGAAGTATAAGTAAACTGATCTTAAAGTTTAATTTAATATGAGAAACTAAAATCTGAAGTTATTTTGAATTAGGTTCTATATCACTTAGTCTTTCATTCTAAAGAGCAGCGTTCTCATGGCTATATAAATAAAGGTTAATATCTATTATGATCTATAGTTGATTGGGAATGCTTCACAAAAGTTGTTGCTAATAATAAGTGTCTTTGTTTAAATTTTGCGAGAAAGACAAAAGGTACAGCTTAGGGAAGTAGTTGAATTGCCATACAGAGCGACGCGGGTTTTCCGTGATATGAAAGCGGCTTCAGTGTCGTGCTGGAGGTCACGCGCCATCAAGGCTACTTTTGATTCTCGCCAGCAGGTCACCACCTAAACAGAATCGTGTTTGTGTGATTATCTCTTTGTAAGGACGTAGTGTCCTCATAATGATTGGAATATGAGTCAGTCTGAAGATGTGGGGACATTTTGCTGTTTTGTAGTTAAAGCTAAAGGAACAGAAAGAGCCTTTCGGCAAGTTTAGCTTTAGGTGTTAAATTACTTACATACAGGCTTATTCAGTGAAATGTCCTACGTAATGTGTGTGCGTGCATTAATGTCGGTTAATTGTAGGTCCTACAATCCATTGTTGAAGGTTTTTTTAGGTTTTTTTTTTAAGTTTCAGCTGTTATTAGGGTGAAGTCTGAAACATCTGTGTCGTTTATCAGTGCGTCATTTGTTCCTCACGTGAGGGTCAGACGTACAGAACCGCACAGGCCAGTGTTAGACATCTTAGTGTATAGATATCTGTGAGGAACCTATGATGTTTAAGATGTTTCATCAGAAGTCTTATTTTGAGGTAATCGTGCCAGAGGCAGTCTTTTTGTTATTCTTCAGCCTGTGTTCTGATCTTATCCTAGACCTTCTGATCTCTTCCTCTTTTTTCCATTTTTATCTTCTTCAGCCTGCCAACATTCTCTTAGATGAGCATGGCCATGTCCGCATCTCTGATTTGGGTTTGGCCTGTGATTTCTCCAAGAAGAAACCCCACGCCAGTGTGTGAGTTCTCATAAATTATTCTAGTTCTTCTCATCATTTGTTCGTTTGTTTATCTTTTCTCATAAATATTGAATATAGCCTTAATTTTGTAAGGCTTTTTTTGTTTGTTTGTTTTAATTATTTATTTAATAAATATTGTGCCTGATGAGAGAGGACCATAATCAGTCTCCCTTTTTGCTGATTATGTAATAACTGTGTGTTTTGAGCCCTGTGCGAGTGTTTTGATTGTGCTCTGTGTTTGTGTTGATGATGCTAATAACGTGGTGTCTTGAGAGGTGATTGTTTTGGGAGTTTTGTCTGAAAAATGTCGCTGGCCATGTGTGATTTGATTCTGAGATCAGTAGTTGACCCTGAATTCGGGTGAGCTCAGATTGGGCCAAATAGATCATTTTTGACAGGTGCGATCAATGTACAATCAGAGTTAATTAAAATAAAGCCTTTTTTAGCATGAGTTTAGTGCAGATAGGGCTGGGCAATAAGCTGATATTTATTGTCATCCTGATCAACTGCATCAATACAGCTGTACTAAATAAAGGTAACCGGGCCTAATTATTAGTATAATTTAACCAAACCTAGTTATACTGGTTTTGTAATTAAATGAGCACAGTACACAGGATATGTCCAGAAAAAATGTGGGGTTTATTTTGTTTATTTTTAAAGTGGCCTTTCTTTTTTTAGTCCCAAATGTCAGATATTGAGATCTTATGTAATATGAAAATTTCTTGAAGCATTTTCCCCACATCACCCACTGCTAGGCCAACCAGATTTTATCAGATAAAACAGCTCAAAAGAAAACAATCAAAGTAATAAAAAATAAATGCTTATGAAATAAGCAAAACAACAAAAAAAACCCTCAAATCTGGGAGTGGGATGAAGAAACTCAAAGTCCTGAAGTGTTCACACGGTCACGCAAATAAAGATTTGTAAGATCGACAAAAGACTAATGACTCATGCATCAGGTGAGTGATGGTTTGATCTAACTCTTGCTGCTTTGGCAGGGGCACCCATGGCTACATGGCACCAGAGGTCCTGCAGAAGGGAACGGCTTACGACAGCAGCGCCGACTGGTTCTCTCTTGGCTGCATGCTGTTCAAACTCCTGCGAGGGTAAGGGCCTCAACAGCACCCTCTACAACCCCCGCCCCCCCACCCACCCCCAGCATGAGGACCGGACTACTCATGAATACTGAGCCATGCCCACCCCTCTCCCTCTTTATCTTCCCTCTCTCTCTCTCTCGCTCTCTCACCTGTTTGATGTGAAGAGTAAAGTTTAAATGTCAGGGGTCTCGACCCAGGAGGTCAGCTCACCAACATCACAGAGGAGAGCGAGGCAGCAGGTCAGAGTGGGGGCGGCGGCGGCTGTTGAAACCAGCCACAGCAGCGGTTGCTAGGATGGGAGGCAGGAAAGTTAGAGTTGCATGGTGGAGGAGGCTGACGTGTCTCTTCTCTCTCTCTCTCTCTCTCTCTCTCTCTCTCTGTGTGTGTGTGTGTGTGTGTGTGTGTGTGTGTATGTGAGACTGTGTGTGTGTACTTCAAAGCAATGTGTGAGCAGTAATGTCAGAGCAGAAAGGTGGCAGAACAAGACAAAACAGTTTCACTAATGATAGACTACCACACTGCCTCTATTTCTACATTTTGAAGAGGCCCTCAGTAATTGCCTGGCACTCAGTGGGGCTGCAATATATCATCTTGTTAATTGTTATCGCAATATCAATCTCTGCCATTCTAAAAGGCTTCAATATGCAAATGAGCCTCTAACCAATCAATATGATTGGGTAATCAAACTGCTGCATTCAGAATAAAGAGATGTATTTAAACTTGTTGGTTTTGTGACATCACAAAAACTATTATTTGAAAAAGATAAGCCTATCTTAGCTCATTTTCCATAAATCCTTAAAAGTGATGATTCGGGCCCTTTAATATATATCGAAACGCATCGCAATAACAATATGTAACAGGAAAACCGCAATATTGACGGGAAGTCTGTATCTTGCAGCCCTACACACTGCCTATATTTTTGCATTTTAAAGAGGCCCTCAGTAATTGCAGGGCACTCTTTCAGCTACGCTGTTTTGATCAGTCTGAATGTTTTCATGTGGAAATGTCCTGGCTTCTGGTGAGGAGGCTCTGTGTTCACTAACATGAACTTTGTCTCCTCTCCTCTCAGGCACAGTCCATTCCGGCAGCACAAGACCAAAGATAAACATGAGATTGACCGCATGACGCTTACTATGGTGAGCCACTTGGGTTTTTTTTGTTTTGTTTTTGGGAGGGGGTGCTTTTTACTGTATGTATTGTTTGTTTTTTATTTGTTTTTATTTATGCTTTGAATTGACTTTGATAACACCATAGCCTTCTGTGGAAGAAGAATTTGGAACATATCCTTATTTCTGCATGTGCTCATTTATAACTCTGTACACAGCAGAAGGGGAAACGGTCTCTTGAATTTGCATCCTTGCTTTGCATTTTACAGTTTGGTTGTCACAGCCGCTGTTGTCTGCTCTATACTGAACTGCAGTACATTTTAGCACCAATCAGACTTCAGCCTTCCAGTTTCTGCCGTTTTTAATTGGCCCTAACGACCACAGGAAAGATGTGCAGGTGGATTGCAGCTGCCCTGTCCAAAATTCCAGCTGGATCCTCCTCTAAATGATTTCCCACTTGCTGAGGGAAACCTCAAAAGCACAGAGACTGACTGCTCAGATACCATCGTTGTTCTGTGGTTTAGTCACTTTTCGTCACCCTGCAGCAATTAATCACTGTTTTTGATTTAAAAGTAAAGATGGAAGCGGTGCCCAGAGGCATTCCTCATTCCCACAAGGCCTGTCCCATTAGTTTCTCATCACAAACTCACTCACACCAGACTGAAACATGGCAGAGAGAATCGGTCTTCCAGATTGTTGCCACATGCTGGAGCATCATAGTTCCGAGCCATCCATAAAAAAAAAATAAATGTAAACTTCCCCATCGTCCTTCTTATAGATATATTATGTACACAAAATAAATAGCTGAGACAAACTGGTCCAAATTAGTGGAGCATTATGTTTTTCTGAAGATAAGCCCTTAAACGTTCCTGCAGGCTGCATTGTAAACTTTGAGGAACATCTAGGCTGCCCAGTCACCCTGCATTAGCCATTGGTGTGGAAATCTAATTTAAAATAATATAAAAGTACTTAAAGTTTCATCCCTGGACTTCTAATAGCCCATCCAGAAATATTGAGTATTATTGCCTTCTGGATCAGCCCTTGTTTGATTGTTTTTTCTACTCTCAGAATGTGGAGCTGCCAGATTCGTTCTCCCCTGAACTCAAGTCTTTGTTGGAAGGACTGTTGCAAAGAGATGTGGCGAAGAGATTGGGCTGCCAGGGTCGGGGGTATGTTCTTGTTTGTTTATTGTTGTGATCATTCTGCTGCTGTTACTTTTCATTTCTACTATTAGTTATTATTCTTATTGGTTTTTGATCATTGCACATTTTAATCTAAAAATCTAAGGCTGCACAATGTGGATGAAATAATGAATAAATGAACGCCACGTTACTGCGTATACTACATATACTCAGTTTTTTTTGTAAAGTGTTGTAAACTCGAAACGTCATATGTCGACACTGTTGTAACCTGAGGAACCAATGTATTGATATAATGATAAACAATGCATTGTGCAGCCCTAATCAAAGCCATCACTTTTTGGAATTGGGAGTATTTGGGTGTTAAAACAATACTTTGCAGCCTAAGCCTCGACCAGATCATCTCACAGTCTTCTAGGGGCGTGTTCAGCCTGAACTTGCTTGAAAACCTGTGTGTTTGACTGGGCGACAACGTTTGGAAGTAGGAAGTAATCATTCACTGAAGCACTGACACCAGGTGGTCAGAGGCGGTAGTGCTAATGTTTTTCTTTTTCTGTTTCTTCTCCTTCTGCTTTTTCCTCTTTTTCTTCTTACTCATGAACCCTGTAGGGCTCAAGAGGTGAAGGAACATCTGTTCTTCAAAGGAATTGACTGGCAGCAGGTTTATCTCCAGAAGGTAAGGCCACATGTGTCTGCACTAGCTGTTAGTATTAAATTTTTACGCTTACTGCCTTATTTAAGATTTTCTTAAGCTGAGAAGATCTATAACCAGCTCTATAAGTCTCACACACTGATGTTGCTTGGTTGCAGTACTCTCCACCGCTTATTCCTCCCCGGGGAGAAGTCAACGCTGCTGATGCCTTCGACATCGGCTCTTTTGATGAGGAGGACACCAAAGGCATAAAGGTAAAAGGCCTACACCAAAGAGCTGGGTGCATCTCTGTCAGATTTTCCGTTTTTGATACAGTACTTCTAGTACTGAGACCAATGATTTATATACAACTAATAAGTACCTATAAATCCTGATATTTATCACACTGTGCAATTTAAATAGTTTCTTTAGGAGAAACCGGTGTTTTGTGTCACAAATAAATGATACTAAGCATAAATTAATGGTGTTTATTGGTTGGAAAACCTTCTGGTTTTCTTTAAATGTTTTTTCCCCTTAAAACGAAATGCTATTTAGATTGTGCTGTTTACCCTCCTTATATCTTTTTTTTTAAATAAATACCAAAGAAATATTTGTAATAAAAGAACATGCATTGTATAATAGCACAGTTAAGGTTTAAAAGAGGTTTAAAGCAATCGGCGTGTGAATGATTGTACGTGTGCATGTGTGTAAAATGTGTAGCCACCCCTTGAAGCATGGAATTATTTGTTAGGTGGGGCCTCCATGGAGTGGGTTGTCCATCACGTCCCACAGATATGTCATCGGAGATTCAGATCTTGGGAATCAATGCCTGGAACTCTTTGTGATGTTTCTCAAACAGTTCCTGGACTGTGTTTTGCAGTGTGGCGGGGCACATTAGCGAGCCACTTCAATCAGGCTTTGATCGATAGTGCACACATTAGGATAACGGGTTTGTCTGTTGCCTGTAAGAATACAGTGTCTGTACTAGTTAAACCTAATTTTTTTAATATATTAGTTACCAGCTCAGTTTTGCTGTTCATAAATAGCTGCTTATACACTTAAGATTAAATGTTATATCTATGGTTCAATAACCTTCTAAGTATGTGGGCTACTTCATATGCCTTCAAGTGTCCACAAGAATGTTCCAAGCTGAGAGAGAGTGCCATAGAAAATGTCAACCAGTGTTTTACATTTTCCTCCTCTTAAACTAAAGCTTCAGTCGAGGTTCTGAGAGCTCCAGCCAAGTCTGAATTGAACAAAGTGAGTTTGTCACTCTTTGCGAGAGTGACAAACGGGCCTAGCAACACAGCACTGCTTGCTAGAAGTTTGGGTTTCTTCCTGTAGTACTAAAGACTGTGTTCTCTCTTTCTCTTTCTCTCCCTTATTCTCTCTCTTACGCTCTCTTTCTCTCCCTCTCTCTGCCTATCTACCTCTCTTTCACTGTATCTGTCTCTCGCTCTCTCTCTCACTCTCTCACTCTCTCTCTCTCACACACACACACACACACACACACTTACACACACACACTTACTTCCTCTCTTCATCCCACCCCCACATGCTTCTTCTCTTATGCAAAATTCATCCATTCCACTGTTGATTTCAGGCCTGTGTCTCTTTGCCGGTACAATCAACCAGTTTCAACCAGATAAGATAGTTATTTCCTATTTTCAAGCTCATTAGTAAAGTTCCTGAAACATCAGCTTTTGAATAAGTTATTATAAGTTAATGCTGCAGATTTTTGTTAGAGTACACAGTATACTCCCCTTTCTTCTCTTCTTTACTTCAACTCTCTCCCATTTTTATTCCCTTGGGTCCTCATCTTTGTCTACTTCTGTCTTTTCAGCTGCTGGACAGTGACCAGGAGCTCTATAAGAACTTCCCTCTGGTGATCTCGGAGCGCTGGCAGCAGGAGGTGGCCGAGACGGTGTACGAGGCAGTCAACAGTGACACAGATAAGAACGAGGCCCGCAAGCGGGCCAAGAACAAACAGCAAGGCCACGAAGAGGGTGAGGGTCGCGCTGCCGACACTGTAGAATCAGTCTGATCCCGTTGGTGGTGCTTAAGGGCACATGTAACTGTTCTGGGTTTAGTTTTGGGTGAAATGTTTGACCTCTACAGTACTGTGCATAGGCTTAAGCCGTCCCTTATTTTTTTGAGTTTTACTTGCAATCACCCAGATCACTCCACCATCTCTCTGAAATCCAGATTATCTTTTTGTTTATCAGAGCAAGGGATTATATTTCACAATTATACTTCAGAAAGGAGTCACAATTATTATACTGTCGATAGCATACAGGAGCAGAATGCGACGTGAAACTCCACATTCTCATAACAGAACTAACACTTCAGTATTATTTTTTATTGGAAATATTACTTATACAGTAAACCCCCAGTTTTATGCAGATCGGGACTCGCGGATCCAGTCACACACGTTTTTTTTCCGAGAACGAAACTGATCGTTTTATGCGGAAATATTCAAAACAACGCGGAACGTGCAAATATTCTCTGCTTTTTTTTTTTGCTTTTTTTTGTGGCAATATGTTGGTTTTTTAACTCATTTTAGTACTTCTGGCTCCTCGTGCATGGACTTTAAATCTCCCTCGCTCTCTCTTACTCTCTTTCTCTGTTGTTCTCTCGTACTCCGTCTCTCGCTCTTTCCCTGTATTTATCTCTCTCTCGTTCGTGACTTTTCCAGAGAGTGCGTCTCTCTCTCACGCGTGCAATCTCTCTCGGTCTCTTTCTCTCTGTCTCTCTCTCGGTCTCTCTCTGTCTTTCTCGCGCACGCGATCTCTCTCTGTCTCTCTCCCTTTCTCTCTCTCGCTTTGCGCGTTCTCTCTTTCTGTCTCTCTCTCTGTCTCTCTCTCTCGCGCGCGCGCACATTCTCTCTATCTGTCTCTCATTCGTGACTTTTCCGGAGCGTGCGCTCTCTCTGTCTGTCTGTCTCTCTCTCTCTCTCTCTGTCTCTCTTTCTCTTACTCCCTTTTACTCTCTTTCTCTCTCTCTCTCTGTCTCTCGCGCTCTCTCTGTCTCTCGTTTGTGACTTTTCCGTATTTAAACCTCGGGTTAACCTTTACATTTTCTTTAAGGGTAATGTATTAAACTGAGTTTTAATTAAATTAAAGTCTTCTTGGAGCACATTTGGGGGCATATTTAGAGTTTACACTATTAAAATAGGCATTTTAAGGCATTTCTTTGACCAAAACACAGCGCATTTTTTCAATATACGCAGGTGCTCGTGTAACGTAACCCCCACCAATAACGAGGGTTTACTGTACTAAATATTATTTCTTTAAAATAATGGAGATAACTATCACATGGTATTCCTATCTTGTTCAAAAATAATTTGAGGAGTAGAGGATTAGACGTAGCTTGCTTTGAAAGAAAATCACCTGTTCTGTAATGTAGATACATTTAATACTTTACTGATGTTTGTTTTGACCTTAGGACAAATATTAACATTAATTATGAATTTTGAAATTGACTTATTTTTCTGCAAGATCATCATGGTATTTTATAAAAAATTTTATATTATACCATAATTATGAAGTGTTGACAAATAACTCTTTACATTGTTCTCTCTTAGATTATGCTTTGGGCAAAGACTGCATAATGCATGGCTACATGCTGAAGCTAGGAAACCCCTTCCTAACACAGTGGCAGCGCCGATACTTCTATTTGTTCCCCAACCGTGTAGAATGGAGAGGTGAAGGCGAGTCAAGGGTAAGTCCTTGTTTTCTTTCCTGCTTTTGTGTGGGTGCGTCTGTTTGTGTTTCGTAGACCTGTGCAAAATAAAGAAAATTAGGGTTATTAGAATGCCACACATTGAGATTCCAATGCCTCCAATGTACTAAATTAATGATATCATAATTATGACATTTTCAGTATGGTTAAAGTTTCAAAGCGTAAGTTCACTCCTCCATCCGTACATGGTCTTATTTCAAATCATAGTTTTTATATGGAGGTATGGAGGACTTCCATACCTCCCTATTAAACCTACAGTGGTTAAGCCCCTCCCATTCATGCCAAAGTTCTTTACGTGTGTAGCAGATAAATGCTCTTTTTTAAATGAGCTGCAGCGCGAGGCAGCCAATCGCAAAAAGAGCTAATTTACATACATCAACAAGTGTGGTAGTAAAAGCAGCGTGTTTAAGTCTAAGGGAAAAACAGAGGTCGCCAAACGGAGTAAAAATTCATTATGAATTACGTTTTCGGCACATATATGATGAAAAATTATTAAACAGGATGGAAAATGTAGAATATGGGCCTTTTAAAAACACCGCAGTTAATCGATGCCTTTTAATGGTTGAAGATTTTTAATGATTTGCTGTGATTGGTCAGCTGGCCACAAACGTTGTGATTGGTTAGGGGCTGATTTGAAGCTTTCTGTGATATGAGGATTGTTGGATGGTATTTAGATAATGATGAACAGATTATATATATTGTCCATCTCTAGTGTGTAGGGGAGAGAGCTCGCTCTCAAGTGTCCATGACAGAAAATGAGTCCTACCTGTCTGTCCTCACTCTGTAGGATGTTTGGATAAAAACGTTTAAAAAGCATGGACCAAAGGTAAGTGAGGTGCTGCCTCGTGCCTCCTCTCTCTAGCCGCTCCTCAGCATTTCTTTGTTGTGCCTTGGGGCAAATGGAGAACGATTGAAATGCTTTGAAGGCAAGGAGATGAGGCATTTCAGCACTATAGAAATTAGCCAGAAATTCTTTGGCTTGGGTAGTTGTTGAGCGTGCTTTTTCTGTAGTTGTTTTTGCTACTGAAGACCTTTGGAAGTCCTGAGTAATTTAGAGTCCCATGTTTGCTTCTGTAGCCCTGTCTTCTTCAGCAAACCCAGTGCTTCCCATCCGGAAGAAGTAGATTTGAGCACAGTGCTCAGCCCACTAAGTCGTTTACAGAGAAGTAGGTCACTGCGGGTTCCCAGGGGCAAGTGGGTTTTAGCTGTGATCTCTAACCAAGATAAGAAGTTGAGATTTCACCAGCTACCTGGATGAACAATTTCTCCAATCTCAAAGGGGAAAACCCACTTCCTGCTGAGCATTAGAGTGTGTCTGTGCTTAGGCATTCTTTGTTTGGGGAGGAAAAGCGGGTCGCGTATCTCAGATTCAACTGATATAAGGAAAAAACGAGTTCTGCAGGATTGTCTTAACCACTTTTGTTTTCACCCTCTGTCGTCTTATAAGGAAAGTGACTATTTTCTCACGTCGTGCTTCTGTATACACTCATTTCGGTTTATTTAGACCTTGTTTACAATAGTGTGTTTTGGACAGCTTTTAATGCAGACGAAACCAAATGTGGAGGGCTGCCAGCACTGCCCTTGGAGACCTCTGGATGCTCAACCTCTTTCTTTCACTAGCACATCAGATGAGCTGTCAGTCGTGTGCTGGGATTGAGCTGTACCTGTAAAACTGTGGCCTTATTTCAACCTCAGAGCCTCCTGATGACCTGTTAATTCTTGAATGTGCTCTAGGGTTTACTGCACAAGGGTTTTTGTTGACTGTCTTATTACTGATGCTGCTTCTTGCAGTGAGTTTTGCGTCAAATTTCACTAAACCATGCTGACATGATCACCACCATCTCTCTGAAATCCAGATTAACTTCTGGGTTATCAGAACAAGGCAAATGTTTCACAATGAGCGAAACGTGAGAGCTCTCCATTTGTTACCTTCCCAACCATGGACAGAGGAGAGGAACGAAAATGAAACTCCTCACATTCTCAGAATGCACACATTTGGATACAGAAATAGTATGTCATCATGCTTGTGTAAATGGAAGTTCCAACATCTTTGTGATCACCTCCCTCTAGTGACTGTATGTGTGAATTTTCCCCTCCCTTCCCCCTCATCACATATCAAATCCAAGAGAGTATATACAGTTCTGATACAGTGTTAAGTTTTTATCTGAATTCTCATTTTTATTATAATATAAACCTTTAATTAGTCCCACAAGTGGTAAATTTGCATTGCTGCGGCACAAAGATTTGAACATCTCCCCTATTTGCCATAAACTTTGCTGTCTGTCCATCTCATACCATATTCAGTACAAGCTGTTTCTCACTACTTTTAACTACTTCTTCACTCCTCCAGAACTGGTCTGCTCAAAGTTCTCAAATTTAGATTTTCTTCTGTAGGCAGATGAACAACAATGAACAATGAATGGGGGTGGAGGTAGCTCAGTGGGTAGGATACTTGCCTCTGGACCAAGAGGTCATGGGTTCGAATCCTACCTTCAGCAC
>JBBJLR010000037.1:10310038-10326044 GCA_037577145.1 Brachypetersius gabonensis
GACTGTCCCCTGTAGTTAGAGAATGAAAGTCGCTTTGGATAAAAGCGTCTACTAAATGCCATAAATGTAAATGTAAATGAACAGGAAAACAGCAGGATATTTACAACTGCAAATTTAAATGAAATATACATTTAAAGATGACCAATTTGGACTTTTTGTGCTACTTTTGTCTAGAATATATTTGTCCAGCATATTAATTCCAATATGTCTTAGTAAAGGCTTGACTTAAGCTGCTGCAGAACCTAGAAGGTTCTCTCAGAAGGTCTCACTAATTGTGTGCCCCCCACCCCCACCCCCCACAGCAAAACCTGTTGACAATGGAGCAGATAGTGTCTGTGGAGGAGACACAGATCAAGGACAAGAAATGCATCCTGCTGAGGATCAAAGGAGGAAAGCAGTTTGTCTTGCAGTGTGAGGTAGGTTCACTCTCCCATACGCGCTCTCCGCATCATAACAGCGTCTTCTTATCTCCTGTTCTTTCCTCTCATTTTGCCTTTCCCCTGATGTTGTTTCATTGTTATCTTATGACAGCAGCAATAATCAAACAGATGCTACGGCATCAAATGGTTATCTGCAAATTGCATTTGCAACTAAATAAATGACTGACATTTTGTTGAGCGGTTGCTTGACCTGTTGTTTGCTTCTCAGAGCGACCCGGAGTTTGTACAGTGGAAGAAGGAGCTGAACGAGGCGTTTACTGAAGCCCAAAAGCTGCTGCGCCGCGCTCCCAAAGTCATCGGCAAGCGGACCGGCGTGGTGGAACTTTCCAAACCTCCGCTCACGCACCGCAACAGCAACGGCCTGTGAATCCCCACTGCCCTACACTCTCCACTGCTCCCTCATCTCTCCCTCCCTTGTAGTATCTATCCTCTCTCACTCACTCACTCACTCGCGCACACACACGCACACACACACACACATTCACTGTCATCTGTTCCAACATCACAAAAGATCCCCACATGCTCATTTAAAGATGAACTTCCACCACTGGAAAGTTCTGCTGGATCATTCCCTAATCGTTGACGTTCTGTCCTTCTCACACACTCACAACTCGACATGCTGGGGTGGCCATAGCTCAGAGACAACCTTAAAGGACCAGTGATGTCAGTGCTCATCTAGGAGTGTCTTGTGATTAGTATGAACACTTAAGTGGGGTGGACTGGGACTTTCTGCCTTCTCCAGACTTTTGTCACTTCCCCCAGTCCCACATGCACCCCACCCTGCCCTCCTTTTGCTCATGTCAAGCTCCTTCTTGTCCAAGGCTTTTATCCCCTGCCCCAAAACAGGACCCGACATCAGCCGTCCTGCAGCCAGACACATGTACATGGACTGAAGTGTGATGCTGTAGATGGCTGTATCCTGTGTCTCTATTGTGAATGTGTTGGCTGGACTAACTGCTTTGGAGTTCTGTGATAGTAAGTCCTTTATGGAAAAGTGGGCATCTTTCTGCGATCAGGCAGTATTGATACCCCACACCACAGGCTGGTAGGACTCTCTGTCTGCCTTTGGCCGTCATCTGGAGCTGAATGAAATTAGAGCTTTGAAAATATGGGGATCTAATCAAAGGAGAGCATGTCTCATGAAATGGCTTTTAAGATGTCGCTTCTGTTGTCTCATCATGGTCTTTTTGGATTAACCATGGCCGCCTTATTGATCAGCCCATTAGTTAAAGGTGCACTGTCCGACTCATCCTGACAATATCGCTGAATCACAGCATGAGTAAATGAAACCAGTCTTAGAGTTTTCTGCAGATGGACCACATGAATGGATGCTGATTAGCGAACCGTGGTGGTTTAGCTTTTAGCCACTTTGGTCCAGCCTCCTCCTCTTCTGGATTGTGCTGTTGACGAGGGGTTGAAGGGAGTGGTCAGCATCGCCCTCTTTCACAAGTTAAGAGAAAATAATGTGTGACTGAGGCAATGATTCTGGTATTCAGCTCCTGACCGACCAAATTCACATATCATCGCTGAGTGAGCGCTTGCATGCAGTGGCGTGTTTGTGTGTTTGTGTAAATCACTTGCTTGTGTCAGGGAAAAGTTGCTTAAAGGCAGGTAGCCCATGCAAGTGTCCGCAAGAAACATTCCTTTTGGTTTCTTTCTTTCTTCTTTTTTTTTTTTTTTGGCTTTGTTTTTGTTTGGATTATTTTGGGGAGGGACTTTTTTTTCCTGAAGAGGAAAAGATTTTGCTGCTTCGTAATGGGTAATGGGAATGAGACCGCATTTCCTCTATTGCCCTGCCCTCCCCCAAACCCTTGAGCCCATTTACTGAAGTGCAAAAAGTGCCAACATAAAAAGAAAAGTACGTTTAACTCGAGACACCTGCGGATTCTTCACATCAAGCCTGCTCGACTCCGGGCGCCACCACAGATATCAGAACAGAAACAGACTCCCCCCATCCCCAATAACGGAGCAGAAAGTGGCATCGGGGCTGCCATAAAATGACCCGCAGCACCTGCTCCATCCAGACGGACCTCCTCCAGGAATAGACTGACCAGAGGCGTGGTTCTGATGGACAAAAGTGTTGACGATAGTAGTCCAGGGACCACTTGAGAGATCTGACTGTACATAAGAATCAGTTTTTCTCTGTGCATCTACAGTATACTCTTCTTGAAAATGTTTGCATATATGGGGAATCGTCTGTCTGCCTGTCCGTGTTTGTGTCCCTTTGTCTCTGCTCGTGGGGATCGGGAGGGTTCGGGGTGGGTTTGGTTCGACCTGTCAGTCGGTCAGTTGGTGTGCGTTCCTCAGGATCAGACGGATGGATCATCATGGAAGACCCGAAGATCAGATAGCTCCTCTCTTCTAGCGAGGTTTAATCCGTCTCCCCACAGAAACCTCTGTGAGACGCCCTGCATGTGTCACTCAATGTCGCCATCATCCATCCGCGGGCAGACAGACTGTTAATCAGAGACCGAGGTGCGTTAATGCGTTCGCATCCCGCGAGGAAATCCACACAGGTGTTCAAGACGGTTTACAGAGACGGTGGGGGAGAAACAACTTCGAACCATTTGTCGTAGTGCTTGATTTCAGTATAGTTTTAATTTTTATATTGTTTTGAATGTGACAAAATGCAGATTTCTATAGATTACTTATTTTTAAAGTATGTTATGTACTGTTTTTTTTTCTTCTTTTAACTGGCAGAGAAAAAGCACAGCAAAAAAGGCATAAAGGCATTTTTAAATGCAATTTTAGTTTGTTTTTTTTCTCTTCTTATTTGTATATTTCAGGTTTCTCCTTGCAGTAATTTTTTTTAGTCCATGCATTTCGAAAAAAAAAAGAACCTTTGATTTGCATGTGACCCTGGGTTTTGCTTAAAAACAAAACAAAACAAAAAGCAGAGTTTGGAAAATCAGTCTGATTTTTGTAGCCTTTCAGCATCTAGGAGGTGCCGTCCTTGAGGAAGATGTTTTACAGACTTATTTTAAAACCATTTTTGGATGTTTGGATGTTTGAATTATCTGCACTTTTTAATCACCAGATTTAATGAAAAATAATGTGCCAAACAGCCATCATAGGAGATCCTGAACCAATGAAAATGCTCGTTTTGTTGCACAGCACTCACCGACCACAGTCCCTCTCCAGTCCCCCCACCCTGACGCCAAAATTGGTACGTTTTTTTTTTTTTTATATATATATTTAACAGATGAATAAAGGTGTTTGAGGAAGGGTACAAAATAGCGACCAAATTTTAGCTAATGGAGTGGACTGTCTGCTCCACGCTTACCAGCCATCACTGGTACCAGTAGAGTTATTTGCATTGACCCAGTTCTCAAAGGCGGTGGAACCTCCTCCAGTCCCAAAAACTCACGTTTTATTCAGGGCTTTTCTATTTTGTTTTATCACAATGTTATAAAAAAATGTTTGCTTTTAATCGAAGGCTTGTGTGTCCGTTTAAACACGGATGTCGAAACAACCATCAACAAAAAACGTAACCAAGGACAGTAAATAGGAAAAAAAAAAACTAACAAAGTAAATGTGTATATGAAATGAGAAATGAGTTAGGTTTATTTAAAATAAACAATGTAGAAATTAAAAAGCCGTGGGATGGGATCGGGTTTGATGTGAGTTTCAAATATATGTGGTGAAGAATCAGCTCAGATCTTGCACATAAGTTTAGCTAGTGAACCTTCGAGTTACAGATTATTTCTGTCTGTCTGATACGGATCCTCTCGCTCTCTCTCATATTTATTGTCTGGTCGGGGAGCGAGTCCCTCTGAGCTGAGGGTCCACCTGTCTGGGTTCCTCTCGAGCACAGAGCTGTAGACGAGTCCGGTTTACAGTTACCAGAGCTTTTTTTTGTTTGTTTGTTTTTTGTTTTTTTGTGCCGCAAACAAACGCAAATACTACTGTCTGGGGTTATTACAGATTATTATTATTATTGATGAAGATACTTAATGAATGTTTTTTTTTTTTTCCTTCCCAGAGAAGCTAGGAACATGTGTTGGACTGCCCATTAAAACAGTTCAGAAATAAAAGCCCCTTTTTCGTGTTGCCTTGTCTGTCGTCTTCATGCTTCCAGTCTGTTCAGTTTAACCTCCTTTAATTGTAAACAGCTCTAACACTCAACTCTGCTTTAATTGACCAGTGAATCCAGTTGGGTCTTGTAAGGTTTTGTATGAGGATTTTGGTAAACCCATAAAAACATACTTTCTTGGGGTGGCATTTTGCTGTACAGTAGAAAAAAAACAACCAAAATGTACAGGAAAATGGTTAAAAAGCAATGTTTCAGACATCAAGCCTTCACAGTTTTGTGAAAGTTTTGGGCCCCCAGTCAAATTAACATCTACATCAAACTTTTTTGATGTAATAGACACATTTTATATTTTAAGGAATGGTTACCATTTTCTTTAGTTCGTATCATATAAAGCAATGCAGTGGTGTGCAAAAGCTGGGACATCCTTTCAGGCGATACAGCATTGTATTAGTTAGTAATACTAGAGTTAGTGTTATTTTTTGAATTAGCTTATTTGGATTAGTGCTTAGGGAGTTGCCCTCACATTTCACTGTGTGTTGCACTTGTATAACTATGCATGTTACAAATAAAGAATCTTGATGGTCATGGATTCAAATCCCAGGACTGCTAGTGGCACCACTGAGGTACCCTTGAGCAAGGTACTATCCCCACACACTGCTCCCTGGGCGCTGAGTTCCTGCCTGCCAACCGCTTCACTTGGCAAATTGACACTACACTTTTATGCTTTTATCCAAGTCAAGTGTCGTCAATTCTGTGTCGTGACCCTTCAAACCCCTTATGGTGCTTTTTGCAAAAAATGCGTTGTATGATGGATGAAGCTCAACAATTGTGTAAACCAAACTCAAGATTCTGCATTTCTTACATAGTTACAAAAGTAGAACATGTAAAAAAAGGTGCCCCTAAATGGGCCTGGAGACTGGAATAGTTTACAAATGAAGTACAATTTAATGAGACTGAAAACTAAGGACATAAAAATGGTATTAAAAAGATATATTCTAAACATTACAACTATAAACA
This sequence comes from Brachypetersius gabonensis, assembly GCA_037577145.1. Lineage (NCBI taxonomy): Eukaryota > Metazoa > Chordata > Actinopteri > Characiformes > Alestidae > Brachypetersius > Brachypetersius gabonensis. The sequence continues at coordinate 10,315,529 of JBBJLR010000037.1, forward strand.
AAACTAGAGTAATTCTGTGCCTTTAACAGTTTGTCTGGGGATGGGGGGCGGGGTAGCATTTCCATAAAAGAACACCTGTCTGTAGTTTAACATGAGGTTGCATCTGTTGTGTCTTGGGTTGCTTGGTACCCACCCATAAAGGAAGTGTGGGGAGAGAGGTGAGAATGTATCCCACCAAATAAGTCCAAATAATATACCACAGTTCCCTGAACTGCTTTAGGGGGTAAAAGAACCTACATTTACGGCATTTATCAGACGCTTTTATCCAAAGCGACTTCCAATCCCTAACTACAGGGGACAGTCTCCCTGAAGCAACTTGGGGTTAAGGGTCTTGCTCAGTGGTGGTGTGCTGAAGGTAGGATTCGAACCCATGACCTCTTGGTCCAGAGGCAAGTATTCTACCCACTACGCCGCCACCACCACCCTTGACCTAGACAGCTTTGACCACAGAACTGTGGAAAAATCTAATCACAAGTGTTTAGAGGCTGTTAATACAAAAGGGGCACATTGAGTAGATTAAAGGGGAACAAATGTTTTACTGTTACAGTCTACAAAGTACCAAATGATACAAGGAGCCTAGATAAAAGAGTTCCAGCCACTCAGCATTCAGCACCACCAGTATACTGATCACCGCCTGATCATCTGGAATCATCTGCTCCTGTTTCTTCACTAATTCAAGACTTAAGTTAGATGTACTTAATTCTGCTTGAATGATTCATACATAGGTCACTGTGTGTCTTAAACAAAATACATTTCTCAGGGACTGTACTGAAAATGAGTCTTTCAGGAAGCCTGGAGAACTGTTCCTCAAGACCACATTACAATACAACACAAAGTGTGTCGGTGGTGGGGAGTTTTTTTATTATGGTTATGATTACACAGGTCAAAATCATCAAAGATAGGTTCACGTGGGTTTTGTTGTGTTTTTCATGTTTTCAGATCTGTGTTTAGTTGGTATAATTAGCATATAATAATCATATGCTGAGTGTTTTTAAAGAAACAGTGGTAGCTGACTGACACTGATCATTATATCGATGCCAGAGTGTCACCTGTCTGACTTCACACTGAACATATTTATAATTTATTATAATTTTCAAACCGTGAAATTGAGATCTCTGTCTCTCTCTCTCACAAACATACTCATCCCCCACCCCCCCCCCCCACCCCCACCTCCTGAGGGATCTGCTCTGCAGGAAGCTCCTCCTCCAGCCTTCTCCTCACAGCTGAGTGTGTCTGTCACAGAAGCATGAGGCTCAGAAACTCTGAGCTCTGGTTCTGTTTTTCGCTTTACTGTGTTGGATTTGGGCTACTAACTGAGTTTGAGGTCTTCTGCTTCTGGGCCTAAACTCTTTACACCTCTCCTCACAGGTGGAGGACCCTGATGTTAGTAGAGAAGAACCGTCGTTTTCAGACGGTGAAGCAGGAAACTGTGTGTTACTGTGGACGGCAGATAAACATTTATGAGCCCCTCTTTTCTTCTGCCATGCTCCGTCTGCTCCCCCCACAGCATTTCCCAAACAGGGTAGTGTCCCACACCAACCACACAGATATTTATAGCAGGGTCTTGTGTTAACTCAGCTGCCTTGCTTATCTGTGTGTGTGTGTGTGTGTGTGTGTGTGTGTGTTTGATGGCTGGCTGGCTCTGCCACTCTATTTCAGACTAGCTGTACCTCTCTCTGAGTGACAGTGAGACTGTGCTCCTTGCTCTTGGCCTCAAAATATCTAATGAATAAAACCCCATTTGGACTTTATTCTTCTCCGTGAAGGACGCCATCACAAGGTACGTGTCCTGCTTCTCAGTTTCAAGCTGAACTTCCAGTTTTTGTTTCAGCAAGAGTTTTTACAGCGACCTTTAAAGCTTCTTTATGGAGGAGACAGGCTCAGGTGGCCGTTTCCATTCAGGTCAATCTGTTACTTCCCTCATCCAGAGGTGCGGTTTGAGCTTGACGTTGGGCTGTTTTGTCCAGGCCCTGAGCACGCTTTCCTCGTGGCAGCCGGTTCTCTACAGGCTGTAGGTAGGCCCTGTTGCTTCAGAGCCATTCTGTATCTCCAAGCTGAGTCCAGCTGAAACCCGAGAGCAGCACAAACAGGCTCGGTTCCCTCGACTTTGTTTTGTTGTCTGCTTTAATGTCACTGGTGACCCTGCGGTTCCAGCATCTGGCTAAGAATTACTCCTTGCTGTAAGGAGACACCAGCAGATGCTCTTCTACTGTACCTTCAGCTTGTTTGAGCTGAAAGTGGACACCATGAGAACAAAGGGAATGAACAAGTGAGAAAGACTTTCAGAGTGTTAAAAAACAAAGAAACAATCCAACTTGTGCAGAGTGTCTGACCACCATGGTCAGTGGTTTTCTTTGTACCGGGTTGAAGAACAGAAAAGGCCTGTTGATTCAAAATACGAGTCAATGCCTGCAGTATTTCTCTGAGAAAGTAAAGGCAGATGGAGACATTAGATCATGAAACCATGTTAAAGTTCACCATTTCATAGAAATGACACACATTTCTAAATTAGAGCTCTTGACTCAGACCTCCCTGCGGTAGTTTGTTTAGGAAGCCGCATGAGGCCTGTAGCGGTTACACCCTCACCAGTCCAGTGTGAACTTTCCTCCTGGCGTCTTGCGGCCGGCAGGATTAGAGGTACGAGAAACTGGTTCTGTCATACAGTGATAAGAGTGAAATGACCTACAGTGGCGTACAGTGTTAACCTGTTTCTATCGATATGACTTCATACATTAAGCATGTGGCCTTCCGGATGGGCGAAGGTCCATCAGCCCCCTGAATCTCTGATATTGTTTATGCTCTCAAGCATAAGGTAAAAACTAAGAGTGGTCATGATGACCTCAGACTGTTCTGTTGTTTTATGTTTTACTTTATTGTTTTTAATTCATTTTTTGAGTCGTCGGTTTCTGTATTTGTCAGGTTTATCAGTTCAGTCTGTTTTGCTGCAGTAAGAAGGTGTTGTTTGTGGTGGATGGTGGGGAACCGAGGGTTAGGGGTCGGTTTGATGATCTTGCGGAAGATGAGCTGAGAAGAGGAAAGTCCTGAACTGTGATATGTTTACGATCTTAAAACCCGTTTAATTCTTCTGCTTGCAACTGAGGCTGAAATTTAAAGCTCTTAAAAAGCTGCGCAGGTGTTTTCTGCTGAACTATGGATTGAATCATACACTTTATTTCACTATGATGTATCTTCATCTACTAATGACTGAACTGAAAATTGGATCTAGAACAGACCCAAAAACTTGCCAGGTTTTATGCCAGGTGCTCAATGGTGAAGGTAGTAGGAAACAGTGGAGGTTCAGTTCTATTTTTCATCTAATGCTTTTTACAACCAAAGTTGTCACAAAGCAGCTTCACAGAGTGCAGCTTCGAGCCCCTAGTGAGTGAGCCAGAGGCAACAGAGATGAAAACTCCTTCAACTGGAGGAAAAAACCTCAGGAGGAACAAAGACTTAAAAGAAGAACCCATCCTCCTCTGGTCGACCCGGAGAGAGAGAGAGAGAGAGAGAGAGAGAGAGAGAGAGAGAGAGAGAGTCTCTGTTTAGATATCTAACAAGAGAAGGCATTTGTGTCCAAACTTAATGACAGAATGGTCATCTATGGCTAACAGAGTTGTTACAGTTGAGAGTCAGTAGAGGTAGATTTTGTTGGAAGAGTATCTGAGAGTCTCCAGTCCACAACAACACGAACAACAATCTCCACCAGGAGCCCTTGGATGAGAAAGAGCATGTGAGAGATCACCGCCACATTTTATCACTGTTCAGATGAACCAGCACACCAACACGTGACTTCTAAGCTTTGTGTGATGTGTTCATAATGATAAAATGGATGACAACCATGTTATCCACTCCACAGAGTAACAGAATGTGTGCTTCATAAGGTTCACCTACCTTATGGGTGCACAGTACCAGTGGTCAATTATCAATGTCTGTTTTCATGTGTCAGACGCTGGCAGTGGTTGCCATGGTAACATGAATATAGTAATATGAAACTATAATTTGTGCGTAACCTCATTTTTCTTGACACTGAAACTGAAGCCAAAAACAGGCAGTGAGAATCCCCTGCATGCTGAAAACACTGGTGTCTGCTACATATCTAATAAACAAATATGACACAGTGCTCCCCCCTACATGTCATTTTTGCTGTACAGTAAATACCTTTTGTTTATTGTTTATGTTGATTTGCCTCAAGCCAAGAAAGTGAACCCAAGTCTGCTTATCGAGATATATTTGGTGCACGTCATCTTTAAAGGCTCTGTTGTTTATGTTTTATAAGACTAATTGTTTACAGGAGACAGGACGCCATGGAGTGCATTTGCCGGTTTTCCTCACTATCGTTTTTTACATCTTGAACTGTACAATCAAGTACAATCCTGCACCTTACACAATATGCACAAATACATCGTTCAACATTCAATGAGATTCATTAAAAAAATAATAATGACTTTAAAATGGGATCAGGCGTCAGATCTGATGCTGAAAAGAAGGCCGTCCTGAAAAATTGCATCTCTTATTGAATCCTGCAGCAACATTGAACCTGTAATACATATTGACCCAATTAAAAGTAATTAATAGTACTCTAACTGTATCAGTTTACTGCCTACATTTTTTTTTAAGTGCAGTCCATTTATTTATTCATTTATTAACCTAAAGTGCCGTACGAAGTAGAAAAGAGGAAAGTAAAGAAGAAAAAAAATCCTCACAATCTGTTACCCACTCAAAAGCCAAAAGAAGTGAATCACAAAATTACAAGCAGGCTTTGTCACAGCTGGTGGCCTAGTGCTTAGGGAGTTGCCCCTGCAATTATAAGGTTATGGGTTTAAATCCCAAGACTGCTAGTGGCACCACTGAGGTACCCTTGAGCAAGGTACTACTTCCTGTGCACTGTGTTCCTGCCTGCCCCTGCTTCACTTTGTGAATGGGTTAAATGTAGAGAGAGAATTTCACATTGTTCACACTGTGTGTTGTGGTGTGTTCACATGTGACACACTTTACACAGAAATGTCAGTGGAGAGAGACCTGATCTCAAGAGGCAGGTGGTTCCAAAGCCTGAGGTCTGTGATGGAGAAAGCCCCAAAACTTCATTTGTGCGAACATGAAAAGCTGTTTACTGGAGAACCTGAGAGATCCTGGTTCAGAATAAGAGATGAAGCTTTAACAAAAAACTACATTTTAAAATCTATTCTGAGTCTCCCTGGTGACTGATGGGGAGAAGCCAGCACAGGAGAAACGGGTTGTTTTCCTAGAAGCTACAAATCCAGTTGCTGCACAAGTTGAAGGTGGAACTACTGTTTCCAGGTCCTTCTAAAAGGAAACAGCGTAGCAACTGACCTGCATTGTATTATTGTTTTATGTCAATCAAGATGCAGAATTTGACTCTCTAAACGTTCCCAAAATTTTGGTGATTGGGCTTCAGGCCCCAGAATACCTTCAGTCATGTCTGCAGTTACAGTGTCCTGAAAGCGTCCGAGTCGGGCTCGTGTTACAGATCAGCCTTCATTCAGAAACTCGTCTGGTGATCGAGACTAGAAGGTGTTGCATCACCTGATTATCTGATGGCCCTTGTTCACCTGCCCAGACCTGTAAACAGAGCAGAGCAACATGTCTGGTTGGGACCACCGGGACCCCCTGCTGCCCAGTGACCCCTCACCACCCTGTAGAGTTCCCAGAAGGGTTTGATTTGGAATTAACACCACTGATAAATTAGAAAGTTCACTGATTATAAATAAATAGATTAATATTTCAGAAACCTTTGAAAAGACATTCAAAAATAAAATGTATAAATGTTGCATTCATCATGTTTAATAACTAACAGCCCTGTGGTGAGTCGTTGCCTCGCTCCCGTAGACCCTGCAATAGGCTCCGGGTACCCACGACCCTGGTAAGGATTAAGCGGTAACAGAAAACAAATGAATGAATGAATGTTTCATAAATAACAGCCCTAATATGAACTTATATGTGAGTGCAGATTTTTATTCTCATTCCCATGATTGGTCTGTCTGTCTGTCTGTCTGTCTGTCTGTTTGTCTCACTCTCTCTCCCCCCTGGCAGGTCCACAGTGTCACTGTCTCCCCTCTACTCCTCGCCACACCTGACCAACACACCTGGCTGAATTGTGTGTGTGTGGTTCTGCACCCTGGTCCCGCTGTCCACCATGGCGCTGTCCTCACGCTTAAAGCTCTGGGAGCAGAAGGAAGGTGTCGGGCTGTCTGGAAACCGCATGAAAACGATGCCTGGAGTGTGAAAGACGAACTAACATAATTTAGATATTCAGAGGGCTCACAAATAAATAGAAAAGTGTGAATTTTGACCCAGACCAGTCTGTAACACCACTGCCTGGAGTAAAGGCTCAATTAAATGCTGGGCTCCAGAGAGGTTTAGCTGTTTGCTGAACAGAGGAGACCAGTTGAGGTGTGTTTGACTCTCAGCCTCGGATGTCTGTGAGATTGAACTCTCTCCAGACAGCTGAGTGGAGCTCTCTGTGGAGTCTGTCAGAGAGATTCTGTATAATTGTGTACTTATAGTTGTACATACAGTACATCAGGCTTATTCAACCAAGTTTTTACGGGGTTTCTCAGAAAATAGGTGTGTTAAAGTAGCAAAGCTGGCAGTAACGAAGGAGAATCCAGTCACACACACACACACAGAGTGTGGGGGGATCTTTGTAGTTTTAGCTCGGTGATGTATCTACTGTAACAACTAAAACGATCACCCGGACGGCGTTAAAACTAGCATACCGGACGGAATCCCGTCAGCCGTCCCCGCAACACCCCCTCCCCTGCAGTACATACATACTGTATATATGTATTATTAGGGGTGTAACAATCTAATAAGCACCAAAATGCGTGTGACAACATACATCATGGAGAAGAAGCACTCCATGAATTATGATATTTAATGTATCTGCATTGTTGACAGTGTTAAACTAACCAATCAGCAACTTAGTCTGATTTGCCTCATTCACCTCCCTCGTATATTGACTGAAGCAGCTTTGAAGATCACTGCTGCTTGGCAGAACAAGCCTTTATAAAGGTTTATGTCAATAGGGGTGGTGGTTTATGTAGCCGTTGTGAAGCCTTATGAACATTTACATCATGTAGCAGAAGTGACTTAAAAAGTTTGTGTATCACAGCTATAGGTGAATGCAATGTTAGGAGCCCAAGGACTTTTACTAGTGCAGAACAGTGTGTTGCCCAGTCCATGGTTTGAATTATGGGGGGTATTGTGGGGTACTGTACCCCCTGATCAAGACCCAGACCCGCCCTGGTGGCAACTATGCGTATTGACGCGGTTTGCGGACCATAATAGTCACACAAGTGTAAGTACCCCCCAAATATGGTGGGGTAATTCACACTCTGGCCCAGTCTAAGAATCCAACACACTCTCCTGCTTGGAAGTCAGCAAAGTTATCCACTACACTAACCAACCACACTGAAGCCCAGTCTTCAGTGAAGGTCTTGCCTTGTGTCTAACTGTAACTTCCAGACAGTTTTGCATGTGTGAATTTATGTCTGCATGAACTCCTCACTGTAAATCCTGCAAAGCACATCATGTGGAATCCATCAACACTAAAAAAGCCATCAATAATTCATCTCAGGGTTTAAAAATGGCTTTTACTCAGAGCAGCTCTGCTCAAGCTGCAGCTATCAGTCTGAATTAATGGACACTTCTTCTTGAGGTCTGCAGGAGTCATACAGGTTGCTGGTTAAACTTGTTTGTATTCACTCTTAGCTCTTCAGAGTGTCGCACTTTATACGTTATAGAAGACTGAATTATCGGAACTGGTCTCAGGGTTCAGCCACATGTACAAGTGTATTTTTTGAAAATATTTTCTGTGTGTTTTGTTTATTTCCACTGAAAGCAGACCTTCTGTGTGTTCAGGAGACAGAAAAACAGATTTCTCTTGTAAAGCTGGAGTATGTCTGTCATCTCCTTTGTTTACATGAGGCAATTTTGTGCAATGGTGGGCGGAGCCAAAACAAGGCTTTTTAAGTGTATCCACACATCTCCAGTTCCTCTCACTGATCACTGAGGAGCCGAGCGGTCATGGAGGTCACCGCCAGATTCAACACCGCCCAACCTGAGCTGCTTCCCAATGGTGGAATGAATCCTCCTTTCTGATTCACCCAAGTTATCAGATCTGACCAGGATGTGGATCCACTGGATCCAGACGAGTCAGAATCAAGGACGAGTACTGAGCGAAAGATTATGCTTTATTAACTACTGGGATGCAGACACCGACTCCGAGTTTTAGAGACCCTTGTTAGCCTACTGGAACTAGTAGTAACTTGTTTCAGGCTTCTGATAGGCCAGCTCGACTAAATGGTTAGGGTTTCATCGACCTCTGCTGGTCTAGCAAGTTTTCAAGTGTTTTTTTAATAGTGTGGGCTTTTTTTAAGCGGAAAACTCTTGTTTCAAAAGAAATAGCCATATCCATGTGGACCAGGCCCCACCCCCCACTAGCATGGTGATTGCACTGTACCCTCTGGCTTCTCTTCAGGAGACAAGCTTATTTTAAGCTCTTCACTGGGCCTGCTGCCCTCCCTTCTATAAAGAGCACAGAAACACCTCTAGTATAAGACGACAACACCTTTCCAGAGACCTCTGAGTGTGAGTGCATAGCCAGAGTAAAAAAAAGGTGCTGAGCATCATGGGTCGTACTGTAGTGTTCAGCATGTCCCAGTGTGGGGGAGCAGGTCTAAAGTGGCCTGCTGGAGTGCATGGCATGGTTGTGTCTTCATGCAGGTGATGGTGTTTGTCAGTCAGGAGAGATGTTCTGTGTATGACGGGGGCTCCCTTTATTCCTGGCCGCCTGCAGATCAAGGAGGAGAAGAAGCCAGCAGCTGCCGCCCAGCCTCCGCCGCCCCTGTCTGCCGTACCTGGAGGATTCCTCAAGCAGCTGGTGAGAGAGACAGAGAAGGAGACGCGTCAGAAAGAGCCAGACCTCAAGGAAGAGAAAGCGGTGAGCAACTGTGAAGTATCTTCACAGTTTGAGCTGTTGTTGTGCCGGAACAACAAGTGCCCACTTCTGGCACCTTCCGGATTGATTCCGGCAGCAACGGCGCTGTCAGAAAACAGGTTTAATTGATGATTTCATACACTTAGACTTCACCAGTCGACATGGAGTTTGGTGAGCTTGCAGCCCCACATGTTCGATGTGAAATAACACATTTGTCCTCCAAGGTGAGGGTGTCCCTTTGGGCAAGAGCCCCAAAAAAAAGCAGGCACAAAGCACTTTTTGGGCAACAGCTCGACAGCTGTTTAACCAAAAATGACCAAATTTGTCTGGATAGTAACCCATAGGGGCCTTCAATCCAACCCCACAATGTAACATACATATTTCATAGTAGTTACTAAAACATTTACAGTAGTCGCTGAATTGTAAATCAGCTTAATGCACTTAACACACAACGCTCCATGGCATGTTCAGGTTCTCTGGAACAGCAACAATGATATTATGATTATCCACCAATCGTTCAGTTTGATCAGTCACAGCTCAGAGCAGTGAGACATAGTCACGAAGTATCAGACTGGAGGGCCACCTCAGAGTTCAAAATTGTACCTCATAAAAGACACTTGATTCAAGTCCAGATTTATTTTCTATTGCTCTAAGCAACTCAGAGCAATAAAAGATATAAGCTGGGAGTCTGTCTAACAAATGTGCTGGTAATCCCAGGAATGTGTGATGGAGAAAGTTAATTGATGAAGAACCTCCTTCACGTAAGTTTGAGAGTCGTTTATTTCTGGGCCCTGTGCACCCCCACGTTGCCTTACATGAATTAATTTCCAAAGGGAACTTTTTAATTAAGGTCCCTTGAGGGTCTGGTTTTCTGGTGTCTGGTTGTCATAAACACATCTTTAATTGCTGTTCCCCCTTTGACCCGACCCCACAGCCTAGTAAACTGAGTGAAAACCTGGTGCAGCAGTTCCTGCTTCCCGATCAGACCCCGCCCATCCTGGAGGCAGAGATGGCCCTTCGTGCCGAGCAGCTGGTCAACGGGGAACGTGGCCGCCATGCAACGCCGGCCGAGAGGAAAACCTCCTCCCCGAGGAGGATCCTCACTCCAGACACAAAGGACCAGAAAGACGACTCCGAAGCCAACAGTCTGGAGGTCAGCGGCCAGAAACAGGAGCTTTCAGACTCACCAAGTGGCTCCATCCCAGGAAAGTCTCCAGAGGCGCCAGCAGAGAAAGAGAAGCCAAAAGAGTATCTAAAGATTCAACAGGAGGTGAAAGGAGTCAAAGAGGAGGAGGTCAAAGATGTGAGGCAGGAGCCAAAGGGACAGCTTGCTGATAACACCATGACAGAGAAGCCGAAGAAGCCTGTGGTGAGTTTGGTCTCACAATGAATGCTCCTGGAGTGCAAATGCATATTTCTTTTTTTCCCTTTTTTTTTAACACACTTTCATTAATTCATCCATAAATTCTCTGAGCCTCTTGTACCATCCAGTGTGTGTGTGTGTGTGTGTGTGTGTGTGTGTGTGTGTGTGTGTGTGTGTGTGTGTGTGTGTGTGTGTGT
>JBBJLR010000037.1:10338967-10374029 GCA_037577145.1 Brachypetersius gabonensis
GTGTGTGTGTGTGTGTGTGTGTGTGTGTGTGTGTGTGTGTGTGTGTGTGTGTGTGTGTGTGTGTGTGTGTGGAGTTGTTGTAATAGACTGAGCCATCCTGCCTAGCTCATAAAAATTGGGTCTAGTACAGATGTGGGTATACGACACCTCAGCTTACTTTTATGCAGCAGAATATACTGTAAATTCACAGACCCCTCTTTTATACGCTTTAATATTTAGCAAACATAAAACTTCAACTAATGTCCCAAACGACAGCTTTAGGTTTTAAACACAATTTTTATTCTCTGTGTTTTATGGTAGAACAGGCAGGAGTGAGGCTTATTGCTCATATTGCTGGAGTTTGCAGTATGCAAATGAGCTAGAAAAAAAACCAGTTTACCTTGTGCTGTGAGCATAAATTAATCATGGTATTCATGTAATACTGCAAAACAATTATTTCGGGCAAAAAAATGCAGGTGAACCTTTAAACATGTCTCATTATTGGTTTTGGTTCCTATCATGCCATATTCAGGAATGGTATGGTCAGAACTGTACTGATACCTTTATCGATACTGATTCTGCTTATCTATATGATACCTATTCATACTATTTTTGGAGAAATAAGGATCTAACCTGTGTCCTGAGTCGCTGGGTCCCTGCACTGCGCCAATCCAGCATTGTCTGTTTGAAAACGAAACTGTGTTAGAGTGTATTAATATTGCAGAGACACCCACAGCAGCACTGTCTGAACAGGAGACTCTCCAGATTTCAGAACTGACCAGTCAGGAACTGGGACCAGTTTAGTACCAGTAAATTCAGAACCATGTTATTTTGAACAGGATGGTGAAGCCCGTCTCTAAACAGAGTTCACAAGAGCACCTGGATATTGATTCTGTGTGTGTGTGTGTGTGTGTGTGTGTATGTGTGTGTGTGTTTAACAGCTGGAGAACAGTGAGAGGATGCGAATGGACGCCGAGAGCATCCAGAAGACTCTGGCCATGGAGCTGGAGAACGCTCAGATGGAGCTGGAGAACATTTGCAAACACAAGAGCCTGGTAGGAACCTCTAAGGTGTAACACAGATGTCCAGGAACAGCTCAGAGACAGAAAGCATAAAAACGCCTTTGTTGACCGATGGCTTTCCTGCCCCCCTCAGGTGGACGAGCAGCTGGCTCAGCTGCAGTATGAGAAGACTGATCTGCTGAAGAGGCTGGAGGAAGATCAGGAGGACCTCAATGAACTCATGAAGAAGCACAAAGCCCTGATTGCACAGGTGTGGAAGTGTTTACCTGCTCCGAAGGCATGTATCCGGAAGTCTCACTGGAGAAGCTCAGAAACTCATGAGTGTTTGTGTTTTTGCAGTCTTCGAGTGACATCACGCAGATTCGGGAGCTTCAGGCAGAGCTGGAGGACGTGAAGAAGGAAAGACAGAGTCTGCAGGAGCAGGTGAGGCTGAACGGGAGGTCTGTTTAGAAATGCATACAATGTGGGTGGTGGGGCAATATGATGATAATGTTAATAGGACAGTTTACATAACAGTATGCTTTTCTGCATGCATGCAGGTCTCTTGGACACAGAGCAACAGCATCATGAAAATGCATCATAAAAATCTGTGAACAACAAAATCCACCAGTGAATAGTGCAGTGCCTCCCAGTATGGCACCCCATCTTTTGATTTTAGAAATAATTGGAAATAATCTTATTTTCACAAGAAAAAAATATGTACCTTTTTTTAGGCCCTTCTTTTGCATTTTGTCCATTGCCGCTAGTTTGCAACCTCAAAAAAGCGAAATATTGATATTGATATATCATGTAATTTGATAATACCTTCTCCTTGTAATACTTTTGCCACATTCCCCACCTTTTTTGTTCATTCGTAAATAAGGAGACAAGAATGTAGTGAATTTACACAGAATTTACACAATTTGCCTTTCAGTTTAGTCAGATATTGTCCATATTAAAAAGTAGGTCATACACCTTAATGAAGAGCTGGATGCAGTTTAGCCAATGGAAACATTTGGGTTCTGCTGTCAATTAGTCTCATAGATTCAGCTAAAGCTCAAGCTTAAAACACCATCAGACATACTCAAGGGTGTCCAGAAAATGAAACTCTTCTTCAAATCCAGATTTGTTCTGACTGTTCTCTCTCTCTCTCCGCTTCTCCTGCCCTCAGCTGCAGGTGAGTGTTGCGCGTGTGCAGTTCCTGGAGTCCTCCACGGTGGCCCGCAGCATCGTGAGCAAGCAAGAAGCTCGTGTCTGCGACCTGGAGAATAAACTGGAATTCCAGAAAGGACAAGTCAAGAGGTTTGAGGTTAGTGTGGACACAAAGACACCCCAAATGCCCCTCTTGTCTTTCTTTGAATAAAGTTACAATAAAGCCTTTTACTCCACCCCTCATTTCTTCATATTTTGCTTCCAAAGATTCAGACTTTCTTGTATTTTTAATGTGGTCTTGAGGAACAGTTCTCCAGGCTTCCTGAAGGACTTTCAACGTCTCTCATTTTCAGTCCAGTCCCTGAACCTGACCGGTTTCAAAGGAATGTTTTTTGTTTGTTGAGACACACAGTGAACTAAATATATAAATTATTCAAGCAGATCAAAAGAACATCTGCAGTTGATTCCGGATGATCAGGCGGTGATCAGTATACTGGTGGTGCTGAATGGTTGGAATTCCTTTATCTGGGCTCCTTGTATCTTTAGACACTTTGCAGCCTGTCACTGTGAAACATTTTTTTCATCTACTCAATATGGCAAAGATAAAACAGACAGAAAATAGTATATTTGCACCAACGAAGTGCTTCAAAGCAACACATGACATTTGCACAGTACTGTAGACCTGTTTGAGTGCAGCAGTGACACCAGTGTCCTAACAGGATATTAGTTTATGTTGCATTGGGACAAAAGTTTATAACCAATAAAAACGTACAATCAGTCCGACACCATCCAATCCAACGTCCAGTTTGAGGATTCAACAGACAGTTTTCACTCTTTGTTTAGAAGCAACCAGTAAACATCATTTTAAGGGTATTTTAAGGCAACTAGCCCACAGAGATAGAAACAAGCTTTAAAAACCAGCCTGTAGAAACAGTTCAAAAACAACTGCCTCAAATAAAATATTTATGAATAAAGTATAAAGCTCACAGAGCTGTTCCTGGAGGACATGTTTGGGGGAGGTTGGGGCTCTGGAATCTTTATCTGCGAGGTTCATATTAGCATTAGACGCTTCGCAGGTTGGCTTGTGGAGTTTGCACCCAATAAAGTGAATAAAGTGATGCCCTTTAACTCAAGAGTCCAGATCACTGCTTCCCTGGCTTCGCTGGTCTGCACTGAGTGGTTTTATCAGTTTCCTTTGCTTCCTTCAGCTGTTTAAGCCTCATGTTCTGTTCAAATTGACATCCTTTATGTCTGGGATTAATTTGACACACAGTTAAAACCTCCTGGTTGAAATTAAGAATATGTTTCTGGGCAGGTAGTTTATATGTCTTTGTTGACAACTTAAATAGAGCTTTAAATAAAACATACATGTAATAAAACCCCCACAGTGGTAAAAAAAAAAAAAGAAGTTCTGGTGGAACATATGTCCGTCCACCCACACGTCATGTTATCATCAGTGGTTCTCACACTCCTACAGTTCTGACTATGTTTAGATGGAAAAACTGAAGGAACTGTTCCTGACTTGAAGATTATAAAACGACCAAAACAAATGTGTTACTGTTTCTTTTTACCTACAGATCAAACTGAGCCAAAAAAACAGCTACATACAAAATGTGTACAAAACACAATCATGTTCATTTTGTGTTTATACAGTTTATACAGATTTAGAGATAATTAAATACTGAATGAAGATAAACTGACCCCAAACTTTAAAGGTTTAAAGCTTGGTCAGTTGTGCTGAGCTGAATGAGAGCTCGGGTATCACGTGTATTGCGTATCCCTTGCCTGCTGATGTGCTTGTTGTGTGTGTGTGTGTGTGTGTAGGTGTTGGTGCTGCGTCTAAGAGACAGTGTGGTGAGGCTGGGTGAGGAGCTGGAGCAGTCGGCCCAGGCGGAGGCCAGAGAGAGGGAGAACGCCCGTTACTACCAGCAGAGACTGGCAGACATGAAGCTGGAGATGGAAGATCTGAGCCTTAGAGAGCAAGAGAGCAGTCACCGCCGTGTGGAGCTGGTAATTAACACACACACACACACAGGTTTTACTTAATTTGTGAGAACACTATTTAATTGTCTTGTATAATAGCGTGTCAGTCATAATACCTCAACCTGACCCTGACCATTAGCCTCAGTAACCAAAAGGCCCTTCCTGTTGTTTTCGTTTTTCTGAAAAAAAAGGTCACATTTGTGGTGAGTTCACGAAATGTCATCATCCTCATAATGACTGGAAAAAGATATAAATGCGCTCACACACACACACACAGTTATTACTATATTTGTGGGGACTTAAATAATAGTAAAGAAAGCTACAACTAAACCTGATACTGACCTTGACCTCAGTGACCAAAAACACTAGTGATCAAAAGGTTTGGTAATCCAAAGCTTAGTAAATGAAACCAAATTGAAAAATGTCCTGTTTCAGTTCTTGTTATCCTCTTGAATTTTCACATTCTGCCCATTTTTAATCAGCGCAAACTCATCAAATTTTAAATAATATTAAAAGTAAGCAAATAAGCTATTCACCTCTGTGGTAAACTTGAGCAGTGTGGCCTGACATTCATTAATTCGACAGGCTTTGGATATTCTTTGGTGTTCCCTAAGAGTCATTCGAACACTTGTTCTGAATATACAACCCATGAAAATTACATTTACAACGTATAATTAAACATATAGTCATTCCTGTCAGTAGACGAGTCTAAAGCTTGAGGCTCTGTTTAAGCATCACTGTACTTCTGTACTCAAGACCAGACTGCCTTTAAATCATTTATTTTAGTATTTTGATCATTTAAAGTGCTTTCACGTGTGACTCAGGCATCATCATAGGAAGAAGTAAGGGGTAGTAAGGGAAGCAGTGTACTGTTAATGTGGTCCAAGAAGTGAAAGTACTGAAGGAGATATTACATTGTTGTGCTGTTCATGCATGGCTATAAGGTCACTTTACTTTAGACATGTATACAGTATATCGATGTAATATTACTGATGTAATATAAATTGTAAATGTATATATACAAATATATATGAAATTTCTGTATGATGCCTAAAATACCTGAATGCAATGCTCTCTCCAGTTATTTACAGGTGGAAAAAGTATATATATATTATTTAGTTAACAGATCATCAATATCAATGTTTTGATTGTATAGACATAAATATCAAAAGGTAGAAATAAGGGTGGCTCAAGAATCTTGCACTGTACTGCAGGACAGCGTACTGTTAATGTTGTCCAAGAGCTGAAAGTACTGAAGGAGATATGATTAAATTGTTTATCACACTGTAAAACAACACAAGACCACTGCTGGACCGCTGCTGGACACAGTCAGAAAAGGGCCAGAAAGTTTAAAGTAGGAGGAGCTTCCTGTCCTGCAAATGGAAGTCACTTGTAAAAGTGTTTTAAGAGGAACTGAGCCAGGAGGAGAGGATCTGTAGAGCGGGCCGGAAGAGTCGGGACAGAGGAATCGGAGTGTGTTTTTGATGTGCACTCAGTTTTTATTAAATATTAAAGGGGGATATATATATATATATACCGTGCATTCCCATATCTATATAATATACATATGGGAATGCACAGTCTATGGTACATATAGCCCATATATATATATGTGTGTGTGTGTGTGTGTGTGTGTGTGTGTGTGTGTGTGTGTGTGTATATAAAATGTATTCATATAGAAGTGTATTAAGGTAGTATTATATATTATACATGTATTTGTTTGTTATATTAAGCCTTTTGAATAAATACATTTAGTGGTCTAGTGGGGGTTGCCCCTGCAATCAGAAGGTTGTGGGTGCTAGTGCCGCCACTGTGGTCTCCTTGAGCAAGGTACCATCCCCACACACTGCTTCCCAGGTACCACTTTACTCTTTACTTTAAATATATATTGTATACAGTACATTGATGTAATTATATTTTTCAAATGATAAATTATAATATATATATGAATTATTATATATTATATATATATTGAATTTATTTATGATGCTTAAAATACCTGAATGCTATGCTCTCTCCAGTTCTTTACAGATAGGAAAAGTGTATATTATTTATTTATATAAAGTTAACAAATCATCACTATTAGTATGCATTCATCATATAGAATATAAATATTTAAAAATATTATAGATATCTCATATCTCATGAGTGGAGTGTAAGCTAACCCACTGTAGATGTGGACTTTGAACTGTCATCTTGTGCTTCACCTCCTCCGGAGAGCGCAGCGCGTTACTGCAGGGAGAGAAATCTCGAAAGCCTTGAGAGGAACTGTAAATATTCATAATTTAACACGAGGACAGGGCGCTCAGACACCTGCGAGCGTGTAATATAATTTGACCTCTGCGTCGACGGTGGAAGGGGATCCAGTGTTGTGAGAATTAGAGACACCAGTACGGAAGCTCTGTGCATTCACAAACAGTGGGAGGCTTTTCTTCTGAGCACTAACACACTGAAAACACTCCTGTACACACACACACACACACACACACACACTCTGAGGCACTCCAGGTTATTGGTGGTGAAAGGGAGGGGACACTGGAGATGCGGTTGTCATGGAGATGAGAGGAGTGGAATGGGATTTGTTGTATCAATAACCTTGAGGAGACAATAGGTATTAATCACAGGCAGACGGTGGCTGGCCAGTAGAGGAGAGCCAGTTCTAGAGACCAAAGAAAGAAAATGCCAAGATGAATTATTAAATCAATCGCTGTCTGCGCTCTCACTGTAATTACACTGATCAGGTTAAACCCTAAGCAAGGCTCATTCAGTAAACTGATATACATGCTGCTTATGTGGTCTTTGTTTTAAATATCATTAGTTCAAACACCCAGATCATGAAAATCTCAGTGTTTCATGCAATACAATATGCATATATGTATATACACAATAAATGCATCAATGTTATGTTCTCTCCAGTCTAGTATAGATAAGAAAAGTATATCTATACTAGATACTACATCAGTTCCAGATTTTCTTTTTTAGTCAGCTGATTTCCTGCATTGTTTTGTTTTTGTTTCTCTTTAAAAAACTATTTTCATCTTTGTTTTTGTTTCACTTTGCATTTATGGATGTCTCATTATCTGAAGACCTGATCTGGTCTTATCTTTTCCCAGGAAATGCAAGTGGAGGAGCTGAGCGCAGTGCGCCAGACGCTGCAGGCCGATCTGGAGACATCAATCCGGCGTATCGTCGATCTACAGGCTGCCCTGGAGGAGGTGGAGTCCAGTGATGAAAGTGACAATGAAAGGTATGACCTTTATTACTACAGAGGTGGACATGGGGAGAGGAAATTACATTTTTTGGTCCCTTAATCACTTTCATAAAGATTTCATTAATTAAACAATATGGCACAGGGTTTTCCACTCAACCTCTCACCCAGTGAGTTCACCCACTAAACTCTTCATTAGCCTGAGGTCTGGTCTGATCTGATCTTCCTCCAGTTCCACTTCAAACAGGCAGACACATGTCACAGGGTTTTGTAATCAGCAAAAATGTCTATCAAATGCCTTTAACAGAACATATCGATTCCATACGTGCCATTTAATGGAGGGGAAAAGTTACACAACATCAAAAATACATGGTTATTATGGTTAGAATTATTGGCACCACTTAAGTATTTTGCATGACCCTCATTTTGCCAGCAGTGAAGCAATGAATTTTCTCTTAATGTTATTAGATGTAGAAACACATTACAATGGTTTATCCACTGTTCCACTTATTTATACGACTTGAGAACACAGAGGAAGGGTTCTTCCAATGTTCCTCAATGCGGAACCTCTCCAGGTCCCGGTTTTCTCTTCTTGAGCTTAACCTGCAGAGGTCAGGGGGCTGGAACAGCCATCTGATTTTGTGATCATTTGACCCTATTTTAGTGGATTTTGGTGTGTGCTTTGGATCGCTTGAAGATTCACAAACAGGGTTTATCCTCTTGGCCTAGGCAGGCAGGTTTTGATGTAAGATCTCCTGCTAATACCATAAATCCATGAACGCTAAAACTCTGCCAGGGAGGCTCTGGAGAAGAAGAACCTCGACAGCACCATATATCATATTGCATTATAAATCACCTTTTGGAGTAGTTTGGAGTCTATTTGGTTGTCCCATCTGGCGAACTCCAAGTGCTTCTGCTTTTGGTGAAAAGACATCGGGCATCGTTTCCAGATGGTCAGCAGAGAGGCGAAGTCTTATTGTGGATTTGGAGATGCAGTGACTCCAATTCTCAACTTTTTCTACTTCATCCTCCTTTGTGCTTCTTCGATCATCTTTGAGGAGGCATCAGGATAGTTTTAATTTTTACAAACGTCTTAATGATTGCCTGAACTGTTGATCAGGCCTTTTTTGGTCGAACAGCTATTTCCCGGATTTGTTCGCGTCACCACAGTTTTGCCATATTGCAGTGGGGCGCCCTTTAATTGTTTAGTGGAATTTGTGTGTCACATCATAATTACACCAAAGTGAAACAGGAAATTGCTTAAAACGTTTGAAACGCTTACAATGTGTTCGAATGTGTGGAATCTCAGGTTTCTTTGGATGCTGGTAATTGTGACATGTGATTTGAAAATAATTTTTCCATTACTTTCAATTATGGCTTTATTCACAAAACTAACTTGGATATCAATTTAGATTTTTGTAAATATAATAATAATAATAACTGATAACGCTGCATATTTATAAGCCTTTTGAGTTATTTTTAGTAAGAGTGCCAGTAATTTTGGAGGGCACTGTAAAAAATATAAACCAAGTTGAGGCTCAAGGTAGGCAACACACAAGCCCTGAAAGAAAAACAGCAATAAAAGAGTTCTGTTTCAAATCATTTTATACCCCAGTGGAAATGAATTCAATTCATAAGACAAGACAACAGGATTTGAGCTGATGGTCAAGGTAGGCTATATATAAAACTGTAAAATGGTGTAAAAAAAAAAAAAGTATCCGTGAAAAGGTTCTAATAAAGCTGCAGTTTTGGACCAGTTATGTAAGCCATGGACTTCAGGCTCCAATTTGCTCGCTGGTCTACAGGGATTATTTATCTGACTTGAGTTGTTATTTTTGGACAGTAGTAAATTGCTGAAAGTTAAACCTCTCATTTTGAAGCCTCAGACTTGCCTGACTCTGTGTCCTCCTTTGCCAGCCTCGCTCACTGTCTCTGCTGTTCTTGTTGTCCAGTGTACAGACGGCTGTGGAGTCCTTCTCTAGAAAGAAAGATATGTAAGCACTTTCACCCTGCTGTCACCGAGTTCTGAATTTTGCATGTGTGTGTGTGTATCTCCCCATATTCTGTGTGGGTATGATGGCATGAATGCAGACTCGGAGATGCAAGAGTCGGTTGCATAACACGGATTAACTTCATCCGAAAGTCTGTGGCGCTCGACCGAAGCTATGCTATATCTGACAGCGGGGTACAGAACGTCTCCACAGATAAAAGAGAAGCCCAAATGAGGAAAAACTCACCATTATCACAGTATTCCCTCAGTCTCCTTGGGTAGTGCTCACTTAAAAAATAACCCTATTGTATATACCTTGGTCCACAGATGGGGACTCGAGTCGCACTTAAGTCGCACAAACAGACTTCTGACTTGACTATAGACTTGCCCTCAGTGACTTGAGACTTGACTTGGACTCGTGAGTCATAATTCGTAAACCATGTTCATTTCATGGAATTATTTATTTATATCTTGCACTCTTTCCAACGACCCGAAAACCGTTCACCTCCCCCAGTGTCCCATTACTTTTGTCTGTGGTGAACTTTTTTTTTTTTTAGCTAATAACGGTTTTCGAGAGGTCGTTGGAAAGGGGTCATGGAACCCCATTTAACTTTGAGTGAGATATATTTTTCATTTAGAGTGAGAGATATATTTTTCATATTAAATATTTAGATTGAAGATCATTTAAGGCAAATCCTCCATGTTGGTGAGGGCATATCACAGCACACAGTGCCGCCCTCTGCTAAGCAACAGCCAATTGTAATCACGGGGCGTGGGCAATTAGCATATCTTCTAAACGTTCAGAGCTCAACATTTTTACAGCTCAAAAATCCCACATTTAGAGTCACCGTTTGTAAACATTAATACTCAAGACTTGAGACTTGACTTGGACTCGAGCACAAAGACTCGAGACTTGACTTGATATTGCCTTTCAAAGACTTGAGACTTGACTTGGACTTGGTAAAAAAGACTTGTGAACATCTCTGCCTTGGTCTCACTTTTTCTGAAGCGTTGCAGTGTTAAAGGTCCCATGACATGAAAATTTCACTTCGAGATTTTAACATTAATACGAGTTGGTCCAGCAGTGGCCAGAAATGGCCAGAAATGGCGATAGGTATAAAGAGTGCTTTGGTCAACCTGCTCCGCCACTGAGAGAAGGACAGCTCAGATCTGGAATTTGCCCCGTATGTCGTCATACGAGGGAAAGTTACCTCCCCTTTCTCTTGCTTTGCCCACCGAGAGAATTTCCCCACCTCCCCTAAAAAAATTTGCTCCACCGACTGTCAATGCAATTGTGTGAGAGGCCCCTTACCCATCTTGGTCCGCCTCTCTCCTCCTTATTATAATTTAAAGCTACACACACAGAAATGGCACGTCCTAGGGAAATCTCATTGTGGGACTGGCTCCAAGAGGCTGTTATTCTGCACCAAGGCTGAATTTTGGAAAAATACATCAGATACAGTATTAGGGTACCACTAAGACCAATATAAAAGCATTAAAAAATCAGCATGTCATGGGACCTTTAAGCTGAAGAAATTAACAGATTCTTATTAAACCACATTTTATGAAACGATACAGCGAAGGCCTGTTCCTCATCTAGCACAATTTATCTAAGGGACAATATCTGGAAACCGGAGTAACGAGTGCGAGTGATGATGACCGTGCATACAGACGAGATTACGTTTTTTGCGAACCAGTTCTGGGAAACAGTTTGTCAACAACTGGGAATTATCTGCACTTTCCTGAAATGTAATCATGAGTCAGTCTTTTTAGCAAACACCACAACCTTTTAACAAGTTCATAAAATATATGCAAACACTCATTTAGTATCCATTGGAGCCTCCTCCGCTTCAACAAGTACTGCTGATCTGTTGTGCTCAAAAAACAGCAGGTATTTTGAGTCTTTTCTCCACAACAGCGGTCCTCTATCCTGCACAGTTTAGTGTCTTCCCTGCTCACAACACACCTGATCAGGTGTCCTAGTAAATAATCAATATTTTAATCAATTACCTGGCTGTTCTTGAGGTCAGGCTCTGTGAACTTCTGTGGTCTCCATTCCTCCTCCTGGAAATTCCTCTCTTGCTGTGTTTTGCCCCAACCTCCATCTCATCTGCTGCCCCGCCCCCCTACATACTCCAGCCAATCAGGGACCTATGACGAAACTCATTAACCAGGGCAGGTGCAGATCGTGGTTGGAATCTTCTCAGGAAAGCTGATCTCCAGGACCAGCATTGGAGACCACTGATCTACAGAAAGCTGTTTCTGAAAAGGCTGCCTTATCTTACCACATTACTTCAGTGGGTTTGAGGATTTGAGATCAGGCCTCTAACAGCTCTTTTCCACAGAGAGGATTCTGGTGCTAGAGCCGCACTACTGACTTACCTTAAACTGGACCACACTTTCACCATGCTGGAAGTGCCAGTAGTCAGCTATTAAAGTCTTGTCCAACAAAAGAGGGCTGTCAAACTAGAGGCACAAAATGGTGACATCAGCACAATAAAACCACACATCTATCATCTCGTGTTGAGCGCCGTCTTCATCTAATATGCTTACATTGTGCTCTGTTTTGGTATGATTGAATTTAAAACAGCATAATATAGCTGGAACCCCCTGAGTAATGCTTGCAGAAGCACAAATCTGGCTGTTGTTTCCATACACTTTGTGCTTTTAAGTCAAGCTTGGGAATATAAAAATTCTGTTATAATGGGAGTTCTATTTTTTTTAAGTGTTGCATAACCTAACCACTTTTTTATTTTACAATTTACTGACAACAAATGTATTGATCTGTCAGTATTTTCGAGCTGTCTTGATTCCAAGGCAGCAAAGCAGATCTATACCATGGCAAAACAGTGTACTGTGTGATGATTCTACAGATTCAGGACTCTTATTGGTGTTTTGCGGTGTCTCACTTAAGGTACAAATTGAACCCCATGCTTGGAAGTAAGCATTGTTATCCACTACACTAACCAACCACTGCCAAGCAACCTCTGCCAAATGATCTACATGTATTGTAAATATAAATATGAATTTAAAGTCCACACTTGGAGGACGGGAATCCAACACAATTTGGTGATTTTCATGCACGAAGGCACCTGATTTAACGAATATGTTAATTACCACCTTTAGTCTGAGTGTTGTGAGTGGGGAAATCAAACCAAGTCAATGCCATGCAGCAACACAGAACAGAACTGAACACCACAAGATCACAAGTGCAGACAAGTTGAAAAAGTGCAAGAAAAACACAAGAGCAATTATAGCAGCAATGGGTTTTTTGTGCAAAAACTGCAAAGAAGTTACGTAGGCAAAAAATGCAGAACACCGTTTAACAGCAATAAATATGACTGTGCAAATATAGCAGGACAGAGAATGTGCAGTGTAATAAATAGGATAAATAATAAATAACCAAACTCTGCTTGACTTCAGCCTCTCAAGAATAATAAGAATTCTTGGGCAAGACTTGTAACACTATATTCATTATATCTGTGATGCACAAAAGATGTAAATGGATATGGTCCAGACTTCCAGACATCTGCTCTGTAGACTTGAAGACTTTGAGACTCCTGATGTGCACTCAAGGAGGAATAGTGAATGGTGCTGAATCTAAATTATCTGCCAGACTGCAGAAAGGTGAAGTCTCCAGTCTTTTTTTTTTCCTAACCTTTTCCACTCTTAAGAGCTTCAGCAGCGATAGTATCTCTTCGCAAAAATACCAAAAACTGTCTTTTGGTTAAACTTGAATTATGTAAGACATAAGACTCCAGTTACACTGTCTTCACGAGGGGATAATCCTGGAGGTTCGTTTCTTTATCACCCAGTGACCTTGGTTTGTTGATTAAGGCTGTCAGATGAAGATCAGCTCACATTTTGCGGAAAATTATTCCAAAGGGTTCACAAATGTTTCCCTCAACTATGTGAACTAATCATAAGCAATCTAACCACAAAACTGTTCTTGTTCCACAACAAGCCCAGCTTGGCTAATTGACTAGTCGGTGAAATGTCCTACACGAGTTGAATGTTTAGGATTGATTCTTTAAATGTGCATTTTGTGAACTCTAGTTTTCATCCTCCTGCTTCTAATATAGAAGGGCGCTCCCACTAAATGCAGACAATCAACCAAATAGGCCACACACTGCCACAGACCTGTACTCATACTCTGCATTTGCCTTGTTAAATACAAGAAGCTTTTCTCTGTAAGCAAGTTCCTTCAAAAGTTCAGCGGCTGTGATACGCTTTTTCTCTTGAATAATGCATGTGCATTAGCCAGGACCCCCGGTGCTGTTTTTGCTCTCTCTCTCTCCATTTCTCCTCTTTGTCATGTGTTGGTAGTGAAAGCTCTGAGAGGGATAGCAGCCTGTGTGTGTGTATGTGTGTGTGTATGTGATAGCTGCACTTCACCTTAGGCCTTACAAGCTACACAGATGTAGAAAAGCCCAATTACTGGAGAGCTGCAGAATGGCCGAGCTGGCACGGCATTTCCATATCAGACAAACTGAGTGACGTGGCAAGTGTTCCTGTCCACTTGAATGTGAATAGGCAGGATTCGGTACGGGGTGTGAGGGCTTTGACAGGCCTCGGCACTGTGCCGTATGTGTCAGTCCAACACCTCTGAGCCTGTAAACGCATCCTGGAGCAGCAGGTCATGCAGGGAGAGCTCTGATAACAACAGCGTTCTGTAGATAGGGAGTCCGGGCTAATGAGCTTATGGCTGGCTGAGCATGCATGCCCAGCAGAGTGTCAATGAGCTTGTCAGAGGGCACGCGAGGTGCCAACACCAGGGTTTTGGCCACATCTCTCCCGGCCCGAATGGGATTTAATTTGCCCATGTGCATCCTGGTATTAATGTAGCTCATAGTGCTCATGCTGCTGGCATGTGTTGAGGTTTAACAGCTGCTAACACGCTTCCATTTCTAAAGTGAGGAAAGTGCAGCTTGAATGACACTGTGTTCCTTTGACAGTGACAGTGCGTCCACCGTGGGGTCCAGCGTTGGCACAGAGGATGTGGGCGAAGGCATTCGCCACTGGCTGGGTGTACCTCGTGGGGGGCACATGGGCAGAGGTTCTCCGTATGGTGGAAGCAGTACTGGGCGCCAATCGGTCACTGACACAATGAGCACCTACAGCTTCAGGTACTTTGCGGCAGCTTGTCACTGTAATCATTATAAACCTCCCAAAAATGATGGACTATGGAATTATGATTGTTTCTTTTTTATTGATGAATAATCAGAATCCTCCTGTACTTTGCCAGGTCTTGTTCTCAAGACTTCGAAGAGGATGTGCCTGAGAGCTCCCCAGGCCTTGGCAGGGCATCGTCCTCCACAGCCCTGTCTGAGCTTCTGGAGGGCTTACGGAAGAAGCGGGCCGGGGCCAGCTGGGACAGAGGCTCAGAGATGGGAGAGGGTAGCACAGTGTCCTTACCCATTTACCAGACAACAGGTGCCTCCACTCTTCGACGCAGAGCTTCTGCCCTTTCCCTGGGGCCTGATGAGCTCCTGGAGGAACCAACCCGGCCGGGCATCCTCAAACCCCCGAGCCCTCTCCTTTCTCGCGCCTCCAGCCTAAAATCCTTTTCCGAATCCACCACAACTGCTCCCACAGCCACATCCACTGTCGGTAAGATGAATCGCTTCAGCTCCTGCGACTCAATCACTTCCACAGTATCCTCCACGGGTCACCGCCGCCACTTGCCCAACCTTTCCATCCCTGAAGAAGGAGAAGAGGAACCCTGCATAAAAACCATGTCCAGCTCAGGCTCCTATCAGCCAATCAGACGGCGACTGCTCGGGGGCCTTGTGGCGGAAGGCGGGGAGGCCCAGCTCGGGACGGAACCTCTTGTGTTTCAAAATCGCCGGCTCCTCAGTAATCTAGACACAGACAAAGATACAGGGGACACCTGCTCAGACATTGTCCCGGCAATCCGCAGAGCTCAGTCTACCAGCAGCCTAGCGGGGGGCAGCTCCCGGGGAGGCCAACGGCGCGCCCTCAGCGTGCACTTTGGGGAGCTGCCCCCCTCCAGAGCATCATGCAGGGGCTCCGACTCAGACTCATCCGGCTCCGGAGACTCTCAGCAGAGGCGCGGGCCCCGGGGAGAAAGGCTGGAGGCTGAAGGCAGTGAGGGAGATGTTAATTCAGTAATGAAAAAATACTTGAGGAAAGCTGAGGTTGACTGAACTCATGGAATCAGGTGAGAAAAATTCCATAAAAGTAGACCAAATTGTCACATACCATCTATGATTTGTACACGCCGATGTGACACCACTATTTTTTCTCAGGACGTCCTGGACAAAGGCAAGAGGAGCAGATCCCTACCGAGAACGCACTGACCCAAAGTGGGAGCACACGCTGCAGCTTCATTCTGAACACTGTTTGTACAAATTAATAAATGTTTAAATGGATGAGTTTCCTGAATGTTTCCATCAAGTCAAAAACAAGGCTTTTCCAACAAGTAGAAAGATGTACAGAGACCACTCCATGGTGTAGGGCTGCACAATACAGCATCTGTTGCCATGGCAATATCAATAGAAGGCAAATTAACCAGTCAGTTATTGGGTGTTTTATGTGAAGGCCTTCATGTAAGTCAAGTCATTTTAATCTTTAAAACTGTTGATCTTGATCACAATTGTGTGGGTTTATACACCAAAACCTTTAATCCTTACATGATCATTTCCCCCTCACCGCTAGAATTAAACAGTTTCTATACCTTTTATACTGAGGTGCTGTATATTCCCTTTCTGATTGGCATTGCATCTTATTCAAGGGGTGGTGCTGAGACACGCCTTAGAAATTCAGCATGAATGGGTGAGAAGTTACTGTAGGCTAGATAAGAGATACATGCAACACACTGGTTTCGTGACATCACAAAGGTTGCTTCTTTTTTTTTTAAATGCCATCACTATCCGTAGACTCAACTCCAGAAGTGCAGTCAGTCCTTTAATGTATGGAAAGGACTAAATGTGTAGAACCACAATAACACTTTTGTGCAGTCTTATGGTCTGCCATTTTATTACTGAATGTCTGGGCAAGTTAAATGGAAATATACTGCAGAGGACTGTCTTCTGGAATCACTAGTCTTTCATGCTGACCTTTCCAAATGGCAGGCCAGAGCACACGAGAGCAAAGATCAAGTTTAAAGCGGAACAAGATTGTGGTAGCATGACATTGGTCATGTTGGCAATGCATAGATTGCTGTTGTAAATGCCTGGGACGCGCCAAACCTGTTACCATTTTGACTTTTAGAAGAGAAGGAAAGAATTGGCAGGGCAAATGCAAAGATATTTAATACTAGAGTCAAACAGGTCTACTTTAAACACTTAAACTAAACCCTTCTAGTCTCAGCTAAGCAATCAGTCTTTGTTCATGCAAGCAACTCCACCAAATAAGGCACATCAAAAGTGATTCAAGGTGATTTAATATGGTCCCTTCATGTGGCCGAGTATAGAAATTATTCAGCCTGGACACAGCTGCAATGCAAGACAAAGCATAACCAGCATTTTAGGATTCAGACTAGAAAAAGGCCTCGATCCTCCAGAAGACTGAACACTTCTGCATCAAAGTCTCTACAGTGGAACATCCGGGATGTCCTGGTTCTTGCTCGGTCAAACCTTCGCAGCCAGGGGTTTTCTCCCCCTCCCTTTTCCCTGAAAAGAGGAAAGAGCTTAAGAGGTTTAATTTAAACATTACCTTTCAGACATCTTCATACGTACCTTTTTGGGGGGATTGTTTTCACCCTCAGATGCCTCACTGTTCAGAAAGAGAAAACATTAATTTTTAACAATTAAAAAAACATTAAGCTTTGTAGTTCTTAGATAAAGGTAGAGCCAAATCTTACCCCTCATCCTCCCCCTTTTCTGGCTTCTTTCTCTTGAAGATACATATTCGATCATTTAGGGCAGCATATTAATACAGACACGAAGTAAATATGAAGCTCAGCCTTACTTTGCCAGCACCATTTTTCTTAACTTTCTTCACAGGTGACTCTTCAATGTCCTCTTCTTCCTCCTCCACCTCTTCATCAAGCTCTTCCTCCTCAAGCTCTTCATCAGAATACTCTTCCACTGTGAAGGAGGGTAGGGGGTGGTCATGGTGAGGCAATTAAGGTTATTTCTGGACAAATACAGAGACTGAAAGCGGATTACTCACAGGCTATGTGCTCTGCTCCAACGAACACTGGGCCAGAGCCATGACTCAGACGGAAAGTCACAGGGGGGTGCAAGTCCAAACCAGACAAGTTGACCTGCCGGGAACAGACAGTCAATTTAAAGCAGCAGAGCGCGAATAGAGTCCAAGCAAATTACACTTACTGTGGGCATCGACTTGGCATGTAAAGTCACAATTGGCACAGCTTTGACACCATCACCCTCACCAGTTACCAACTCCACGATGTTGAATTCATCCTTGGCTGAATGACCCAAACACATCTGGAAGATAAAACTAGCCTTAGTTACACCTGAGCATCCTAGTAGGGCTACAGCCTTGCATGTTCTATGAAGAGCTCTGACTTGACTAGGAATAGCCAACAGGCTCTTTGAGAAACAAAACCAACCTCCAACTTGGACTCAGAACTACCCTGATCTGGACACCAAGTGATATCCACACTTTGCTTATGCTGGTTAAACTCAACCAGGCTCTCAATCCCATCAAATACTCAGCTTTTGACTTCATTTGCTCATTTAATCTGGATCTCCTGCAGTCTTGGATCTGAAGTTCTGTTCTTTAATTGGGCAGCAGAACCTTACAGCTGCTCCAATTACAGTCAAAAAATAAACTGACTTATCAAGAACTCCAAGACATTACAGAAAGATTATGACCAGAATGGGCACTGTTCCACTCCTCCATGTGAAGGCAGGAGCATGTGTTCCCCAAACCATATCCCTAAATGTCACAGGATCCGAAGGTAACCCATACGACCACAAAGCTTACGGTTCTCAAGGCAAGCTGGTGTTGGTGATTTGTATCATCCGCCTTAAAGGTCTCTTCTTTGTTGGACCCATTAAGTTCACAGCCTAACGCAAAGTCAAAAAGATTAGATCACCAAACTTGACAGGAGACAAACAGCTGCACTGCATTTTTTTTCTTCTTCCCAAACAACAACAACCTCCACCCACCCCAGAGAGTCGACAGGGGCTTTTCAGTTTTAGTCATTTTTCTTGACGGACACTATCCTGGCCGACCCTGCAAATGTCAAACAGAGCACTATGTCAGGTTGCGTTAAGCAGAGCGATTCAACCACAAACGGCAGGTCTGTTAGCTCACCAGAAAAGAGAAAGAACCCTTAAGACAACAGAAGAAAGACAGAGCCAGCCCTCCAACCCACTTTTTAAAGGAGAGCGGGAACGGGAGGCAGGTGACAGCAATTAAGGCAGCCGCACTCTGCAGCGGCCTCAGGTTGATTAAAGTCACAGAGGCGGACACCAGGAGTCCAGAATCTCGTTGATGTTAAACCCTGTCTTGAGAATTCATAATTAGAGGATTATGGTGACTGTAAGGCTCTGAAGATGATCTTTGATGTGGAAGATCAGGCTGCAGTAAATGGCTAAAGCCTTTATGATGAATTCAAAGGGAAAAGGGCCATTAGCACTCCACAGTGACCAATCTCCCAGCAAAACATGGGTCTGAATTACTGACCAATATATTAGGCACACCTTCTCACCTAGACCTGACCTACCTGCTCAATGTCTTATGGTTTAACAAACCCTAAAAACTGCAAAGTGATAGTGAGGTCCAGTTACAGTGTATAGATACAGTGTATATATGTTACATTATGTCCCATTAATATATAAATATCACCATATATAACATGATACTAAATACAAAGTGGAAGTTCAGTCAGTTTGATCACTAAACAGAAAAGTTAACGTTAACTGAAAAATATCTTAATTTAGTTTTAGAAGGGCTTATTAGGGACATTTCCCATTATTTCTAAACACAGATGTGCTGGAGCTCCTAAAATGGTTCAGATTTCAGTACTTCAGTAATTTAGTACTGTTATATGGCATCGCTGCATAAATGAATATATTTGGGCTGTGCTTGGCTGCACTAATTAGATCTGTTAAGTCCCTGTTCAGCTTTACAGGTGCTCCTGGGTTCCAGGGTGGGCCGTCTGAGCGCCTACACAGTTTCAGCTCCGCCAGTGGACAGATCGGTTCCAGAAATACCATCTGCAGAGGACTGTAATCTCCTGCTGCTTCAGGGAACAAAAAAGAGGTCAAACAGAGGCAAGAGTAAGGAACCGAACGTAACCACTATACTATACTATATAGGGGAGAATGGGGTGAGTTTTGCCAACCCCTGTTTCTAGGGAATTATAGAAGAAACTGATCATGTGAACACACATTTTACTCATCCTGCAAAAAAGAGAGCCTCATTGCATAAGAGTTTGCATAAAATAAGCACATTTTTAAAAAATGGTTTTTGCCTTTCAAAGTAAAAATTCTATGATCAAGGTAGATCATATTGTTGTGTCTGAAAAGTTATAGACACATTTGAAAACATTTCACGTATGTTTTAAGGCTTCGGTAACTTACACTATGAGTCTATACAGCTTGCATGAGGTTAGCTCAAAACTGCTGTTGGGGTGATAGGTACCAAAGGACATGGGGTAAATAGTGCCAGTGGCACAAAACACCCCCACTTATGAATATTTTAAACATATTATTTTATTGTAATTGTACATTGTATTCTTACAGTTTATCACTAAAACTATGTGACATTCTTAGACCAAAAATAGAAATAGAGCATCATGCCACGGAGTTATAAAAAGAAGACAGGCAGGGCTTCCACTCCTCTAGAGCAGTGGTTCCCAACTTTTTTTTCTTGGAAGTTCCCCTTTTCCGGTGTCCAAAAAAAGCCAGCCCCCCCAACCCCCCCCCCCCCCCCCAACCCCAACTCCTACCCGCATAAAGAGAATAAAGTGATTAATTATGACCTTTTATTTGCAAAAAATAAAAGGTTTTGGTTCTTATACTCTTATACACACACACACACCTTAACGTTTCTCAGACATTGGGATTTTATTAATTTAATTTGTACAAATTTTGGTAACCATAGTGCAGACAGGATTGTGCGCACCCCCTGTGATCTCTAGCGCCCCCCTAAGGGGGACCCGGACTCCAGGTTGGGAACCACTGCTCTAGAGGACTTGGACAGAGCAGTGAAAGAGGTGGAGAAGGGGGAGTCCATTCGTCAGGTGGCGAGGCGAATGAACATATGCAGGACAACAATAAAGCGATACATGGAGAAGAAAAAGATAGATGGAAAAGAAATTAGGCCAGGATATGAAGAACTGGACATGCCAATCAAATCTTTGATAAACAAATGGAGAAAGAGCTAGCAGAACACATAAGGGCACTAGCAGCAATGTTTCAGAGTCCCATGAAATGCCGTGAACTGGCTTTTGAGTAGCATAAAGAAATGACAGTGATATCCCTGCCAGCTGGATCAAAGAGGAAAAAGCATGTTGGGTTAACTGTGGATTTATTAAGAAAAAGTAATAATTATTTTCCCAGGAAATGCTTATTATCAGTTATCACCCTGCAGATAGTTCACAGAGAAGCAAAAATGGGTACTTATTTAGAGCATATAGCTTTAACTTATGTAAATCTGAATGCAAACTGCAATGACTCAATAAGGGACAAATAAAGAGATATGCTAATAATGCTAATAATGCTAAGAAACTTTTAATCTTTTGTAGGACAGGATTGGTTTGCAGCCTTTAAAGCTTTTGTCATGCCACACTCCTGAAGCAACCTCTCTAGGTAGAGCTACTGCCTTTCATAGGCACTACATGGGGAGTTCTTGGCCTATGATGTTGTAAAAAAAACCCTACAGTTTCTGAGATGAAAATACACTGTTTTACTTCAATAATCAATGGCACAATTTACCCCAATGTATTCTCTCCAACGGCACAACTTGCCCCGCACCAGTTTTTTTCAGAAAGCTATATTTCTTAAATACTGTATTTCAGATCCAAAGTGATTGTTCCCAGGGATGCACCACATCCTGAAATATATGTACATGTTTTAGTTGGAAGCATTACTGTCATGGCCACGCTTTAGTCATTTTTTTGAAAACTGTTATAATTTGCATTACTAATATTTACGTGTAGACGTATACAAACGTCTATACACGCGGCCAGATTCCATGTTCTCTCTGTTCAGAAGAAAAAGTAAGTACACATCCTTAACAGAAAACACATTTGCAAAAATACATTTGAAATTGAACATACAGAGGAAAAAATTGCCATATTTAGCACCTGATTGTGTTTATTCTAAGCAGAAGGATACAAATCAGCAAATAATGTCATTTGACCAGAGGAGTTCAAACTTGTGCATGCAACTGTAGGCCAGTTTTAATTAAAAAAATATATATTAAAACTTGCTTCTAAGCATTTTAAACATTATCTGGTGGAAAACAGGTATCTGAGCTCAGATGAACCAAAAGGTCAAACAGGGACTCATGGTTTGAGACCCTTCAGAGAAGCTGGAGCTCCTGGATGAAATAAATTCAGTAATTCTGTCCTGGATTACTGTACAGAATTCTGCCCTTGGATTTTTATCTGTGTGTACAGTGGTTGTATTTACCTGTGTGAGAGTGTGAGCATGCCTCGCTTAAACACACACTCCCCTGACCCCACATGTGTGCTCACCACCAAGCTCACGTTCTTGATGTGTGTGTGGTGTGTGTGTGTGTGTGTGATGTATAATTGATGTGGCCCCGCAGCTCGGAGAAGGGAGAATACGAGGCGAGAGTATGACCGTGGCTCCTGGGGGGCCATCACAGGGTCCCTCTCTGCCATCAAAGAGGACGAGCTGCAGGATGAAAAGGGGTGGTGGGGGGTGGGGAGTGAAAAGGAGTGTGATATAAAGAGATTTCAGGTAGATGTGAAGTGCTGACTCTGAAATTGTGGTAATCAGCTGTGGAGGTAATCACACCTCTGCACAGACATCCACTGTATAAGCATCATTAAGACTGGCCTACTGTGAGGCGCTATTTTTATGTATGAGAAAAATGTTCTTATTTTTAAGGACATGGCCTCTCTTTAGAACACAATTTGTGTTTTATTGTCAAGTTTTTCACAAAAAGAATTTGACTTGCAACAACAAACATAAATGCTACACATATCTAAATAAACAAGCTCCAAATGTAAAAAAAAAAAATGACCATGATATGTGCAACATACACAGCTGAGAGTGCTCCAGTGCAAAGTGTGAAGTTGGACAGCGATTTCCAGATGGAAAGAACCAGTTCTTGTGGTGAGAGGTTTTGATCCAGATGGATCGCAGCCTCTTTCCAGAAGGAAGTGTCTCATGAAGTTTGCGTTCTGAGGTGAGAGAGAGGGGTCAGTAGTAACCTTTTCTTCCCACTTCAGGGTCCAGGAGACGTTCTGGTGTCGGATAGCAGCCAATAACCTTCTCAGCAGAACGAACACACTGCAGCCTGTGTTTGGTCCTCAGCAGTGGCAGCAGAAGGTGATAGAGGACGTAAGGATAGATTCAGTGATGGAGGAGTATAGGACACTCCAACTCCAGCCCAAGACCACCAAGATCTCATGGTGTCGATTAAATGCCCAGGAGTGTGAGCTTGCATGTACACCATCAGTCATACCAACACCTCGTATCTCCATTTGGTTTCAGTTTTTACATTGGATTACATTACATTACATTGGATTAGGTCAAATTAGAATAGATTAGATTTGACTAAATTAGATTACATTGGATTGGATTAGATTACATGAGATGAGGTGAGATTAGTTTAGATAACATTGGATTATATTAGATTTAATTAAATTTGGTTAGATTATGTTAGGATTAGATTCGATTGGATCAGATTTGATTTTATTACAGAGGATTAGATTAGATTAGGTCTCTACAGTTAATGGTAAAAAAAAAAGACCCCTAGTGACAGCATTAATAACCAGAGAAGTGCAGGGGACTCTCAACAGGAGAGTCACATAAATGCTGATATATTCCAAAACTTTAGTTAGTAAACAATGAATCATGCAAACCCGTCTATGAATAATTTAAGCGTCTTAACCAGGGGGTGTCGGAAAGTGCTGGAGCATATGAAGGCAAAATGGGGAAAACCCTGGACAAGGTTGCTAGTACACACACCAGTTTAGCATCTCCAGTCCACCTGACGTGCAGGTCTTTGGACTGTGGGAGGAAACCAGAGACTCAGACACTGGGAGAACATGCAAACTCTTGTCTGTCCCATTTGGGAATCAAACCCAGGACCTTCTCACTGTGATGTGATGTCACTAGTCTGTGGTCATCATCATGCAGCCCTTCCCGTGTTAATGGATGTAGCCTTTTAAACTGGTTGTGCAAGTGTAGCTTCATTTTGCTTTTTCTTGCTTGCCTCTGCCGAGGTGTGTCTGAAATACTGGTTTTAATGATTAGATTAGATTAGATTATGTTAACGCAGAGTCAACATTACAAATGTGTTGGATGAAAATTAGACAAGTCACTACAGACATCTGAAGTAAGTAAAATAAAATATTTAAATAGATAAGCTGAGATATAGGAAGGAAAATAAATTAAAACGTCATTAATAGCGAAAAGAATGTACATGTATACAGTAGACAGACAAAATTTGTGGGGGTTACGTGCCAAGAGCATTCGCGAACTTGACATGTCATAGTAGTAAAACATCTCAAGTAGTCTAAACCCTAAATATCCCCCCAAAATATGCTCCCAAAATATTTTCATTTCATTTTAAATGGAGCTTAACACATTACCCTTAACAAATTGTAAAGGTATTTGTACTGTACAGTTAACACTAACTGCTGTCTCCCGCAGACATAGAATGTAGAATGTATAATACCGATGTTACCCCTCTACATACTGTACTGTAATTTTATGCAGGCGTGTTCTCTTTGGTATGCGCTGTTTTCTTCGGTAGAAGCAGGTAAATACAGTAATAAATTCATTTAATCTACAGTAATAAAAATACAGGGCTTGAGAAACACTCAAACACAACACAGGAAACTGTTCTGATGCAGGAATGTTGCTTTGTGTTCTCTCGACAGAAGTAAAAAATGTGTAGTTATGTATTATATGGAAATGTAGCCGAATTTACGTTAATATTCATGTTACAAAATTATTGCCATGCAAAAAAGCAGAAAAATGTGGAGAATATTTGCAGTTTCTGTGATTTTGTGTTTTTCCCACAAACACGAACTTTGAGTAGAGGTGTGTGTGGGTCTTTTAAAGACACCCTGACATGAGAACCACTGCCCTGAATGTTCTCCGTCCTCTAACACCTCCACTCCAACTCAGGAAAGCCTTGTTAATTAGTTCATTAACTGCATCACATGCAACAGCACATCAGGTCTTCAGTACACCAAACGTCTCACACACCGCTCCACCACTGCAGAACCTTCACTGGGTTCCTGTGGTTCTTTATTCCAGAGCCAAAATTGCTCCGGCACCTTCTAACCATCCTCCTTCTCCTGAACATCAGAACTGCTGAGACCACTGTCTTCACCTGGAGACCGAAGACCCTCCTGTTCACTGAGCTCTGAGGAGAACATTTATAATCTCATAAACTTAAAACAGACTTTACAAATAGCTAAATGAAAACTCTCATCTGTGTGTGATCAGATAGGACCCTGGTGGAGGACGAACTTCTTTTTGGTAGAGTCTTACTCTTCTAGCAGCTCTTACTTTAAAATCTAGGTTTACTAGCATGAGGGGTGTGTTTATTTATAAAACTATAAAGCACAGATATATGTCACTCTGGATAACATCATCTGCCAAGTGCTGTAAATGTTCATATAAAGCATCGGATGCGCAGAGAGAAGTGGAATCTGTAAAATGTGCAGGATCAACCATCATCCTGCACTATTTCCAGTTTACTAGACACAAGACTGTTCATGACAGATATGCAAAAATATTCATGATGTGATTAGGCAACAACCTTGGAACTATTATGCCAGTGAGAAAAAGGTGCAGAGGACAGATCAGATGTCCGTGGCTGATCACAGCTCCGTGTGATGGGACAGGTTTTTTTTTTTGCCTGGATGCTAATGAACTACAGAATGATGACACATCCACAGAATTCCATGTAATGTAATCCAGGGAGTGCCAATTGGTGTTGGACAAAAACACCACAGTTATCAGTGTGGGCTCTGTGGGCTCTGTGGGCTCCCCAGGCGTGATGAGAGCGTGTGGGAGGGTTGAAGAGATTCCACCATCTCAGTTTGGGCTTGTGCTTCTCTACTAAAAAGTACTTTATATTTGAAGTAGAATTACCTGCAAAAAATACTCTACAGGAGAACAATACTGAGAATAATGTGAACGATGTAGAGGTGGTATGGTATGTTTATCAGTTTGGTAGCATTTATCATTATAGTGACATTCACAATATATTTCTCAGAGCATATTGTGCACATTATCAGATGACTGACCACCTGGTAGAAGATTTTGCTGCTCAAAACAGTACTTTCTTTGTCTTGTCAGAAATAAATCATCTTATGTGGAGATTATTGAAATCTGATTTGTTTCTCCTAATCCCCCATTCAGGAGAAATAAGGAGCAAAAGAAAAAAATGAACCTTCTTCTTCTGTTCTTATCAACAAGTTCTTATCAGTTTTCTTCTCTTTAACCATGTTATGGATCTTAAAACTGTCTGACTTTTGTAGTAGATGTTTAAACTCATTTATAAGAAAAAAAAAACAGGATTTTTTTTAGATCTGGTGGTTTATCTGAAGATCTGATGAACTGAGACAAATAAAAATCGGAGCAGTGAGAGAACAGAAATGTCATCTTAAGATCTTACACTGGGATCGGGTTGAGATGAATCGAAGGCTTTTTTAAGGAGCTGAATTTAAGAAGTGGCATAAAATGGTCAGAATATCATATTGATGTTAAACTGAGCTCACTTTTAGGAGAAACAGGCTGGACAGAGAAAAGTCTGATTCTGAATTTTCTTTTAATCTGGACATTGACTCCTAGGTAAAAGGAAGGTGGAAGATTAATGGACTTCAGATATCTGGATTTATGGACCACCAGTAACTTTGCATTTGGGTCTATGGAGTTGTGTAATGTGTGTATGACACAAATGCACATGTAGAAGCTTTATGAGCTGAATAGACAGACCTGCAGTGGGCTTCCTGTGAGATGCTGCAACAATGCTGCAAGAATGACGGCTGATTGTTGGTGAGGTTTATTCATTCAGTGCAACGCTGGCTGTGCAGTACTGTCAACACCTTGCTGGTCCCTCAGCCGGAACAGAGCTGATGCCAGTAAGTGCTCTCTTTATTTGACTTGTAAATGATAACTTAGGGACTGAAATGATGAGAGAAGGTGGAGAGGGTGGTGCGGAATCAAAGCCAGAGCAAGAAATTAGGGTCTTTAGACAATCTGATTGGGGTTTCTTTTCAGCTACGGGTGGCTTAGGCGACCTCATCTTCTGAAGAGAGGCTGATGCTGTTTCAGGGAATGAATTACTTTGACTTGTGCTTTATCTGTTTCTGAGGGTAATTAACTCTGCAGAAAAAAAAGATTGTGCTTCACTTCACACAGGAATGAAAATAGCCAAAACCTCCCTGTTGCCAACTTTCAGAAAACCTGTTTTTGTGTTTTATAGACTCATGAAATATTCATGGAGCAGTGATGATATGAGGGATGATGTCAATGCCCATAAATGATGATGTCAATGCCCATAAATGATGATGTCAATGCCCATAAATGATCATGATTATGTTCTTTACAAGGGTCTCCAGACCTGGTTCTGGAGATCCACCTTCCTGAGAGGGTTCCAGCCGCACTCAGCGCCACCTGCTCTGGTTAATGAACATCTTCAGAAGTCCCTGATTATCATCCTTTTGGACGTGGATCACTGAAAATGGGTGTTCTGGAAAACTCTGTCCAAGCTGAAGATGTTCAGAACGTTTTCAGCATTGCTGTGGAGATGGGAAAACTGAGTTTTTGTCCTGTAACACCAGGGTGTGTCTTTTGTCTTTTGTTTTCTTTATATGAGATGGTTTTGTGTGATTATGGGGTGGAACCTAAACAGTTCTGGTGTTAAAACTGTTTACAAAAAATTACATTATTGTTAATTATAGTTTTGAACGCGCTTGTTAGCACCAGTAACCACTTTTATCAACTTTTTCCTTAGTCTGATTAGCCGGCAGGGCTTTACAGTTAGGGTTAAGTTGCCCCCTACTGGTGTGGCATGCTCTCATCAGTGCATTTTTAGTTGTTTATTGTTTTGAAACTGTGCTTCTATGGACATGTTTTGTTTTTAAGAACAAAGGAGGAAAACCCATATTTTAAAACAATGTATGTGTGGACCAGGCCAAAGAATGCACCACAAATTTGATGTAAACAGAGTTTTACAGAGCTCCGGGTGCAACCTTCAGGAGCTCAGTTGGCCTCGCTAAACTCACCCACGCTTAACAAGGCGCTGTGCAGCCAAACATTACACTTCACCTCACTCTAGTTCATTCAGAGCAGAGAGATCTGCAAAAAAACAGGCTCAGTTGCTGTGTATTGATTTTACCTTCGTATAACAGCACAGCACTTCTACATTCTGTTTCAGCACCATGGACAGTTAGCAGCTGTCAACATCTGGGAAAGACAAGGCTCCTCCTGTGCCATGACTGGGCAGATCCCAAGGCCGAATTCTCAGGGGCAGAGTGATTCAGCTAACAATCAGCGGACAACAGTCCTCACTGCCAGCAAACCCTTTCAGAAGGAGAAAAAAGGGCACAAATGATGTCTCAAAGGCTTGGACTCCTTAATGAACTGTCTGGCCATCGTTTCCCTCAGACTGACTTCTTACTGGTGGAGACTGTTGGTGTGGTGCCAGTTCAGGCCATAGCTTCTTTTTCTCATTGCTCTGCACTCGCCATGCATAATAAGAGCTCTTTCGCAGAGGCGCACACAAGAGCCGCAACCAAAATGCAATGTTTTCCCCAGCACTGATGACCACACAGTGGCTCTGATCACTCAGCTTTATAGTTCCTACCCAAATTTGCAAGGAACCCCCAAAAGCTCCAGCTTTCAGCATCTTCCCCAATCACTGGCACCCCTTTGTGGTTACTCTCAAGTGTAGACACTTACAGATTACTTATGAGAACTTTATCATCACATGCCTTATTTTTTTATATTTTTTCTGAATCACCTTGTCAGTGCCTGGTACTATTTTCTAGGAGTCTAGATAAAGGAGTTCCAGTTTCTTCAACTGGTTCAGGACCTAAGTTGATGTGCTTTGTTCTGCTTGAATGATTCATACGTAGGTCACTGTGTGTTTCCTCTGCATTTCACCCACATTAAAATACAAGAAAATCTGGACCTTCCAATGTAAATATGATGCATCATGCCTTTTGCATAGTACTGTAGTTATTAAAGCTTTTAACTGGAGGGTTTTATGCCGCGTGATCAGACGTGGTGGGGTTGCCTGACGGGTGGGTGGTAGGTACAATTTGAAGTAGTTTTGAAAAAAAAAGTGTTCAGCAGGCATTATCATATCTAATGGAATGCAGATGAAGACAACACAACAGAGGACATCAGCAACTTCAGGTGTGGGGGAGCGATCCAGTGGACTGAGACACTGCAGAGTTCAGACAAGGAGAGGGGGGGTAGGGAAGACAGAGGGAGAGAGGGGTGAATGAGAGAGCTAGAAAGAGAGAAAAAGAAAGAGGCAGAAGGAGAGAGAAAGAGGGAGAGGGAGAGTGTGTGTGAGAGAGGGAGAGAGCGTGTGTATGTGTGAGAGAGTATGTGAGTGTGTGTGTGTGTGTGTGAGAGAGAGAGAGAGAGAGAGAGAGAGAGAGAGAGAGAGACGCGCCAGAGGCTGCGCGAGCACAACGCAGAGGAGAGAAAGGAGAAGAGAGAGGGAAGAGAGGAGAGGAGATAATCAGCCGCTTTGTTTGTTCTCCGTGTACGAGCCTCGGAACCGGACCTCAGTCTGTGGGGTGGGGGGGCTTTGTTGGGTTTTTTGTGATCGGCCCCTTGGACTGCCTTTGCCATGCGGGCTCCCCGCGCCGCGCTGAGATCCGTCCTCTGGATTGGGGTTCTGTGGAGAGTCGTCTCGAGCCAAGGTAACGTTGACGTTCACGTTCATGTTCACGTGCGTTTCGTGGGAGATGCTCGAGGAGATTCGGTGCAGCGCGCGCAGGCGCGTCGCACTTTGGAAACTTGGCGGTTCGCTCCCGTTAGAAGGCTCTGCGGCGAGGAGCTCGGCCAGTTTGAGGGAAGCTCCTGCAGTGTGTATGTATGTGTTTGTGTGTGCGTGTGTGTGTGTGTGTGCGTGCGTGCGTGTGTGTGTGTGTGTTGATGTTGATGTTCAGGTTGGAGAGCTGCTGCTTCATGGAGGTGGGGGTGCGGGTTTGGATGGTGCTGCAGAAGGACAGCTCTGCAGAAACCCAGGCTCCATCAGCCTCACCAAAACCAGGCCAGTGGGTCAGATAAGATCATGCTGATCTGCAGATCCGTATCAGCTGGAGGTCCTACTCCTCCTCAGCATGACTGAGGAATGAGGGGTCCCTCTGTTTCCAGCTTGGTGTGTGGGCAGATCAGTTATTTAGGCTAAACTGTGTTACAGCCCAGCACACACTGAGCTGCGTTTGTTGAAACAGGCTGGATCCGTCTCATATCCAAACCTGTACCAGGTCCCGAATTTGGACTTGCATGAGAAGTAGGAATCACTGGTGTTTCAGCAAGACGTCCAGTAGTTGACTGACCTCACCATCTGCTCCAGTTGATGAAGAGAGACCAGTGCATGCAGTGCCAGTATGTTAATTGATACAGGATGGGGGCGAAAACATGTATTCTAGGCAGACGATATTGGCTCCGTCCCTTAATTAGAATTTCTCATTATGCAGGCTTATCACGTCCGCCGTGACCCGCAGGCTGGTCTCCTTCAGCAGACCACCTGTTGGCAGCATCTACTCTGTGACAGTGAGTTCTTTCCCTGAGACTAAACCTCTGCTTTGGTAAACTTTCTCCTCTTCTCCGAATCGAGAACAACTGTCAGACACATCCATGCTAAAGTCAGTCAAACTGTGGTTTCGGCCCTCGTTCCTGTGGCAGACTGTCTGTTCCGAGCTCTGCAGGACTCACTCAGCTAGAATCCGTCCTTCTCCTCTCATCACGTCTCCCAGAACGCCCTCGCTGTGCTAAATCAGGAGAGATGGGGTGGGAACATGCTGGCGAGGAGACTGTCTGAGGAGCAAGCTGAGATCTTGTAGCAGACGAAATCGAGGCGAGCGGGTCTCCAGTCCACAGATTTGTGCGCTCATGTGGAATGGGGCTGCAGGTGGGATGCAGGGGTGGTAGATGAGCTTCTTCACTCCTTGGTGTTGCACATCTCACGCCAAGTGTTTAATTATGATTCCATGCTCCTAATTTAAAATGAAAACAAACATCAGCTCATTTAGACCTTCGGGGAGCACTGGTGTTCAGTAAACAGGAACAGAGTGGAGTCACGCTGATGAATGGCTGGAATAAGCAGGAATGAGACTGAGGCTGGAGAGAGTTATGGTTGTGATAAATTGTCACAGTATGTTTCTGAGCTTATTATGGCTTCACTGACCGACTGCATGTTTTATTGGAAATGTAGCACAAGCAGGCCTGTTTATCTGGAGTGAAGGAC
This sequence comes from Brachypetersius gabonensis, assembly GCA_037577145.1. NCBI lineage: Eukaryota > Metazoa > Chordata > Actinopteri > Characiformes > Alestidae > Brachypetersius > Brachypetersius gabonensis. The sequence continues at coordinate 10,369,872 of JBBJLR010000037.1, forward strand.
ACTCAGTAAGCATGTGGCATCTGCCAGATTGTGTCTGTACCACCCTGGTCGGTCCAGGACTGGGTCTGAATCTCTGTGGTTCAACATCTGGACATGGACCCCTTAGTAGTCAATATTCAGCTACCCCTCAGTATTAAATGTAATATTTCTGCATTGAGTTAGAAGATGTGACAGTAGCCTAGTGGGTAAAACATGTGTCTGACAACCTGATGACCACAAAGTCGCAGATTCACACACACGTTTTCTGCCATTGTGTCCTTGAGCAACACACTTAACCCTCAGTTGCTCCGGGAGGACTGTCCCTGTAACTAATGAATGTTCGTCGAACTGGATAAGACCGTCAGCCAAATGCCCCCGTTAGATGATTGAACGTCGGTGGACATGCAGGACATTAACAAAGTGCCAGAATTGTGCATGGTTCAGATATTTGGACAAACTCTACCTGATGCTTTGGCCACACTATTCTTAAGAACGTCGTCACAGACCATTTTTCTGGACATTTTATCAATGTGTGAAAAAGACATTCCAAATAAATTTGCTCAATAGGCAGCATGTAATATGTTGGATAAAAATAATTTGTGCTCATAGTCTTTGATAGTAGTTTTATATTTCCATTCCACCTTATCACAAAAAAAACAAAAATTGTGAAAAATTCACCCACCCCTATAAAAGTCTTTCATTAAAATATAGACACTGTCATGGTAAAAAGAAGAAGAAAACGTTGTTTTTCCTCCAGTTTTATCTCCTAGATTAGTCAGGTCCAATTCCAAGATTCACTCCAGAGCTTTGATTCCCCCAATCACACAATGTTACCAACACTGGGAGGGCGAGGTTGTGAAGTCTGCTTTAAACACAAATGAACATCTTCTGCTGGAGCTACAACATCTCATAACATACCAACCACAGTTGCGTTTCAGAAGATCTGCCATTCTCACAGATCATTGGTCGTGGCCCCATCTCTCTGCCTCTCTTGGTGGTCCACAGCCTGTTTGCATTCAAGGTTTCTTGAAAAGTGCTTTCCGTTGTATTGCCTTTAAATGAGCATGGCTTGTGTTTGATGCCCTGAGGCTTCGCTGAAGGGAAAAGCTCTGACAGGTCCTCCACAGTGTCCAGGGCTCAGCTCTACAGCCCAAGACCCCCTCCTGCTGTCCCTTAGCTCTGATTCTCTCTCCTTTCAACTCAGCTCATGACTGCTTGTTCATTCCCTTTAGTCGCTGTGGATGGCTTAGGATTCCGTAGGTGTCCTGGCCTCCCGACAGCGAGAGGAGAGAATGGGAGGTGGAGGACTTGATGATGGTTTATTTATTTCTACATGCTAAACGTTAGGAAGCCTGTCAGAAAGGGAAGAGCGGGACTCTAATGATTAAAACCTGCAAATAGGTTAAAAGAGGGCCTGATTTTTTAATATGCTGTTAGAGCATGCTGTGCAATATTGTGCCATGACACTGTTAAATGTGTCTCACAGTGAGACATCTGGTGTTTTGTGCTGTTAACAAAATTAACAGTTACTATTTGAGGACTAGAGAATGGAACTCTAGTCACATGCATGTTCAACTCTCTCTGACGAGTTCGGCCGTGCCACCTCCAGCGCCGGGAAAACGAAATGTGCTAATTTGTGAGCTCTCGTAGGGTTGGGAAATGTCAGGATTCTCATACCTCGCTACGCTCTGCTGTAATCTGAGGTATTACTGCTCACACAGGCAGTTTTTAGCTTAGCAGAACTGAAGCAGGTGATGTACTGAAATGACATATTGACAGGCAGCGTATCCTGATCCTTCAAGTTTATGTCAATTGCCTGCCATATCCAGCCTGGACGGCAAACCCTGAGACACTCCTCGGTTTTGAAATACTCTGTCTGAATTCATCTCTTCTTCACTGTTACCTTATTCCATGCTCCAGCCACCATATACACTCTTTCATACCAACTGACGACCAGGTTGATAAAGTTTTATTAACATTTTAAAATGCACCAAGCTGGGTTATGCTCATGCAGCCAATCATGGCCCTCTGATTTGTGCTCTACAATTTGTATTTAGATTACATTTTGCCAGTCGTTTTGCCATTTTTTTGCAATTTAGTTGTGTTCCGTTCCATTCACTGGATGGGTGACTCTCAATCACATAATACTACCAGTGCTGGGAGGACAAAGGCTAACACTCACTTCCTCTGAAACACATGAAGCTATTCATTGTTATTCAGTAAACTCAATAAAAAGCTCAACACACTTGGAGAAAAAGCTACTAGACACCCATGCTGGCCAGCATCATGCTGAGTGACGAGAGGAGGTGAGTGACCCCCCCCAGAGAGAGCCAGGCCAGTTGTTCTGAACACGATGAGATGAGCCATCTCTCACCCGTCTGTAAAGCTTGCCCAGCTTGGCTACAAATGCCACAAAACAAGGTCGAGGCGTATATTGGTCAATTAATCCACGAAGATGCTCCAAGGTCTTTTTCACAAAGCACTGTCATTTTTACTGTGCACACCAACTCAGACACGGTGAAAAAGTGAGGCTTAGAGAGATCGGAAATGATGATCTCTGCAGAGACACAGTCTGAGCAAAGAAATTTTGGTCTTTGTGCTTAATGTAGAATTACAGCAAGGCCATATGGCAGCAGGCGACAGGATAAGTAAGTAAAAGTCTGTTTCTCTTCCACGAGAGAACGCAATCCAGCACAGACTATCAGATCTGCACTGCTCAGACATGTCATGCTGGTTGGTTCTCATGCAGCGGTGTCATTTGAGGCAGAAGGAATGGATTGGTGCACCATCTGTCAGGCACATGACACCTCGATTTCGACGCTGCGCTTTACGTGCTTAATATTTCAGGTTCTTTTTGCTTCAAAGCAGGGCCTGACAGGTTGCGTGTCTTGAAACGTCCCAACATGTTGCCTTCATTTGAGAATCCCATTGAAGTGACTGCCTGCACCTGCGCCAAAGCCCTGCATGCTCTGCGATAAACTTGACTGAAGTCGTCAAAACGTCGCCATCGTCTTTCCAAAACAGGAGAGGAAGTGTTTCTCTTGCTGTTGCCCCCTGTATGTACAGCACAACTTTGCCTTCCTTTTTGTTCTTTTCATTGGTTTGGTAAGTAATATTAGTCTGTTAGACCATATTAATCAACAGCACTGTGGCATTTTCATTTCAAAACCCAGTTGGTGGAATAAACCTAGTCTAGTGACTGTTTAAATGAGCAAGAATTGTTCACAGTGGCGGTGACAGGAACCAGAAAGAAAGAGGTGCAGAAGATTCCAGATGATCAGGTGGTGATCAGTATACTGGTGGTGCTGAATGCTGTGTTGTTGGAACACCTTTCTCTAGACTCCCTGTATCTTTAAGCACTTTGTAGCCGGTTGCATGAAACCATTTGTTCACATTTATTTCATTTAATCTTATGTCAAAGACAGAATTGGCAGATAATAACATTTTGTGCATTAACAAGGTGATTCAGAGCAAAATATCAGGAAATGACTCAATATCAGGAAAAGTATTGAGTCATCAGGAGGTGACTCAATACTTTTGCACAGTACTGTACCTTTCTGCAAACCTTAGCTCCGGACCTCCAATTATTACCTTTGGAAGTCCTTTATTAGGCAGATCTGGTGTGAGAGATGAGGGTTGGAGGTGAGCCCTGCAGGATGGTGGATCTCCAGGAGGACAGTTGGTGACCTCTAATGTAAGGTGATTCAAAATAGCTCCCTTCCATTTTTGTTTGGATTTTTGTATGTTAATTTTACATATATTAATATGTATAGATGAAATATAAACATGATTCCTTGTTCCCCTCACCGCCACTTTAAAGAAATGAGTTTACATACCAGAAACTAGAACTTGCAAAATGTTGAAATGTTGGAATACTCTTTTTTATAAGAGCACAAATGCTTACAGTGAATTAGCCTGAATCTTTCAGCTGCCATTTAGCTTTGGCCCCTTGTGTTTCCCATTCATTAGTAATGCATTGTTGGATGGCGCTTTTATGCATGTTCAAAGTGCAGAACAGTTAGAAATAGATTTTGAGTGTATTGAATGATGGTAATGGGGCCATAACAAGAAAGCAAAGCAGGTTCCAAATGCTGGAGGATGGATCCCTGTGTGTGTGTGTGTGTGTGTGTGTGTGTGTGTGTGTGTGTGTGTGTGTGTGTGTGTGTGTGTGTGTGTGTG
>JBBJLR010000037.1:10407045-10421989 GCA_037577145.1 Brachypetersius gabonensis
TATATATTACCACTTCTTCAGGTGGTCCTGTGTTACAGGTGTGCCTGATAATCCCCGTGTGTATGCGCTGGTTTGGCCAAACTGTTTTGTTTTTCAGAGTTTTATTGATCGAGTTTTGTGTCCAACCCTTTTCTGATTACAGGCTTAACATTCTTCATACATCCTTCTTCTCCTCAGTTTGTATATTGAAAATTGCTGTTTTATACAGTGAGATTTGATACTGCAGTGTGAAACACAATGAGCTGAACACTGTAAAGTCATTAGAGATGTTTTGGTCAGTATTCTAGGCCTGGGTTTTCCAGCCCTGTGTGAGCTTATAGTCAGTCTCATGAATGAGTTAAATGCATTTGCTGTGTATTGTAGATGTGCCTGCAAGTTTATAGTAGTTTATGAATATTTAATGAAATTTCTCCAGTTTAAATTTTGAATAATTATTCTATCCTGAGCACAGTCTGATCTCTCACTGTCTCTCCACGTTCACAGAGACAAAGTAAGAGTCTTGGCCCGCCAGGCACGGATGTGGACTCCAGCACTTTGGACCATGAAAGAACTCCTCTACTACACAACTCCACAGACTAGAGTCTGTCTGCTCTGCAGTACTGTATCTCTTTCACCTCGCTCTCTCACCCTGTGATTAAACACACAGGAAGGTGCCAGTTCATTCAGAATTTGGGTGGAGCATCAAGCAGATCCAGTGGAGAAAATATGATTTACACAATTTTCCATTTATCCTAAACCTAGTCAATCTTTCAGGGTGGTTTTGGTCAGACTGTGAGATTAATGTAATAGTATTATGTAAGCTGCATGCTTAAACCATCACCCTCTCTCCTCTATGGGCTGCAAAATTATTTAAAAACTAAACTAAAACACTCTGTTGGTGCCTTAGGCACTAAAATGGCTCAAAACCAATTTCAATGTTAGATATTACTGTAAAAAATGTTTTCTTAGTTTTTCCAAATTCCACATGTAATATGGCCTCCTAAGCCAGACTGGGTAGAGCAGGGCCATTTGACTTACAGGGAAACCACCAATCACAGGACATTTATTGTGGCGTGTTCTGCAGCTGCAAACAGACCTTGACAATCGGTTGCTTCCAGATTGGATGGTCAGATCCACTCTAAATTCTGCATCCGTTTCTTGGAGATTCTTGGCAGTTTGTGTGACTCACTTGTGTATTCAGAGCACTAAAAATGACTTGCAGACAAACCAAAAATCATTCTGCGGTTCTACACACCTCTAAACTACACTAAACCTCCTCTAAACTACATTATACCTCTAAACTACAACAAACTTCTAAACTGCAGCAGATTTTGAAACTACAGCGCATCCCTATGAGAAAACTATGGTAAAGCATGTGCTGTTCAAAACATTAACTTATTTTTCATACTCTGTATATTGCATAGTTTAAAAACAGCAGCAGCCCATCAGAACCCTCTCTGAGAGACTCGGAGGCAGGGATGTGATGAGATATGTATGTGGTTTGATGATGTTATTTGAAACTAAAGGAAAGATGAAGCTATGGAAAGGGAGAGGATAATTATATGCCTGTTTTTTTTGTGTGGGTGCTAAGCTGTAACCTTTAAAGTGAACTATAAGCCAATTCCCTTTGCAGTCGCTTGATGTTGACAGAGTTTTGGGATGTGGAGACTATGTCTGAGTCCAGTTGGCATGTTTCCAGAGTGTAAATAACAACACATTATTGGGTTTCCACATTATTTCTGTCCTTGATGTTGCACTTTTTACAGAACACTTTAACACCTCAAACCCAGAGAACTGTACATACTTTAGTAAACACACCTATCAGTTTCACGGTGGATGAGAGTCATGTTTACGGAAGGATAAGTGCCTGAAAAAACCTTTGCCACAGAACTGTAATGACTGTTAAATGTTTTTAGAATATATTTTGTGCCTTAGTACAACATTGCAGACACTTCCAGCAGTCACTCCCTGTGATGAGCCGAGTACTGTCATAACGCCAGATATTCAGTGGAGCGCACGGGTACTTGAATGTAAAGAATAGTAAATATACAATATTAAAATATTATTGATTTAACAATGTCAACTTGTGGTTTTCTTTGAATGCTTATAGGCTCAAGTGAAAATAGCCGTTTTGCCATTGCAATAGTTGCCATTAAAGATGATTTATTTGGTGATGCTGACTGGTTACCTTTGGTTTGGTCCCCAATCAGCCCTATCAGGAACTCTCTTCAGGAATGTCAAGCGTTGTGAGAAATGGGCCCAGATACCACTAGGTGGCGTACTAGCATTAACTAACTCAGTCCACTGGAGGAGACGTGGAGGAGTCATCACCAGCATTTTCTAAAGGGCTGAGAGGTTCTTATGTTTTGATGTTGCTTGTAGTTAATTATTTAGACTAAACAGCTTTTTGTGGACAATTTTACTCTTGGCGCTTTAAAATTTGTTCATAATGTTCGTGTTAGAGTGTATTTCTTAATTTCTTAACACAATTTCCTAATACATATAGCAAAGTCATCTTCGAGGGGTATAATTTAACCTGAGGTTAGCCCGGCCCACACTCACTCAAGTGAGCAGACGCTGTAAGAGAGTTGTTCCTCGTCTAAGCGATGCAGACAAAATAAGTTATTAATAGGCCTAATTTTCAGTGATTTTGCAATAGTTTACCTTAGAGATCAAAGCTGGAAGACCATGTCAGATAATGCTTTCGTTTACATTTCATGCTAGGCACGAACAGGTAAATGTGAGGTAAAACTCCAAAGTATTAGGTAATGATTTTGAGTGGGTTCCCTTACAGTTAAACCAAACTACATCTAAATTACAAAGTACATCTAATTACAAAGATATATTACACTGACACACACATATATATATATATAGTAGTATATTAATATTAATATAGATATAATTAATGAGACATATTAATTATGGAGACTTCTATAATTATTTAAGCCTGATGCCCCCGCGTGACCACACAGCACTGATGATCCAAAAACAAACCGCCTTCTCCATCGTTCTCCACCTTTTTGGGAGAGAATGAGTCAGTCAAGCATGTAATTCTGTCTCTTCAGTTTATCACAGACAAAATAACCTGAAAGGCAGTTGAATATATCCACTATAAAGACTACCGACTCTGAATAGAGCAGAAGATCTGATCAGGGTGAAAACCAATGCAGCTCTGACCAGCCATCAAACAAGAAGATTTCTGTGCTAGCCAAGACTCTCAGTCTTTTCATGCTTTGTTTGTTCTTTGTGAGAAGGAATGGGAGCTGGAGTGTGAGCGTGACCCTTGCCTCATGTCTTGACAGGAACCAAATTGCCCAGCTGAGGTGGTCAGAAGTGCAAAGTGACATCACAGAGCAGTCAAGAACATCGAACAGGGGGCTTTCATTATAGCATGGAATCGGTACATTTTGCGTCTCAGAAATAATCATAAAATGACTATAACAGAAGATTCATGCATAATTTGAAATTAGTATGTCTTCTGTCATCAATACTACCTCAAAATTAAGTAAATAAAATATTATTGGTTAAATTTGCAATTATGTTGATAGGGCAGGGTTGATTTTGGCCCGTCCCTCACTATGAAAGTTAGTTTCCAGCAGGACTTCTTAATAGTAAATTATTCTAAAAGCAATCTCAGTGTTAAGCAATGTTTTTAGCATGAACACGTCATCTCTATAAAATTTAAATCATTCTGCTAACCCTGTTACTGACACAAAAAACCCTGTAAAATAATGGCACATTCCAGCAGTGACACAATTTACAGGAAGTTACATCATTTACAGGAAGAGGATTTCCAACATTTGAAACACAAGTAAGTTTCTCTCTTCTATACTGTAGAATTTTGTTGTTTTGTGAACTGCTTGGGGGTGGACACATCATACTGCGTCATTCCTGATATAAATTTTTAACATGAATTAAAATAATTATATCTTGATATTTACGATTCTCTTTAGGTAATATCGTTTCAAACTGTATGACATCTGCTCTTGTGACTGTAAACATTAGCTAACTAGATGCAAATTAGCTTGAAATCGTCAACCCTGTTACTGGCAGTCCTGATACTTTTCTATGATGACGTCAAATATCATACAAGAAATAAAATAAACAGCCTGAGATGGCACCATAAATTTATTGTCACTTTATTTATATTTAAAAATTGAGAAAAAATGATTTTATATTTTAAATTTGCAAAGTTGACCAGTGGGACTAGTTCACAGTTAGCCACGGCTTCAGAGACACAGGGTGGAGAACCATGGCTCGATTTTGTTATTCTGAGGGATATTCAGTCCAAAGCTGTTTTGTTTCAGCCGTCTTCTACCACATAACTGGTCCAGCTCCTTCTGGCCAGCTCTGATCAAACCACGGGTCATAGCCCCGCCCATGTACAATATCAATCACAACCTGACTCCGCCCACCTCCTCTCAAAAGACCAAGACCTTTCTCAAACCTTTTCTAAAACTGTAACATCCTCCTAATTAAATAACTAAATATCTGTGTGATCTGAGAGGGTTCTGCTGGTTCCTCTCTGTGTGATCTGAGAGGGTTCTGGTAGTTCCTCTCTGTGTGATCTGAGAGGGTTCTGCTGGCTCCTCTCTGTGTGATCTGAGGGTCCTCCCTCTCCCCCATCACTCAGCATAACAGTTAAAAAAAAAAAAAAACGGTATAAAAAAACCTAAATATAATTCACCATTTCACACATACTATTTCACTGCTTTCATTTAAATACTGTTTTTTTAAGCATATTCTTTATAATGAAATATTACATTGTTTAGAGTGTTTTTACTCCCATAACCATGCTGTTGTTCTCTGGATCTAACGATTACGAAGAGTGAATAGAAAGATAATTTAATACATTAGTATGTTTGTGTAAGATTCCACTCACTGTTGTTGATACTGCCACTCCGACTGTGTGTGTAAATTAGACAGGTTCCCTGTTGTGGAAAAAAATAGATTCTTCTCATTATCTAAACAGCACCTACAGTCTCATAGCTAATAATTATCCGTGAGTAGAGTTTAAATGTAAAGGAAACCACTAATAAAACATTGTGTTTCCTCGTGGGTTTCCTCGTGGGACCAGGAGGAAGATATTGTAAGGAAAGGCCTTAACATTAGTCTTTATCTTTGGCACACAGTTCACAAAAACCTTGATTAAAAGTAAAATGTTGCCAGAAAAGCTATTATTTATCAGTCACTGTGTTTGACATCGTAATGTTTCTGTCACGTCTGCTTCATGAAGCACCACTGAAAAGCTTTTTAGCTCCGCGAAGTGGAAGATGACAGGTTATCGAATGCAAACCAATCCTCGTACACTCAAACATCCAATTGCTTCAAGGCTTCAAACTAGAGCCCAGTCAAGTTAAGAACACTTTTTTCAATACAAGCGGGTTGACAATTCAAGGAAAAAAACTGCAGGGATGAAGCCCCATTTTGTTCGAAAGGGTGCTGTGATGGTGGTTGTAGAGAGCCCACGTAGATCCAAAACCTCCAACAGGTGCTGGATTGGGATCTAATGAATGGTTAAACATATCATTTACATAATTTAAAACTCATCAGCACATTCAGTGACCCCTTCATGATGAGGTCCCTGTCATCTCAGAAGAGACCACACCCATCTCCATGGGAATCAATAAACCAAGTGCCAGTGTCCAAGACTCCTTGAAGAAATTTTTCTATTCTGTGTTTGCATGAACTGTATAAACTCAAGCACTTTTAATGACCCCTGTCTATTGTAGAAGACTATTTGGTATTCTAAGATTTTTTTAAAAATTCAAATTCACATAAAAAGAAACCATGTTCAACGTTCAGAACGCTGTGTTTATTTCCCACTCAAATGATGGACAGTAACATATAAGTTTAAGCAAGAACGGAAATCCACAGGACTTTATTTGAAGTCGGTGTTCACTAGTGTTAAGGGTGTGTTGGGACTATAAAGCTCTCATGTACGTCTCTCTGGATGAGAGTATCTACCAAACACCGTAAATGTAAATGTAAATATGAACATTACTAAGCACTGCTAGAAATGGGTTTAACCAGAGTACTGTGTGTCATCTGACTGACTAATTAGTGCAGGATAAAGTATCTATTTAATTTCCTCAAATTACCCAAAAGCCTGGAGTTTAAGGGGTTAAAAATCACAAATTCACAAAAAAGAAACCGTGTTCAACATTCAAGGCGCTGTGTTTATTTCCCACTCAAATGATGGACAGTAACATATAAGTTTAAGCAAGAATGGAAAGCCACAAGACTTAAACGAGCTGAGCTGCATACAGACATGGATTAGCATCAGTAGAACTACTTTCTATTTACATTTGCAGTAAAACTTATGGTTTTTCAGACCCTTGTTCAATTTAAATGTTGTGCTTTTGTTTCCCTACTACTGGAAGAGAGAGAAAAAAAGTGATGCTTGACCCAACTCTCCTTCTCATAACATTTATTTGTGACTTTAATCTACATGAAGCGGACAGTGGTCAGATGAGTTTCGATTAAACAGGAGCCTAAAGCCAGATCTATTCAGCATTTACATCCAGCGCTTGTTGCTCATACTTTTAATTAGGAGGATATTGCAAATCCAGGTAGGATTAATTTGACATCAGTGGTACCAGTCACGTCTTCTAGGTAAATATCATTTCTAATTTCTTCTTTATTACAGCACAACATAAATAAAAATGTATTTTTAGGCACCCGAGTGCAAGAAACTGATCCAGGAATGGACTTGAACTGCACTGTATCTGTCACCTTTAATGGTCAGCTTAGTAAAACCCATTTCCATGTTTAATACTTCCATTCATTTAATAAGAACATATAGTTTAGTGCACAATATATAAATAACACCCAAAGCTGAAATCAGGATTTTGTACCTGACTCTTAAAGGAGTTACGAGAGGGCAACAGCGAGACGAGAAAGTGGTTACACCTTTTCAGAACTTACCACTCTGTTATATTTATCATGCAAAACCAATGGCATAACATCAATGTCACTTCTGTATAACATCACTGGTGTGTGAAACGTTCTAAATAAATAACAAAACACTGAATTTGGACGTATATTTTACAAATGAAAAGATATTTTTTGGTGTAAAGCCCCAAAAACATACTGTTTTGAATTCCAGGTAGGAGTACTGGTCCCAACAGAAACCCCTATAGCTACTATACTCTTGACAATTTGTGGGAGAAATTTTTTAAAAAGGCCAAAGTTCAACAAGTGCGGGTTTGCTTTCACGAACTCCCACCGCCGCATAACCCGTCCGATACTGGACATCCCACCAATTTTATATTGTAACAAATACCAAGGAACTGTCAGCATCCACATCGCAGAGCAAAACAAAGAACCGAGAGCTCCTAATTACAGACGTTCCGGCGGCAGTGCAGCTGGTGAGCAGTTCAAAGGCTATGGTGTTCAGACGACGTTGCTTCTTTGTCTCGCCGCGGACATCAAAGACATGCTCACATCTGCCCAACAAAGGAGGTGAATCTATAATTTGTGCCCTCACAGCTGTGGCGGGCAGAAAAACAAGCACACATGCCAGCCCACCAAAAACAAAGCCTGGTATTAGACGTACAGACACAGAGAAAATGGACAGAGGCCGGGAGCTGCCTGGAGCAGGCCATGGAGGACGTCCTGCATCACAGAGTTTTCCATCGCGAACAAAAACACGTGAACGGATGTCTCTGAGCTGTATGAAGATGGGCCCAATTGTTTTGTCCAGTTTCAGTCTTCAGACCTTTACAATCATCTCATTACCAGGCTGTCTGGATGCAAAATGGAGCGCTTGCTCTTTACACCCCCTCCAAAATATCAGCTAATCTGTTCTTAGAGCGCGATATGGCTATTAGTGAACGCTGCTGGCACCGCAAGAACAATGGAGCTCAGTAACTACATAGAGGAGAATCGTTATGCAACACCCAAATGAGAAGAGATAAAGCTCAGAGTCATTATCGGCAGCACATTCATTAAATGCTTTCTGATGGAAAAACATTGTGTGTGATTGTTTCTTGATGTCAAAGACTTTTTTCCGCTGTACAGGGGAAAATATAAGCAGCAATGTGGTTTCAGCCCTATATCAGTTACTGCGCTATATTTACCACAACCCAGTGGACCTGTCCTCTAGACAAATCCTGTTCAATGCACTGTCGCTTCCATCGTAATCCGAAACAACAGGTGCAGAACATTCCAAGCTGCCATGGCCTTCTCTCCGCTCCACACGACGACCAGCAGAACCCTTGATGGACGGCCGCCTAACCAGACATAGTTGAACTCAGGGCTTCTAAACAAACCCACAGGATTTCGGAATGCAAGAACATACCATGTGATGATGATTGGCTAGCATGCCTCACTACATAGGTACACATTCTAAACGCTGATATGTTAGTTGTTCTGATGTCACAGCACATGATACTCCTAAGTCTCTCATTGAAGACAAAGTCTGGTGAAAAAGCTTCTTCTCTTTGTAAGGCGGTGACCCACCAAAGAGCGCCATCTAAGCCAGGTTGTTACTGGAGAAGAAGCTGGAGGACTCAGAAACAGTCTTCGAGGCACTTTGGGAGGAGCCGTTGGAGGTGAGATCCACCGAAAATCTGGTTTGCGTCACCTGAGCTTCTCCCTCCTCGTGTGGCATCACCGTGGAAACCGTGGTCTCCATGCGGCTAGCACGGTACAAGCTGACCTGGGTCTGGTTATGCCTGGTTGACTTGAGCTCCAGACCTTCATATGAGCCCTCAGGGGCACAGGGACACCAAAAGAATGCCTGCTGGAATCCGGCTCGAAACCTGTCGGCGTACAGACACACAGTAGGGTAACATATGAGTCTTTCACACTTCTGTGTCTACGTCACAAGCATGTCACTTTCCACCCTTCTGACCCTGAAATTAGAGCAAATTATAGTTTGCCCTACTCTCAGCAACATCCGTCAAAGTCGTGGATTCTTTTGTTGCCGTTGTGTTTACCTGTCATTGAGGAAGCAGTAGATGATGGGGTTGTACATGGTGGAGCTCATTGCTAGCCACATTATTCCCAGATACACCTGCTGGATGAAGGGCTCCTCAAACAGGTGGGGGAAGAACTGCTGTAAGAGGAAGTAGATGTGAAATGGCAGCCAGCACACAGCAAAGGTGCACACCACAACGATCATCATTTTCACCACCTGAGGAAGAACAGCAGCGAAATGTGAGACGCCCAGCGGTTTTGTTTCCTCCATCCCTGAGATTTAGGATCTCCATGCAGCAGCTTGCACCTCATTTATGGTTTCAAGTACGCTTAAGTGTAATTTATTTGAGAGTTTTAACAATAAATTATGACTGCAAATGCAACAGATTTAGTCTTATTACAATGTGATAATTTGTTAAACACTGAGGGCCCAATTTATATGCAAATGTGTTCACAACGTACGAGTATTTAATGTTTAATACAGAAGGCAGAACCCAGTTTTATGTTTTTGAAACATTGTTTAGTTTTAGTGTTACGCTGCACATTAAAGAAGTTTGCATGATGCAAATATGTTCTAACATCACCTGTGTGGGCTGCACCTCCCTGTACTTGATTGGTTTGATTGATTGTTGCCATATTCTCAACGGACCGGTCAGCCATTTCCGTTTGAATGGAGAACAGAATCACTTTCTTGCCTCTTTACTGTTAATAATATTACTACTACACCAACAACCACACTGAGTCTGATGCGGCCCGGACCAAGATCACCTCGTTTGGCCTGAGGCACCTTACACACCTACTGTTTTGGTTCAGATCAAATGAGGCAGATATGAGAGCATCCTTAGACAGCTTATCTCACAAACACCCAGCCCACAAACTGCACGCTGGTGAGATGCAAGGTTTAAAAAACAGAGACATAATGGAGCTGTCAAAGGAATATGACCTTCTTTCCAGTGAAAAGCACTTATTGCACAACAGAAAATGACTAAAACAGCATTACTCAGAAGATAAACATTCTTTCATCACATGTTCAAGGTTCATGTCTAGCCTCTAGCCTTTGCTAGCCACTGAACTCTATCAACATGTTACATATATGAGTAAATCAAGAATATGTAATCAGTCATCCATGTTTTGCCTGATCCTGCCATGTTATTCCTAGAAACGTAGGCTCATGTTTCAGTTTCACACAAAATCACAAGTAAAATGCATTTTTACAACTTAAACTGGTACAGAAGGATCCATACATTTGACCTTTGTATGGTCAGTTTGTAAAGGCTTGACAGTTTGTAAAGAATATGACAGAATATTTCAACAAGCAATGTCTACAGTGTCTACCTAAAACAGAAATATGAATTTAAACTATTGGGTAAAGACATGCTTCACTGTCTCTCAGGTTGCTTCAGGAATAAAAATGGACAAAACATAAAGTTACAGTCGGTGTTAGTGGCGAATGTGATAAAGTGTGACACCTTCCGCTTCGCATTGAGCTGCTCTCGATAACGGTCCGAGGAGTCGCCAGGTATCTCGCTGGCCCACAGAGTGCAACCCACCACCAGATAGGCACAGCCCATGACCAGCAAAGGCAGAAAGTAGATAAGCACAACCACGCAGACATGGTACCTGTTTCAAAACAGGAGAGAAAGACAGGAAAATGTGTGAGAGAAGAGGAAAGAATGAGAAGAGAAAGTTCAGAGTACACCTGAATCAAGAAATGTATATACTATAACTCAGTGCTCCATATTGCATCCACAACTGTGTACCAAACACCATGGCAGCTAATCTACATTGCAAATGAGACCCATCCTTGCAAATGAGACCCAAAAAAGTCTTCATTTCATGTACTGAGGATTCTGGTGTGCCAACTGGGTTTCCAACCTCCTTAAGACGGCATTCATCATGGTCAATGGACTGGAGCTCAGTCTTATCTATGAACACACGCTCCTCTAAAGATGCAGAGCGAGAAAATATGCATGCTCTCATGCTCAAGAGCACAACCTCATAAGCAGACTACTTCAAATAACTGTTTTCAATTTCTCCTCAGGTGGGGAGCCCAGAGTCTGTGAATAAAGGTATGAGTATGCTGCTAAGATGTTGAAATAAAGCTCACAGTCAACACACAGTTATTCTCTTCTTCTCAAACGTATCTTGCAAACAAATCATGCTCTCAGCCATCCTGCAGCGATCCGCAGGTCCAAGCACAAGGTACGACCTGGTACAAGTATTGAGAGGGTGAATGATCGGACTGCTCCAACAGGTGAAAATTGACCATTTGAATTCTGCTCCAAACCCTTGAAATGTTATGCAATAATTTAAAACCTGAATTCATTTTGAAGACGGACCAAACCCATGTCAGAGTAAGAGAGATGATCATGTTGGAGCTTGTTAAAGCACTTTCTTATGACTATTTGTTTGAAATTTGGTAAATAGTGTCTATATACCATTATAAACAAGCTACTTAACTTAATTTCACTCACACAGGAGATGTAAGCAAATGTGAAAGTTCGGTCATCCGTGAACACCACAAAATGCTTCCTCTGCATTTAACCCATTCACCAAGTGAAGCAGTGGCAGCTACGAACACAGCGCTCAGGGTACCTCAGAGGTGCCTAGCGGTCTTGAGAATCGAACCCGTGATTTCCTGATCACAGGGCGAATGCCCTAACCAATGTGACCAAACTGTAACCACACCAAATTTCAACATTTAACTTAAGCGGTTCTTGAGATACTGAACTGTGTCAGTTGCAGCAAAATTTCAAGTGTGCAGCCAAAGTATATGAATGTAGTTATGCAGCATGTTGAATGTTTAATTATTCATGTCATATCGGTAACTGAAATGCTAGATTTTTGTACAGACCTTTTTGCTAGGTGGCACTACTCCACAAACAAGCCATAATGATGTAGGACCATGTACCTCCATGTACCTCCAACTTGCCATACAAATTAATCTTTGGCAAAATGCTTATCAAGCTTCACCCCAAAAAGTGTGTTGTGCCTTTAGGCTTCACTAGAGTGAAGGGACACGGCCACAAATCTCTTACATTATATCGGATATGTGGGGCTACAAACACCAAATTTCTTGTGGACCGGAGACCAATAAGTGTAAAAATTCATTTTGAATGTTTATACGAAGATAAAAGAGTTTAGATGAATGCTACCCATTGTCTCTCTTCGTTAAATACACAAAGACACATGGAAACAGAGAGACAGAGAAAGAGAGCGAGGGAGCGAAACATGGAGAAGAGACAGAAAGGGAGAGGGAGATCAAGACCAAAAGACAGTGTCTATTAATCAACACCTCTTATCTCTAATGGTGGAGCTGCTTTGTTGATGCCCCAACATCCTTTATTTAATTCAGAATTACGTTTATTTGTTCATGTCAGAATGAAGTTGCAGGTTCTTTCTTTGTCTTCATGTCTGGGTGTGTCCAGCTGTCCTAAGTAATGTAAACTATTCACAATTCAATGTAACTATTTCACAGTGGGGACAAGTTACAGCCGGAGTGATGATTGCTGAAGATTGATTGTATTGAGTGGGAAATGGTTCAGCTATTTATGATCTCTCTCTCTTGCTCTATCTCTCTTTATCTCTCTCTCCACTTTTTCTCTCCCTCTCTCTCTCTCTCTCTCTCTCTCTCTCTCTCTCTCTCTCTCTCTCTCTCTCAACCTGATGCCCACACCATTGCGACCCATGCAAGACATTACTGACAAGGAAATAAAATAAGGAGAGTTGGGACATCACCTGGTTGTAAAGCATGAAGGAACACGCCACTATTAAGAGCTCTGCTTCAGTGCGGAGAACACTCAATCACGCAAGTGGACATCCTTCTTTACGCATTAACGAGAAAATTTGCAGCCAGTTTTATAACTATTACATCTTTACACTGTCTCACCTACAGCGTCACACCTTGGACAAAATATCAGTACTGAGATTTTACTGCTACATATTGCAACTGCTATGCCTTTTAGTATATTAAAGGGCCCTCCTGGAATTAAAAAGGCAACATCTGTACATGCTCTTTCAAATGTTATATTTACTTTCCCAACATATATGGACATATATGGAAAATAAAACAACAATCTGGTGAAAAAATATTTGTACAATTGTAAGATTTAATCACTTTACCCCATTCAAAAAACCCAGTCTAACATTTAATATCACTGCATTTTTAATTTACTCTCTCTTCATTTGTTATAAAGGACATAAATCATTAACCCCAATGTCTATATATAACAGTGTACACACACATACACACACACACACACACACACACACACACACACACACACACACATACACACACATACACACACACACACACACATACACACACATACACACACATACACACACATATAGTACTTGAGACACCCATTGTTTCTGGAATTTTTAATGTGTATTATTAATGTGGTCTTGAGGAACAGTTCTCCAGACTTCCTGAAGGATTTTCAAAGACTCTAATTTTCAGTCCAGTTTATTTTCAGTTCAGTTTGTTTTTGTTTGTTAAGAAACACAGGGGCCTACATATGAATCATTCAAGCAGAACAAAGCATGTTTAACTGAAGTCCTGAACCAGTGAAGCAACAGGAGCAGATGATTCCAGATGATCAGGCGGTGATCAGTATACTGGTGGTGCTGAATGCTGTGGTCGGAACTCCTTTATCTAAGCTCCTTGTATCTTTAGGCACTTTTTTTAGACTGTCATGATGACACATTTGTTCCTGTTTCTTACATTTAATCTACTAAAGAGAAAGACAATTTTACTTGGAAAAAATAATATTTTTGCACCATCAAGGTGCTCAGTACTTTTGCACAGTCCTATATATATATGCATTGATGAATAGATTGATAAGAGGTTGTGTCAAGCTGGGGCAGTGTTCACTTACATCTTTTTGAAATCCCACACACTGTACTCAGGCCAGTCGATGAAGCAGACGATGCGTTCGGGAAAGTGAGCTATGCTGGAGTAGTAGTACTGGGGGAAGGCCAGGAGAAGAGCCAGCACCCAGATCACCCCCACAACCAGCTTGGTCTCAGTGGAGGACAGGCGCTGCTGCAGCGGGTGAATGATGGCCATGTACCTGCAGCACAAGAGAACACACACATCATCTGTGGAAACATCTCAGTGAGAGAAGAACAAACCTGCAGGTCAAACCCTCCATTCTGTTCTGCTTGGGGTTTGATTTTGAGTAATTTGGGGAAAACTCCTCCACACCCAGAAAGCTTTTACAACCTGTTACGTCATACTGATTGCGTTCATCACAAAGAGGTCTAATTTATTCCAATTAGGGGTGGGAGCTGCCACTGAGACGATAATGCAAAACTAATGCGATATTTGTTCCATGATACGATACTATTGGTTCTTCCACTGGAAATGAGATGTTCAGTACAGCAGTCTCTGCAGCATCTCAGACACTCTGACTCTGAAGAATCAGGTCCGGAGACACATTGTGAAGAACAAGCTCCAGAACCACTCTGTGAAGAACTAAGTGGACCTCAGGAGCAATGATATGAGAATACCAAAACTTCATTAAATGTATTTTTAAAAATATAAAATATTGATACTTAATGTTTGTAAAATATCATAAAATCTACACTTGATTGATTTTACTTCTCCCTCCTGTAATTTGAATAAACGAAAATGGAGCTCGTTTTTATTTTGTCTGGAATAAGTGGAGAAATCAACTCTTTGGTTTATATATTCACGTTTTCTTCTTTTGGTATTTTTTGTTTTGACAGAAAGACATGAGATTACAGTCTATTTTTATATAGAAATGTAATTACTGTCTAGTTCGTATTAAAAAAAAGAAATGTGATTACCAATTTTGTTATTTACTTGAAGAAATAATGAGATTAGTGATATTTTATATTAAAATAGATGTGATTACTGTCTGTTAATCTGTCATCCGACTAGAGCCTCCAGTTTGACTGCCCAGTACCCTGCCACCACAGATGACCCTTCTGAATAAACAGCACACACACACACACACACACACACACACACACACACACACACACACACACACACACACACACACACACA
>JBBJLR010000037.1:10422089-10437903 GCA_037577145.1 Brachypetersius gabonensis
ACACACACACACACACACACACACACACACACACACACACACACACACACACACACACACACACACACACAAATTCACAGTAAATAATGTAGATACTGAGTGTGACCCTGTTTCTTTTCAGATGTGAGGGGTCCGGCTGTTTGGGGGAGGGGCACAGTAGGATGTGAATGGCAGGAGGGGCTGAATGGGGCCGAATGTGGAGCTGAATGGAGCCGCAAATGATGGGTGAATTAAACCCTACACTGAGGGCACCCCTCCCCCAACAAACACACACAGAGTGTGTCTGCTTGTCTTGCTTTGGGGATTTGGAAAACTAGGCTTCTTTGCTTACTGTCGAGTAGCAAGTGCATTAATATGAAGGAAAGTGTGTCAGTGAGAAACTGAATGTGTTTCATCTCAGAGCCAAACTCAAACAGAGGAGCTTTTCACTTCGGACAGAGCATGTCCACTCCCTTCTTCCGCTTGCCGCATCTTTCTCTTTCCCAATTCGTGTCACATTTCCAAAACGTGTGTTTCCTGCTGCCTGGCACGCGTACAGTGTTAATGCTTTCTGGCATGGGACACTGTAATTACCATGCTTTTGTTCTCCACTCGTCTGTCACTGCAGGATTAGACACATCTCAGACATGATTAGAATGTGTCTATGAGAGTGTGTGTTCAGAAGCACAATTAGACATTCATGATTCCATAAAAGGATTCTTGACTGTGTTTAACTGCCCAAGGAACATATATTTTTAAGTGAAGAGGTTAAAGTAAAAGAGTTTCATTATGAAAAGGAGTAGATACACTGCAGTGTTCAAAAGAGCCCCATTCATCAAAACTCACCAGAGACAAAAATGAGTAATAATGCCTGCTTTCTGAATACCCCCTCTTTCACACATCTTAACCGACATGACTCCATAGAAGCTACACACTCACACACACCCATGTACACACAACAAACATACATCCATGTGCTGTAGCTCTTCCCATGTGTTTACTTCTGTCTATCACACACATGCACAAAAATATGCCCACAACTCAGAAACACATTTTTATTGTGAGCCAAAGCTTATTCTCTCTGTCCATTTTGTTTCTAAACATTATTATTATTATAAGTCAACTGGTGTATAATTTGTTGCCCAGACCAGACCTCGAGACCATGTTGCTGTTTTTTTGCAAACAAATGTTAAACTCAACAGTCTGGTGGTTCCTTCTGTATTGCTTATGGTTTTATGGACAAGCTGCACTACCTGCAACTGACTACACAGCAGGAGATGATTTGTGCTTATTTGTCCATACACACCACTTTATTCCGTCTTACTTGAAAAGAAATTCCCATCTCCAGTGTTTTTATCATTCCACTGCTCTCTTCAGCCCTCTTCAGCCTTCATGACACTTGAATCATATCAGTAATGACAGATGATAGTGAAACTGTGCAGATGTGTAGGTATTTTAAATTGATATTTGATAAGTATTGTAAAATACTTACTGTTGCCAGTCATGTATACTCTCAGTCATGTATTTTGCACTGCAATACCACATTTTCTCAATAGTACAATATATTTATTGAACAGTACTGTGGAAAGCTAAAGTTCCAAAATGTTTAATTCATTCATGTTCCCACAATAAAATTAAGTTAATTTAAATTAATTTATTAACCCTTATAGTCACGCATGAAGACACCACAGCACAATGTGAACTAGGGGTGTAACGGTACAGTCACGGTTCGGTACATACCTCGGTTTTGGGGTCACAGTACGGCACGGTTCACGATACAGCAAAGTTAAGCAACAAAAAGTTCTAAAGAATGAGGCTTTGTTTGTTTTCATTTATTTTAAATAAACAGCAGTGTATTAACCAGTAAACACACTCTTGCTTATATTTTTATATACGTGTAAGGCAGCTGAAATGTTACGCCAGTAGGTGGCACTATTGCACCACACTACGACTCAGGTTTATGATTTACCTGCGCTTTTTGGTCCCTCTGTGATTCCGTATTACTTCAATCACCTCTTCTCCTCCCTATGTATTCTCCGAAAGACATCATGTACCGAACCGTGACCCATGTTCCGTGACGGTTCGGTATGAATACATGTAACCGTTACAGCCCTTATATATATATATATATATATATTTATTTATTTATTTTTGTGGGCACCCAATGTGCTCATAATGAAGGAATGCTGGAAAATCTGTAGAAGTGGGGACATTTTGCCTGTCCTCATAAGGAAGCGTGCTGTTCTTCACCCCAAGTTCAACTTTTTTAGGAACAACTAAAAGAGCAGAAAGAGCGCTTTGGTTACTGAAGTTAAAGGTCAGGGTCAGGTTTAAGCGTAGGAATAGAACTACTTCGCCCTGTGATCAGAAAGTCCAGGTTCGATTCCCAAGACCGCTATGCACCTCTGAGGTACCCTGAGCAAGGTACCGTCCCCACACACTGCTCCCCAGGCGCCGTGTTCCTGGCTGCCCCCTGCTTCACTTGGTGAATGAGTTAAATGCAGAGGAAGAATTTCGTGCTGTTCACACTGTGTGCAGGGGTGGGTTCACGTATGACCGAATGATCACTTTCGCTTCACTTTTTTTTTTTCACTTCACTTAGATAGTCTTTTACACAAGACACAAATACCAATGTGTGTGTGTGTGTGTGTGTGTGTGTGTGTGTGTGTGTGTGTGTGTGTGTGCCAGTGTCTCCAGCTGCAGAGAGGCTGCGCTCCATCCTTGGAGAGGATGACGACCCCACACCTACACTCTTCACTGAGATGGACACACTGCAACACGAAGGTGGAGAACTGGAGTGGAAGGAATCTGCCAGGTGACTTAGAATAATAACACACACATGTAGACACACACCCACTGTTTAACAGAATGCATCACCACTGTTTGACAGAATGCTTTTGGCCCTTATAAAGTCATTTAAGTGGTCCGTAATTTCTGAGCCAGATAAATATACCCTTGCTTTCAGTATAAGCAGTTAAAGTGCAAGTTTATAATTATTATTTATAATTATATTTAATCCATAAATTATTTATAATATACAAAATGTTTATAGCGTGTACCATCAGCGATATTTCCCTATGGTTAAAAGGGATAGCAAAAAAATAATGTGGATCTTGGAAACTGCCTGTAGATGAGTTAACCAAGGCAAACACAACTAAACATGAACTCATACAGTGTTCAGGGGATACTCTGGTCTTGATTGTTGCAATCAGAAAAGCCTGGACCTGCATTTGTTGAAGATAATTGGAGTTTGAATGGCAATATTGGTTGTAGTTAAACCATTTCCTCCTATTTGAGACAAAATCTTGAACAGCTCTTGAGTCTCTTGAATCTTGAGTCACACAGCTGAATTGGTTTGTGCTCAGGTGGGTGAAATTTGAGGAGAAGGTGGAGGAAGGTGGAGAGAGGTGGAGTAAGCCCCACGTGTCCACGCTGTCACTGCACAGTCTGTTTGAGCTGCGGACCTGTTTGCAAACTGGGACCATCCTGCTGGACCTGGAGGGATACTCTCTGCCACAGATAGTTGGTGAGTTTCTCTCTCAAACAATTTAAAATAATAATGAATTTTTACATTCAATGTTGGGTGTCCTGTGTATTTCCATAACGTTGTGAGGCTTTTTGGCGCAGTATCCATATTGTTATAATGACATATAACTTTTTTTGGGCAACTGGTGGCCTGGTGGTTGGGGAGCCCCCTGTTGGTGGCAGCCCCCTGCTTCAATTGGGTGAATGTGTTAAATGGGTTAAATAAAGAGAGAATTTCACAATAATTACACTGTGTGAGTGTTAATCATTTGTGAACGTTGCTGAAAAATAATGAATGAATTAAGATAACTGACTTATAAGCCTGCAGTTTATTGGTTAAACATGTGGTATCAGTGAAATGGATCACCTGTGTGATTTGATGCCTGTGACTGACCTTATGAAACTATTGAAAATCCGCCATAAAAAGAGCCCCAGAGTGACGCTACCATCTAAACATTGACCGTGTTGTTGGGAAGTAGCGAAGTGATGCTTGCCGATACGTTGGACATTCTTGGGGGTCCAAGAGAACATAATAGTCATGGCTCCCTCTGGGTGGGTAGAATTGTCCTTCCTCTGCCCATCACTCAGTATAACTGTCCTCTCTATCTCTTGGTGGGTAGAGTGGTCCTCCCCTATCACTCAGTATTAAAAAATGTAAAAACAGAAATAAGAATAATAAATATTAGCTTATAACTGTGGATCTAAATTTTCCTCCAGATGACGTAGTGGAGAAGCAGGTGCAGGACGGCCTGATCGCTCCAGAGCTCAAAGAGAAAATCAGTTTCGTTTTATTGAGGAAACATCGACACCAGACCAAGAAACCCATCCACCGCTCCCTGGCTGACATCGGGAAGTCCAGTCCTTCTAATAAAGGTCTTGACCTCCATCGTTTGTATGAATTTCCTTACTGATGGGAGCGTGAGCACTTTTCATATCTGTCCACAAGTGTCCTTTTGACCCTTTAACCAAAATACTTACCTCTTTCTGTCTTTTCTCTCTACTAATGCCTTAACAGAGCTACACTTTCATTTTCATTTCTCTTCAGGGGTGGGAAATGTGGGGATTCTTCTAGAACTCATAAAATAAATATTTAGAAAAGAAACATAAGAAAACCCACCCACGACTGAAGGTTCTAGTATAAAGTCAGTGTTTTTTCGTTCATTAATGAAATGGCTAAATTGTCTCTTCATTTGTCTCATTTACAAAAATGTCATTTTTAATTAAATAAAAAATAATAGTTAAGTAAACACTAAAATAATTTTAAGGAAACAAAGTTGGTTCTCCTGTTTTATGAATACAAGGAGCCCATAAAGCCCTTTAAGTTTTATTAGAGTGGAGTACATTGATTTTCAGCCCATTATGCCGTTATCTACTTATCAGTTTATTTGACCAATATTAACTTATACGTACCTTTTATATTCTAGGTACATTACTACTGTTTTGTTGGTTCATTTTGTCCATCCTCAACATGACCTCAAAAAAAACAAATATTTGTTGCATATTGTGTATCAGGCAAATGTCTTCAGGTATCATGATGTTATAGATTTTATATATATCCCACCCTTAAGCTCATTTCCTCTTGTCTTCTCAAATCTCTGCATCTCCTCCACGCGTCTCTTGCTTTCTCTCCTCTCGTCACGTTTCTCTCTGACGTTTCTCGGGTCTGTATCAGAGCGCAGCCCGAGCTCTGCTTCCGGCCTTCATCGCTCCACTGAGGACCTGCGAGCTCGGCAGAGCAGCAGTCTGGGAAAACTGCGTGAGTCCTCATTATTAAAGCCCCAAATTGCATCCTACATCTTTTTCAGTTTCACCTCTGACTGTCCACACAACACGTGAGAGAGCAGAAAAGGTTAAATGTGAAGTAACACATTTATAGTTTTGTATTACTCCAAAAGAATAGGGCTACAGTACTGTGCATACATTTCTTCACATTTTGCATTCAAAGATGCAGACTTTCTTGTATTTTAATGCAGTCTTGAGGAACAGTTATCCAGACCTCCTGAAGGACTTTGACGCACAGTGACTTATGTATGAATCATTCAAGCAGAACAAAGAACAACTTAAGTCCTGAACCTGTAAAGAAACAGGTGCAGATGATTCCAGATGATCAGGCGGTGATCAGTATACTGGTTGTGCTCAACTCCTTGAGTGGTTGCAACTCCTTCATCTAGGCTCCTATCTTTTGACACTTTTCAGCCTGTCTCAGTAAAACATTTGTTTCCATTTCTTCTATTAAATCTGTGCAGTATGCCTAAGATAAGACAGTTTAAGGACAGAAAATAGTATTTTTTTGTCAACAAGGTGATTCAAAGCAAAACGTAAAGAAAACAGGTGTTGCTCAATGAATCACCATTTTTGGCCCAGTCTTACATTTTAGATTGGCTAGGTGGCCACTGAATTAAACTCATGCTGCGGAAAATAAATGAGGTACCAAACAAGGTGCAAAAAGGCGAGTAGAGCAAACAGGCTAAAACCTGCACCCTTGACTCATTTCAGTGAATCAAAATCATACTGTTTTCTGTTCCAGATCCTTCCCAGTGCCGCAGCATGAATGACATCTCTGTGACTCCAAGCAGTAACCAGGTAAGGGATTTAATGCATTTCTTTTGCATCGAATTGTGATTTATTTGGCTCTGAAAGAGAGGGGGCTGCCCTTGTATTTTTGCTGTGTGTCTGTATTGATTATACTGGGTGTGTTAATTAGGAGAGAATTAGCGACTCTGTGATTAACCTCAGCTGGTTTGATAGAGATTTGGGAGTAACCAGGAGATCTCAGCAACAATAGAGGACTGTGATTCCACAGCAGCCTGAGCTTCAGCTGATTACAGCAATATGAAGCAGCGTTCCTAATCCCTGCACAAGTCATGCAGATGCCATGTCAAAAACAGAGGAGGGTAAATTAATCTCCTTTCACTCTCCCTTTGTTTGATTAGTTTGTTTTGTTTATTATTGTGCCAAGTATTTAAAAATTGCGATGTGAGAAACACCGCAAGTCCCTTGCTTTTTCCTCTTAAGCTCAGCCAAGGTGTTTTAGTGAGCTGGAATGAGAGGCAGGCGACTGGGCTGCTCTGTTTGGTGGAGTTCAAAGCGGTGGCAGGCCCCTCCCAGTGTGAGCCTGAGTACACTTTAATTAGTTTCTGCCCCCGAGAGTGACACACACCACTCACTTTCATGTTTCCACTCTGGCTGCATGTTCTGAGCTCCACTGCTTCATCAGCAGGGTTAGGGATCGCAGCTGTAACAGTTTGTCATTGTGGCTGTTTTTATTTGGTTGTATATATTCAAAAGAGGTATTTTTACTATAAACATGAAAAGATTAATATATGGTACAAAAATCTTGCTGGTGCATAATACTATCTTCTGTCAAATTGTCTTGTCTTTGGCGTATTAAGTAGATTAAATGAAAGAAATGGGAACAAATTACTGCGACATTCTGCAAAGTTTCTAAAGATACAAGGAGAATGCCACACAGCATTCAGCACCACCAGTATGCTGATCACGGCCTGATTATCTGGAATCATCTGTACCTGTTCGTTCACTGGTACAGAACTTAAGTTCAATGGTCTTTTCTCTGCTTAAGTTATTCATATGTAGGTCACTGTGGCTTAACAAACAAAAAACATTCCTCTGAAACTGGTCAGATTCAGGGACTGGACTAAAAATGAAAGTCTTTGAAATTCTATGAGGAAATAAGGGGTGGGGAACAGACTTTTGCGCAATACTGTACATTCCTTTATTTAAACAGGCTTTGGTTCCAACCGAGCTGAGTCAGTACCAGACTGAGACAAGAAAACACTGTCCGACTACTAAACACAGATTTTCTCATTCTTGATCCACCAAAGACTCCCTACTGTGAAAAAAGTTTGAGAATCATCATTTCAGTATCCTCCTTTAAAGCAGTGTGGAAGATGATATCCTGACAGTTTCAGAGAGAACTGAATAGCGTATGATGTGGTCAAAATTTGAGCCTCAATATCATTTTTAAATAAAAATTATGAACTGTTTAGCCATTATAGGGAGGTAATTTACACTGTCTCTGAATGTGTCTATAAACAATGCTATTAAATATTCTGAATGTTATACCAGTACAATATATTCATCTTTGCATCATGTCTCTATGTGTTTATTCCATGGGCAGTCATGCAGTTATCCATGTTGAAACACTGGAGAGCGCTTGTTTATTCCGGGCAGAAAGTGAAGTGACTCTAAAATCAGCATTAGTGGATTAGGAGGCGACTTTGACCTAAGCGTCTACCACTTCACAGCCACGTGATTTCAGTGGTGACAAAAAGCAGGGCGTGCCGATTAGAAGGGGTTGGTTTGTGCGTGTGAACATTTTGAAATGAATCTTCAGGGGCTACATAACACTATTGATCCATTAGTGGCCGCGCACTGGGAGGGCTGGGCTGCCATATCCATCACATGTATAGATCAGATATTGGTGATGAAATGAGTGAGTGATTATTGATATTGTTAATTACTTTCTTGCACTCTGAGTGGACCGCTCTGCATTTATGAGAGTATAAACATTCTAGTGGGGCAGCTGGTGGCCTACTGGTTAGGGAGCTGCCTGAAGTGTCATGATATTATATTTCTGCCATATTACCCACCACTACCTCCATATCGGTTTGTCTGCTCATGAAGTCATCTGCTCATTTTTATTACAAGAATCCTGGCAGAACTGGTATACCTGCAAAACACTGTTTAAAACAAAGGTAAATTAATCGATTCATAATGTTCTAAATTCAAAGAACACAAATTCATTCAAGATAAATTCAACCATTAAGGGTTCTTTCAGAGGTGCTCAAAAGAGTTATCTCAAAAACGCTGAGTGGAATTTCTTTAAACATTACAAAGTTTCTTTACATTCACACATTTACACAATTGGTATCATGGTATCATGCTTACATGAGCAAAAGTGGGAGTGGATGGGTTGGAGTCTTTATCTAAAAACTTGTTCTGGGTTCGGTTCCCAGCCAGGGTCTTGTTCAGCCTGTTTCTCTACCTGTTGCCCACCTCCCAGGAACAAGAGCTCAGATGATGGATGTATAGGCTTTGAGTTAAAACTTTAGTTTAACAGTTTGACCCCTGAGTCAGTAAATCTGCTCAGCCTCTGTCCATATAAAATGAAATCATCACTGATTTTCAGAACTTTTAACTCTTTAATGTCAGCATCAATTTAATTGATAGAAAATGTTTCTAGTTGTTTGGAACCCAAGTCCTGCAGATTTCTGTTTGCACTTATGTGTAAATCCATAATGTTTCACTGTACTCTAATGCTGCTCTCCAGCTCAAGAACAAGTTCATGAAGAAAATCCCCAGAGATGCAGAGGCTTCCAACGTGCTGATCGGGGAGGTGGACTTCCTGGACAAGCCGTGTGTGGCCTTTGTCCGCCTTGCTCAAGCCACCACTTTAGGAGGCCTGACTGAAGTCCCAGTGCCAACCAGGTGACAAACGTTCACACCTACATGTTTCTGTTTGGTACAGTGTCTCTGTGGACCAACCTTCACACTCTGCCTGCTCTGTTGTTCTTTTTTCCAGGTTTCTATTTGTGCTGCTCGGCCCTCAAGGCAAAGCCAAGTCCTACAATGAGATTGGCCGAGCCATGGCCACCCTCATGGTGGATGATGTAAGCACGAGTGGATTATCTTTGCTCACAATTATTTTGTAAGCGCACAGTTTAAAAGCCTTGGAGCCAGTAAACTTGGAGCCTTCAAGATCAGCTTTTAAAACAGTTAGAAATGTGTGTGCACTTTTGAAGGTCTTCTAATGATCAATGAAGGAGATAAAGGCTATCTTTTGGAAGAAGATGTAGCCAATTTTTATTTAAATTATTATTTAACTCCTGAATGGTGTGACTGTCTAAGTGTTGGCCCCATCTTTGAGAAATCGTGTTTGATACCCGGTGGTGCAACAACCATCCATGGCCCAAGAAAGCATAATTGGCTTTGCTCTCTCTGGGTGGGTAGGTGGGTCCTCCCTCTCCTCCATCTCTCAATATACCTGTCCTCTCTCTCTCTGGGAGGTAGGGTGGTAACCTGAAAAAACTAAATAATCCAGTTTCTTTTATCTCCAGCTCTTCAGTGATGTGGCCTATAAGGCCAGAGATCGTGAAGACCTGATTGCAGGAATCGACGAGTTTCTGGATGAGGTGATAGTGCTCCCGCCAGGAGAGTGGGACCCTAAGATCCGCATCGAGCCACCAAAGAAACTTCCCTCAGCAGAAATGAGGTGCGAGTCTGTGTGGACCACATTTAATCATACAAGATTCAAAGTAACTTTATCGTCAGCTGCTGTGAACACGTACATAGTGTGATGACAAGTTTCCCCACAGCCTCAGAGAACGCATGGCAGCATTCAACAGCGTGCAAGTTACAATAGAAGCTATATAAAGTACACGATACATAGACACCACAACCGTGTACAGTAAAGTATTGAAACAGTACAGTGTGACTAGTGTTGCACCATAGGTGTGATTATTATTGCACAGGAGGCAGTTACAGCATTGAAGAAAGTGAAGGAGATAGCAGGAGCAATACAATACATAGACAATACACCGATGTAACAGTACAGTCCTGAACAAAACCTTAAGACCGGGGGGAAAATTACAAGCATTTGCATTTCATGCTGGTGGTTCATAACCAGGTTGTAAGTAGAGCTTCGAAATGCAAAAAGAAGAAACAGTAGCAAGAGACAAAAATGAGAGAGTAAGCAATTTATTGAACTCAAACAGCCTGTTCTTCAGCTGATCAAAAGTTTAAGACTATAGCCTAACAAAAAATGTAAATCCAATCCAATAAACAGACAATATGGCAGTGTGAACGAGAGATAAACTTTCCAAAATTAATAATATAATAATATTTCACCATGCATATATTACTGAATAGATACCAGCAAAATACCACACTGAGGGAGTGCAAATTATAGCTTAGCAATTATATGCCATCTGGGATGGAAGATGGACTAATTATGTTTTAATCTCTATATCGTTAAGATACTGAACATGTGCAGAAGAAGCTGCTAACCCCAGTTCATTTTGTCTCTGTCTGCAGAAAGTCAGTTTTTTCACTAAATGAGTTGGGTCAGGCTAATGGAACTGCAGGAGGAGGAGGAGCAGCTGCTGATGATGAGGAGATGCCTGCACCTCATGAGCTGGGAGAAGAGCTGGCCTTTACTGGGAGGTAGGCTTGCTGGACCATAAAAAACTGACAAAGGGTTTTTTAAGCAATGTCGTAAAACACTCATTTCCAGCCTCAGCTCTTCAGGCCCCCAAAGCTTCTTTTACACCCTAAAATGTGCAGAATAAAGGAACATCCAGGACCAGGGTTAGTAACCACTTCCATAGAAGAACCATATCAGTTCCGTAAAGAACAATTTTTGTAAATGTGAGTGTGTAGAACATTTTAAATGTATACATAAAAACAAAGGCCCTTTGCCGGTGTATGGTCTCTTTAAAAGTCTTCAAACTCTACAAAAATCCATCAAAAGGTTCTTTGGACTGCTAAAATGGTTCCAGCTTTGGTCCAGGAGGCTTCCTGCCTGAAAGATTTTAGCATTTTCCTCCTAACACAACCATTTCAACCCAGGAAAGGCTCACTAATTGTCTGATTAGTTGGATCAGGTTTGTTGGGAGCATGGATCCTATTTAAGAATGGGATACATTAGAGCATACGGAAAGAGCAGTCAGGCTGGAATGCTTATAAATATATTGAACCACTGATATGATATTGCGTGTGCTGCAGATTTTGCGGAGGTCTTTATCTTGACATCAAACGGAAGATACCATGGTTTTTGAGCGACTTCTATGAGGGCTTCCACATCCAGTCCATCTCAGCTGTGCTCTTCATCTACCTGGGTTGCATCACTAATGCCATCACTTTTGGAGGACTCCTAGGAGATGCTACAGACAACTATCAAGTAACTGATCTTTAGGACACAGCACTAAATAGCTCAGACCTGTTTACTTTACCAAGTATATCGCTCGTGATCAGTTTATATACAGTAAACCCCTGCTTAATTGCGGTGCAGCAGATTTTTTCTGAGAACTGAACTAATAATCGTTTGCAGAAACTCCCTCACATTCACGGAAACCGCAGATATCCTCTGCACTTTTTTTCTTTTTTGACATACGGGCCTCGTCAGCCACGCGCCGCACCCAAACAACCCAGCATAAGGACAATATTACAAATTATATATTTTCCATGGCTGTATATGTAGTTCTTACCAAAGTATTTTAGTGCTAAAATTATAATGTACTAATTTTATAACCTTCAGCTACATTTCCATTGAAAATATAACTATACATTTTTTGGTTCTGTCCAGAGAACACAAAGAAAGCTCGTCTTAGGATGGTGAAATACCGCTGTACTCACAGGTGGGAGGTTTGAAAGTGGCCAGTCGTTACTCATTTCTCCTTGCTGCTGATTGGCTACTGCCCTTTGACACAGCTGCAGTCCAGAATGTCCCGCATGGAGCGTCTCGAGTGTTCTCATGTTTTTCGTTTTGTTCTTTTTAAAAGCCCTGTATTTTTATTACTGTAAATTAAATTAATTTATTACTGCATTTACCTGCTTATACCAAAGAAAACGACAGCACATACCAAAGGAAACGTGCATGAATTGCAGTACAGTCTACTGTATACTGGGGTATCATCTGTATTTTACAATCTAGCACTGCTTGAGTTCAGTGTAAACTTTACAGTACGGATACCGGTTTACCTTTACATTTTCTTTATGGGCAATGTATTAAGTTGAGTTTCAAATAAAATTAAAGTGTTTTGGGAGAATATTTGGGGGCATATTTAGGGTTTATACTATACATTTTAGGCATGTTTTACCACATCACAACTTTTTCACCATATGCGGGAGCTCTTAGAACGTAACCCTCATGATGGTTGAGGGTTTACTTTATATAAAATGGGCTGTTGTTGCCTTTTACCATTTTAGGTCCCCTTCGCTTTAAGACTATGCTAAATTTTAAACATTTATGTTAAAATACACTTAAGTTCCCAATGTCATCCAAAACTCACTTTAAAAACTATAAAAGAAAACAGTACCAAAATGGTACTGGTGGTTCCCAACATTTTTTCTTTGAAGCCCCGCCTTGCCTGTGTCCAAGACAAGCCAGGACCCCCAACTCCTACCCCTGCAGACGTCCAAAAAGAATAAAATGATTAATTACAAACTTTTATTTGCAAAAAATAAACAGTGGTTGTAGGTTTTTGCTCTTATACTCTTATACACACACACTTTTACATTTCACCCTTTAAGAATTTATTGCGTACAATTATAATTTTGGTAAACTCAATTCAGACAGAATTCTGCGCACGCCCCGTGATCTCTAACGCCCCCCTAAGGGGGGCCCGGACCCCAGGTTGGGAACCACTGCTCTAAAGGGACCCACATGCCATCCTTTGTGACATCACTTGTTTATTCATTCACTACACAGCATTTGAACTGCATCACAGTGTGGCTGACTTTATAAAGTGACCTAATTGAAATAGAAATAGAATGTGGTATAGAATGCAGCAGGTAGGCCACCTGAGGACATTATAATTAGCTGTTTGCTACTGGGCAGTAGTATTAAGTTTGTGTTAAAATACTAATATTATAGTAAATACATAGAAGCCCAGCGTTACTTGTAGCTACCATCAAGCTCTTTTCACTCCATTGGATTAAAATGGGTTACTTATGGAATTATATTAATCCACACAGTGATGATATCCATCAAGCAAAAATCTGGAACCAAACCTGTGTTCTTCTAAGCAGCTACTCAGCTTGATCGCAATACTTCTTACTGTTATCTTGTTTTCTAATTTGTGGTTTTACTAGCAGAAAGCAACTCTCTGCTGATATAAATGGCTTCTATTTGCATATGAGCCTTTTACAAACTACTGTACATAGTAAAAACAGTTAAATGTGTACCTTAAATAGGCCTGTGCAGCTTTATTTGCAGAAGAAATCTCTTGTTTGTCTTGAATAAACTGTTGTGTCTTCTAGGGTGTGATGGAGAGCTTCTTGGGCACAGCGTTGGCAGGAACTGTTTTCTGCCTATTTGGTGGTCAGCCCCTCATCATCCTGAGCTCCACTGGACCCATACTGGTGTTTGAAAAGCTGCTCTATGAGTTTAGCAAGTGAGTAAAGATGCTCCAGATTAATGTGGATCCCTGCCTGCGTGTTTCTAATTTCTCTTTATGGACGTGTCCAGTACCGAAACAGGTTTTGTCCCCTAAAGTGTCTCTCATGTTGTCTCTCATGTCGATGTTGTTCTTAAATCACTACAGGGGTGACAGGACACCATTCTTACTTTAAACCCAGAGGGATTTTACCGTCTCATCTTTGTCTCCTCAAAAATAAATCATATTGTGATTTGGAGATTATTACAACCTGATGTGTTTCTCCTAAATCCCCCTTAAGGAGATATAATAAGCAAAAGAAAAAGTCAACTTAAGTTCTTCTGCTGTTTTCATCAGCTTCTCAGTTTTCTTCTCTTTAACAAACTTATGGACCTGAAAATTGTCTGACTTTGGTAGTCCAACTTCACTAAGACAAATTTCAAAGGTTTTGAGACAAATAAAGATCAGACCAGGGATAGTAAAGAAATGTACACACAATGATGGAGGATCTTGGGTTATCTGGCCACTTTGTTGACATCATTAATTTCAGGACTAACAACATCGACTACCTGGAGCTGCGGTTGTGGATCGGCCTGCACTCGTGCCTCCAGTGTCTGATCCTGGTGGCCTCGGATGCCAGTTACATCATCAAATACATGACGCGCTTCACTGAGGAGGGGTTCTCCAGCCTTATCTCCTTCATATTCATTTCTGACGCTATTAAGAAGATGTTTGGATCCTTCCAGTACTACCCCATTAACTTGAAATTCAAGCCCGACTACATCACTACCTACAAGTGCGAATGTTTGGCCCCTGACCAAGGTGAGCCTCATCTCTTCATCTCTTCATCTCTTCGGGTGTTTCAGTTCATTTTCAGGCAGGGAGTCAAAAGTATACAGTCAGTCGAAAGGCCACAGCTCATGTTCCACAGTGTACACACAGTAATGGTAATAGACATAAGACACACAGAACAGTGGAAATAAGAGTTAGGTTTGACTGAACCTGTCCTGAGTATGTGGATAGCTCTGTACTATAATATATAAAAATAGTTAAAATGTGCAATGATTGAAAAAAAAGAAGTAGTTGATTGTGCAAACAGTGTAAACAGTATAACCCAAATAAACAGTATAATAGTATTACTGTAAATTATTTCTGTTTATTTTTGGTGCACTCAATTTGGCTGCTGCTGATCGGAGTAAGTATCAGATGATTGAAGCATTTGAGCCACGTAGATTCTGTATGAAGGCATTTGCACTGAAGGCCACTCTTCATCTCTAAATGTGTTTTTTTGCTTCAACAGTGACTTCTATGGGTCTTAATTCTTCAGCTCCACTGAGCCCAGACAACATCACTGATTACTCTTTGGTAAGAACGAGCTCCTACACCAGGTCAATTAAATAATCTTGTTGCTCTCAGAACGAATACTTTTATCTACATTTCTGCCAATAATTTAAAAATCGCAGTTGTTGCTTACATTGTTGATCAAAGCCAATGGTTCAAAATGTAAATACATCTTCTCACGTTAATGTACATTAAGTGTTGGAGTGTCTTGTCCCTCTTCTGGAAAGGTTTTTGGAGATGCTAGGTTTTGTTCCGACAGTGACAATTAAGGACAACACAATTTCACATTTGATGAAAATAAATGATGCGCTTTGGAGTGCTGTTATTAAGAACCATGTTTTGGCAGTTTTTACCCTCTCTCTCTCTCTCTCTCTCTCTCTCTCTCTCTCTCTCTCTCTCTCTCTCTCTCTGTCTCTCTCTCTCTCTCTCTCTGTCTTCCTGTGCATATATAACCTCATCTCTCCACTCAGTACAACTTCACTGGTCTGGACTGGCGCCAGCTGAGTAAGAAGGAGTGTCTAAAGTATGGCGGTTCCCTGATGGGCAATGCCTGCAAATACGTTCCTGACCTGGCTCTCATGTCCTTCATCCTGTTTTTTGGCACCTACTCCATGACCATCTCGCTCAAGAAGTTCAAGTTCAGCCGCTACTTTCCCACTAAGGTTCGACCGCACCAGATGGAGCTGTTCCCCTGATGTTTCGTGTCTATATTTAATTCTATATTTATATTAGGGATGCTCCGATCAGGATTTTTGCCACCAATACCAAGTACCGATGTTTTGTCATGGTGATCGGCCGATACCAATGCCGATTCTGATGCTTTAAGTTTATATAACTGATATGTAAGCTCTCTG
>JBBJLR010000037.1:10456671-10470632 GCA_037577145.1 Brachypetersius gabonensis
AAAGTTCTGGAAAGGCTGTTTTTTTCTTTGGTTTAATTACGATTTAATTATTTTTCCTAAAAATAAAAATAAACATTTCGGCAGTTCTCTTAAACATTGACGGCTGCGAGCTGTTTCTCGACGCTTGTTTAAGATGCCAAACTTCACAGTAGGAGAAAATAATTCCCCAGCATTTAGTGCCACATCAGTCTCAAAGGCTTTTAATGCGCCAAAACAAAGACGAGATCTGCAAAAGGGCTTCTTGTTGCCTGGCGCATCCAATAATAGTAATAATAATAAAAACAATAATAATAATAATAATAATAATAATAATATTATTATTATTATTATTATTATTATTATTATTATTATTAATAGGGCACAATAATAGGCTAGTGGTAGTATATTTTACATTTTTAAAAAAGATCGGAATAGAGCAAAAGTTCTCAGATTGGAAGTCAGTAGTGTGTCTTGAAGGGTCTCATTCGCTAATAGTAGCTAAAACACGTCGGAAAACAATGAAGAAAACCCATCGCTTAAATAGATAAAGAAGCCAAAACTCTGAAGCTCAATATTCAGGACCGTGGCTCTGATGTCACGAGTGCTGCGAAAGCTTATGCTCCGTTAAAAATAAATAAATAACAGCAGTTTTGGAGTCTGTTTTTGGCTGTTAACAGAGGAATGGCAGTGGGAAGTAGTGTTGTGTCGTTCGCGAACTTTTAGGTGAACGGTTTAGTACGTTCACTTAAAATACACTGCTCAAGACACCCAGCCCCCCCAACCCCCCGTCATCTCTTCTGTCAGATTATTATTTTATTTTATTTTTTTTTTGCTTTAATCCATGGCTTAGTTCTTGACAAACTAAAACATTCTCTGAAACTGGTCAGGTTCAGGGACTGGACTGAAAATGAGAGTCTTTGAAAGTTCTTTAGGAACCCTGGAGATCTGTTCCTCAAGACTTCATTAAAAATACATGCAGACCTGGACCTTTGGACGTAAAATATGGATGGGTGGCTTAGGATTTTTGTAAAGTGCTTCTCCAAGTGAGGTTAAGTAATTGTATGACCTTTTTGCTCACTGTTCCTCAGCTTCACTCTGCAGCTGAAGATCTCTCGGCCTTCTTCCCTGAACCATAAAGTCGTCCTCCCTGTTCCTCACCTCAGCACGCAGCTGGACCCTCAATATGAGGAGACTGAGCTCTTCCACCTTCGCCCTGCCCGTGGCAGCGAGACCAGACCGTAGTAAAGCGGCCGTGTAAACCCTTTCTGCTGAGGTCAGCAGACGGCATTTGATCGACATTCTTCATAGCCGCCAGCTGGATAAGATAGTCCCTGTATAACAGATAACATTCAGCCTTTTATAAAAGCACAAACTGAAACCCATTCCTCTTTTTTTTCACTCAATAACAGCAGATCACTGATGTGATGTTCCTCTCGAGTAACTGTCCTTTGATTTAACGAAGAATAAGCAACCATATAAGTAGCCTGAATACTGATTTATTATCTGCTATCCGTCTTTATTATGCATTATGTTTACCTGTGGTGTTACACTGTTAGCATTATGTTGTTTTTTGTTTTTCCCAGAGGGTGTAGATACTGTTGGAGAGGTTGTGTACAGTGAGCTCAAACATAAATATCTGTGTAAGTGCGGGAAAAAAAAATCATTTGTAACGATGTAATGCATGCTATGAATAAAAGCTTAAAGACATTAATCCCTGAATGTCCTTCTGATTTTCTGATTATTGTTGTAGAGGGAGAATCACAGCTCCTGCAGGGAAGCATCAAAGACTTTGTAGAACAAGAACAGAAAGACTACAAGACTACACAAGTGCAGACAAGATACATTGCACAGAGTGTAACGAGAGCAAGAGAGAGAGCAAGAAAAACAACAAAGCAACAGGATAAGACATTTAGTGAGTCAATAAAAGCAGCAACAGTACAAATTGAATGAATACAGTATTATAACAGAAACTGTATCCTAACGGCAGAGAAGTTTAATATGCAAGAACA
Source organism: Brachypetersius gabonensis (assembly GCA_037577145.1). Lineage (NCBI taxonomy): Eukaryota > Metazoa > Chordata > Actinopteri > Characiformes > Alestidae > Brachypetersius > Brachypetersius gabonensis. The sequence goes on from JBBJLR010000037.1 coordinate 10,458,660, forward strand.
CAAATATAGAGGTAAACAGCAATAAATAAAAAGTTTGCCAACAATATCAGGATTGAATGTGCAGTAAAAAATATATGTTTACAGTGGCACTTGGGGGTTCAGTTTTTTGTTTCAGGTGGAACACCTCAGTGTGTTTATTCCCTGAGTTGTGTTTTAACAGGTATATTATATATTGTACTTGAATCTAGCTGTGCTGTATGAGTTGGAGTCAGTGACACTGAGGAAAAGACAGGAGGCAGAGCTGGAACTGGCAGAGTTAAAAATAATAACATTTGTGTTGGGAGTGATGAGGAAGGAAAAGGAGAATAAGTCAGACAGGCAAGACTGTGTTGGTTTGGACATGCACTGAGCAGAGACTGAGTGTGCTGGGAGGAGGATGTTGAGGAGAGACTGAGTGTGTTAGAAGTAGCTTTTATGAGGAAACTCAAGTTTCACTCAACTCCCACTTTTCAGGACAGTGTGAGAACTAGCAGAGAGTTCTAAGTGCTAAAATCTTCATGTAGGAATGCTGGAAGATCATAGATCATCAAGAATGGAGATGCTCTCTGAACAGATGAGTCTTCAGGAGGTGGCACCCAGCTTCCTTACTCCCATCATTCAGCCATGTGTTCCTACTTGCTCCCTCCTGCAAGAAACATCGTCTGCCTCTGCCACCCCTACGAACAAGGAGAACCCAGTCCAGACTGGTCTCATTCTGATTTCCCGGCAGGTAGAATGAGCTGTATAAACCGTCAAGAGCAGCAAAATCCCTTTCTAGCTTCAAAAACCTCCTGAAGACTCAACTGTTCAGAGAGCATTTCCTCTCCTGATGATTCCAGCACTCCTACATAAAGATTTTAGCACTTAGAGCTCTCCACTAGTTCTCACACTGTCCTGAAAAGTGGAAGTTGAGTAAAACGTATGTACGTGTATACATATACAAACTTCTGTATTCATATATGTATTCTCTCTAGCCCAGTGGTTAGGGAGTTGCCCCTGTGATCAGAAGGTTGTGGCTTCAAATCCTAGGACTGCTAGTGGCACCACTGAGGTACCCCTGAGCAAGGCACCATGCAGACACACTGCTCCTCTGGTGCTGTGTTTTTGGCTGCCCGTTGCCTCACTTGGTGAATTGGTTAAATGGGTTAGCTTAACACAAAGAAAGAATTTCACTGTGTACTGTGATGTGATGTCACATGTTACTGTATAGAGGGCTTATTTACTGTTCTTATATATTTGCATAATGTACTTGTTATATTATACTGTTGTGTTGTATAGTTCTATTTCCATTGGTCTTCTCTTGTTCTGTCCAGTTTGCCAGTTTGCTACTGCAACAATGCAAATTTCCAATAAAGGGCTAATATTAGGTATTGTGAGGTATCCTGAAAAAACTTGTATGTAAATATATATTTATATGACGTCATGACTCTCCTCGCTCTCTGATTGGCTGAGGTGCTGGGAGCTCTGAGGATCGGAGAGAGGTTCTGGGAGAGAGAGAGGGGAGTAAACAAACCGAGATGGGAGAAATAGTAGAGTCAGCGAGCAGATTTAGTTCATTTTCTGTAAACCAGCTGAATGAGCTGCTCGAAGATGACGAGAAGCTCAATAACATCGTCAAAGAGATGGATGAGGTAAGAGCTTTTCGTCCAGGAAGCGAAGCCTACAGTAGTTTAGCCTGTTTAGCTTAGCGGCCTGTCCTCTTTTGTCAGTTAGCTTTTAGCTTCCCGAGCGTCACTCTAAAATTATACAAAATAAATTTTACATTTGTACATTATTGTGGCTTGTATCAGCTCCATATAACTACTGTCACATTTAAGAATACGCAAATTTGTATTAAATGGATGTTGAGCTGGACAACATATATGTATTGGGATTTTACTGCTACATATTGCAACTGTTATGTCTTTCAATACAGTAAAGGGCCCAGTTAATTCCTCTGGAGGATTAAAGTCTGTTAATATTGTTTCAAACAATAAATTCACTGCCTCCTTCCATCCGTACAGTCCACATATGGAAAATAATCCACAAAATAGCCCGTTTTCAAATATTTTTTTATTGTCTTAAAACCAACACTTTTACATTTATCTTCTTATTCCCACTCACGTTTTTAATGATTAAAAATAGACTTGATGGATTTCGATATATCAGAGCACCCAGTAGCTCACCTTGACCTGTAATTGGTCACCCTGTCAGAAACACTATGATTGGTTAGAAACTCATTTGCATATTGCAGTCTTTTAGGTACTTAGGGACAGGTACTACTATAACAAAGTGAAAGTGAAGTGGCCCCTTAAAGTCACGTGTGGACATCGTACAGCACACAGTGGGAACAATGTGAAACTGTTTCTGTGCATTTAACTCATTCACCAAGTGAGGTATCAGGCTGCCAGCAACACAGGCCCCTGGGAGCAGTATGTGGGGACAGTATCTTGATCAGTGGTGACACTAACAGTCCTGTGATTCCAACCCTCGACCTTCTTAATGCAGGGCAGATCCATAATCACTGGGCCACTAACAGATGATATATTGTACAGCCCTACAGGAAACTCGGCCCTACGTATTACAAAGCCCACACTGATCTCCTATGTCACTAAGCAAAGTCTGGCACATCTAAATGGTCTGGCTGATGGGATGGGTGATGACAACCTGCAATCAGAAGGCCGTGGTTTGAATCTCAGGGCTGCTAGTGGCACCGCTGTATCCTTGAGCAAGGTACCGTCCCTGGGCACTGTGTTACTGGCTGCCAGCCGCTTCACCTGGTGAATGGGTTAAATGCGATAAATACAGAGAAGAATTTGTGCTGTTCACATTGTGTGCTACGTTCACTAATGACATATGGATACTTTACACTTATAGAGTTGGAGCGCCCCCTGCTGCTAGTAATGAAACCTCTGGTCCAATTAGAAAACAGGCAAGAGTGAACACACACACCTACAGAATCACAACTCATATTTGTCTTAAAGTCTTGAGCAGACAGGACGTCTTACATTATGGGGTTGTGATACTGTTCACATCTTTTAGTGTATGGCAGGTCAAAAAGGTCATTTTAAGGTTATTTTAAAAAGGTCTTTTAAAAATGGGTATTTGATTCCAGTTCCCCAGTCAGTTTAAGTAAGTAAAGTTTCCATTTGTCATATGTGAACACAGCACACAGTGCCAACGAGTCACCCGGGGAGCAGTGTAAGGGGACGGTCCCTTGCTCAAGGGTACCTCAGCGGTGACACTAGGCCATCCAGCTGCCCCTAGTAGTCCTGGGATTCAAACTCACAGCCTTCTGATCACAGGAAGAACTCCCTAAGCACTAGGTCACCAGCTGCCCTAGTTAGTTAGCCATCTACAGAAGTTTGCTCTAGGTTAGTAAGGACTATGTAAGTACTAAACATGCCTTGAACTTCTGGGACTGTAGCAGGACCACAAATAGAGAAATCCTTGATGTTTAATGAACTGCAGTCATTAAATTCTTGACCTCTCAACAGATCAGCAAAGTAGACAGAGAACAGTAGTGGGTCAAAATTGAAGAGGACATGATTTTTTTAATCTTAGGCTACGTACATGCTACAACCTAAGTAAATAAAGGTTTGGAATTAGACCAAAGGTGTGTATTTCCACACAGTTGTAAAGATACAGGTATCTTTACAGATGAAGTATTTTTGCCCACATTCTAGTGTTAGTGAATTGGTTATATGACCAAAAGATCGTGGGTTCGAAGCCCAGAACTGCTAGTGACACCCCCACACACTGCCCCCCTTTACTCCTTTATTTGGTGAATGGGTTTAAATACAGAGAAAGAATTTCGTGCTGTTCACACTGTGTGCTGTGGAGTGTTCACGTATGACAAATGGTCACTTTACACTTCACATTTTATCCAAAGCGACTAATTGATATGACTCATTCAAGTTTCAGGGCAGTGTGAGAACTACGAGATAAATGTTTATGTAAGAGTAGTGCAAGAAGTGCATTAGGAGAAGAAATGCTCTCTGAACTACTTGAGCTAGGCAAGAGAAATGTAGGATTTGTTTGTTTTCTCAAGGGCAAACAAATCACTTCAGTTCTGAGCTGGTTGACCGTGGACCATTTTGCTGAGCCGAGCCAGAATGACCCAGAATGTTTCCCTCACGAGGGTTTGAGCTCCGTCTCTATGGTTTTCTTGCTCATAGATCTCTTTCTACCTCTAGATGCAGGAGGTGCAGCAGTCAAAGGAGATGACCCTTGCCAGTAACCGTAGTCTTGCAGAGCAAAACCTTGGCCTACTGCCTGGCCTGGACCAACAGAAGATGCAGCTGACGAAGTGTTACTGCTGTTTACAGGAGCTCTATGAGGCCTACCAGCTCCGCAAGTCCACTCTAGGTTTGCTCGTTTCACTCAGTGTCTGCTTGTTTCCTAATAAACCTGCTTATTTTAATCACTGTGAAATGCAGATGCGGACGTAATTTTTTGTCAAGAACGCTTTCCTTCCTAATGTACAATAATCAGATTAAGTAGTGCCTGGAAAACCAGACCTCATGGCATCAGAAATTAACTTAATTGAATCACTTGAGCGGCCAGTTGTATTTCTACATCGGAATTTGTTTTGGGATGGATTTACTCACTGACATGCTTCTGTATTGGTGTCAGGACGTTATGCTTGTGTTAACCAAACAACATGCAATTTCTTCATTTATACTGGCCACTGTTAACATTATCTGCTGAACAACTTTGTTTTCTGATGTAGCTTTAGCACTGCCAAATACAATTAAAAATGTTTCTGGCTACCCAGGTGTATCCATTTTAGAAACCACCATCTCCTCATATTTTTATTTGATTTAATGACAATTATTGCTCTAAAAGCTAAGTCGTGTCATAAGCCCCGATTTGGTTTTAAAATGTGTTCTGTGCATGCAAAAGTAAAGTAGCCCCTTACAGTCACACATTAACACACCACACAGTGTGAAATTATTTCTCTGTATTTAACCCTTGCACAAAGTGCAGTGTGTGTGTGTGGGTATGGTACCTCGCTCAAGGGTACCTCAGTGGTGCCACTTGCAGTCCTAGGGTTCATACCCACAAGCTTCTGATCACCACTCTCTAACCACTAGGTCACGAGCTGTAACACATCGCTGTATCCATCGTGCATCTCCAAGGTGTCTGGTTGATTGCTTATGTTCAGATTTTGTTTCCCCTTCTCCACGTCACTTCTGCTACCCGCATTTTAAAACCATACGTAAACGAGCCTGGACATTTGCATCTGGAACTCTTTTTCTCGTGCCCTGGTAAAGAGCGCATTAGTTTGCTAATCTAATTATCTACTGTATGGACCTCGTGTTTATTGCAGTGCAGACAAAAGTAAATTCAAATACCTAATGATTGTGTCTGAAATGTTAGGAGAATTTTGGGTTTGCATTTTCTCATGACTTTTTCTTCTTCTTTTCCAAAGATCACACTTCAGGGAAATTCTCACTGGAAACACTGTTAGCCCTGCTGCAGGCTGAGGGGGCAAAGATTGAAGAGGAAACAGAGGTAGGCTTAGTGTTTGCTTGAAGACAGTAAATGAAGTGTATAACTCCTATTTTACAATCAAAATTAACTTCACTCCCATTTTAGAACATGGCCGATTCGTTCCTTGATGGAGATCTGTCTTTGGATACGTTCATTGAAGACTACCAGAACAAGAGGAAGCTGGCTCATCTGCGGCGTGTGAAGATCGATAAGCTGCAGGAGATGGTGCTCAAATGCTTCCAGACACCACATGTCTCTGTTAATGAGCCGGTGCTGCCTCACATCCCCAATTCCCCTGCAGCCTTTCATGGGCAAGTTAATGGCTCCCCGGTTCCTGTGAGACCATCACCCACCCCACCAACACAACCAGCAGGGCAGCACTCAGCGTTACCATACCCAGCAGCTCCCTACCCTTCTGTCCCCCTGCCAAACATGGTGCCATCATACTCTAGTCCATTTATACCGCAGTACGCACCAGCACTTCCTCAGAGGCCTGGTCCCGGTCTGCCCCCGAGGACTGGTTTTATCATGCAATGAAGTAATACTCAGAATGCCCTTAAATGAATCGCATAAACTGGGCATTCTCCCATTTCTCAAGCACTTTGATCTTGTATAGGTTTGGGTACCGTAGTCTCAGTGTTGACACTGATGGTTTACTATAACCCTTTCTTGGTGGTTTTACCCCTTGGTGCAGTTAGTCTGTCAGGTATAAGTAAGAAATCCTCAAAAAGGAAAAAAATCTGGTACAAATGGCCTATCGAAAAGTTGGAACATCCTCAATCAACGTATGTGTTTTCTAAAGTATAAATAGGTCAACACATCTAGAGGAAACAAACTTCAATGTTTTTGTGTGGAAATTTTGGTGCACATTTTGTAGTTGCTGAGGGGGAAAACTAAATATAAAAATGTGCCCAGGCCACTTATATACCCATTTTAAATGCAGAAAATAAACAATAATAGTGCATTACAGTGTGTAAAAGTGTGTTTTCTCTAGATGATGTGTACTTATTTACTTATAAAACGGTGGGTGCCCAAACATTTGAATCTGCATGTCTATTTCTACATGTACTTTAATTTTACATGTAGCTTTGACCAGCTATGTAAGTTTGATAAACACTGAAATGTTAATCAAACATAGTTATATTGAAATTGAAAACATTTTTTCTTTGAATCTCATGTAAATTACATGTAAAGAGTTTAAGAGTGTTGTGTGAACAGAAGTATGATGCTTAACCATTGTGTTAAAAAAGTGATTAGTTTATATGCAAATCAAAAAGTTAAAGAATATACTGTGCTCTTTTGTGTGTGCAAAGCAACCCTTTTTATGGTCATTAGCATTATATTAACATGTTGGATTTCTGGGTTGAACTGACCACCAACCAAAGATGTCTTTTCCTTTTATTCCTCTAATACTGACATATTATGTTTCTCTGGTTTTGAATGTAGTGCACCCACTTAAATGCTGAAAATTAGAGTTCAGTACTGATGCAATTGCTGTTATTAACTTTCTAACCAATCTCATGGACTAAACTTGAAGTATTTTAAAATTCATTCAACAATCAAACTAGCTGATTATTTCTTTTTTAAATTAAAATGAGTTTAAAACTGATTAGGTAGCACATCTAACTACATTGGAGTTTGAAGTGAGAAACCATCTGATTCAGTCATTTTTGACTGCCTGTAAAAACCTGTGAATTCTTTTTGTTAAACCTTAGGGATTATATGATGTGCAGTGTTTAAATTTGCATCTGTACTATGCAGCCACTCCTTTCAGATATTCTTAGACCATCTACAAACAGTGTAGTCACTGTGTAGCATAAAGAAATATTCAATGATAATGTATAAGATATGGACAGCTCTTAATGGAAATATTAAAAACCTCTGCAGGCTTTGGAAAATAACTGCTGTCATTTTAGGGTTGTGACATCAGTATATCTTTCAAGGAGTAATTTGCTGAAAATTCCTTTTCTATTTAAAAAGGAACAGCCATAACTCAAAGTGTGCCTTGCAGCAAAGTCGTCTAAGTTTTCACCCTTTGATTTCATCCTTTTTTTTTTCTTGCTCTAATTTCAGACTCTTATTTTTTCCTGCTCCTTTCCATTCCTCCTAGCACTACTGGGCTCTCAATGTCAAATTAACATGGCAAGAGGTGTCATCCTAGTGTAACGCATGTAATGAAGTTGCACACTACATGGAAAGCTCCTTGTGTATAGTATGTTGGAATTGTTTTCGTAGTGGTGAACTTTTAATGTTTCTTCATTTTATAAAAATGCTAATTAAAAGAAAATCAAACAAGCCAAGTGTTCTCAATAGCCTTTTAACACCAAGCCTCAGAATCCTGCACCACTGTTGCCCTCTACTGGGAAAATACAGAACTCCAAGAGGCTCAGTTTGGTTCTTCACACTTTATTAACACTCCTGAAAACCCTTTTGATTTTGTACCCTTAAACTACCCATAACATCCTTTTGAATCCATCTTTTATGATCATTTTAAAACATATCTTTGCAAGATGAACCTTATGCTCCACTTACGGAAACAATACTTACATGTAAAGTACTAACTTTTTAAGAAGTTCAGTTTCACTTCAGACAACAGAAATGTGAATATCAAGGAACAATTCACATTTACTGAAAAAGAACATTACACAAAGAGAACATGCTGACTGCTCCCATAGCTAATCTACTCCTCACCTTCACCTTCGCCTTCTACAGAGTCTATCCCCACCTCCTCATAATCTTTTTCCAGGGCTGCCAAATCTTCACGGGCCTCAGAAAACTCCCCCTCTTCCATCCCCTCTCCAACATACCAGTGTACAAAGGCTCTCTTCGCATACATGAGATCAAACTTATGATCCAGACGTGCCCAAGCCTCAGCGATGGCTGTGGTGTTGCTCAGCATACAAACTGCCCTCTGGACTTTGGCAAGGTCGCCCCCTGGAACCACAGTTGGTGGCTGGTAGTTGATGCCAACCTAATAATACCAGAGATACTTGATTTAATAACTTTTTAACATGAACTCACTTACTTTCTTAAAAAGACTATTTGTGTACATGAAAATGCAACACGAACCAGAGCACATCTTCACTCAGAAACACCTGAACTACTTACCTTGAAGCCTGTGGGGCACCAATCAACAAACTGAATGGTCCTCTTGGTCTTGATGGTCGCAATGGCAGCATTGACATCTTTTGGGACCACATCTCCACGGTACAGCATGCAGCAAGCCATGTATTTTCCGTGCCGAGGGTCACACTTCACCATCTGATTGGCTGGTTCAAAACAGGCATTGGTAATCTCTGCAACAGACAGCTGCTCGTGATATGCTTTCTCAGCCGAGATGACTGGAGCGTATGTGACAAGTGGGAAGTGGATACGTGGATAAGGCACCAGGTTGGTCTGAAACTCTGTCAGGTCAACATTAAGGGCACCATCAAAGCGGAGAGAGGCTGTGATCGAAGAAACTATCTGACCGATGAGCCTGTTGAGGTTGGTGTATGTGGGACGCTCAATGTCCAAGTTACGGCGGCAGATATCATAGATGGCTTCATTGTCCACCATGAAAGCACAGTCAGAGTGCTCAAGGGTGGTGTGGGTGGTCAGGATGGAATTGTAGGGTTCAACTACTGCTGTAGAAACCTGAAGGATACATGGAGCAGATACAGACAATGAGATCCTGTTGAACACATTCACACACATGAATCAGCCATAACATAAAAATCACTGAGATGAAGTTAACAACACTGACATTATTACAGTGGCACATGTGAAGGTGTGGCGGGTATATTAGTCAGGTATTAACCAAACTGTGATGTCTGGACAACTGAACATCAACATGGCCCGTCTTGTGGGGGGTTCCTGGTGATCAGTGGTCAGAACCTACTTACTGATGCATGTAGGGCACACAGACTAGTTCGTCTGGTCTGATCCCACAGAAGATCTGCTGATGAACAAACTGCTGAAGACATTTATGCTGCGCTGATAGAAAATGGCCAGAACATACATTGCAGCGCTCCCTTACAGAGTCTGTTCTAATGTTTTGGTGTAGAACCAAAGCAAAGGTGTTTTTAATGTTGTGGCTGATCGATGTATGTTTAAAAAAAAATGTCTTGCATTTAAGGTAAAATATCACATATTGGACAAATCTTTACATTAGTATAAAGAAATCTTTAAAATGTAAGAGAATCCACAGTAAAAGGCTGGTAATTAGATTTCAATGAAATGATTATTAAACTTATATATTTACATTTTTAAATATAATATCACACACAATCATGAGTCGGTCTACTGTAACTGTGAGGTACCTGAGGTGCAGGGTAAATGGCAAACTCAAGTTTGGATTTCTTGCCGTAATCTACAGACAACCTTTCCATCAGAAGAGAGGCAAAGCCTGACCCTGTGCCCCCGCCAAAGCTGTGAAAGATGAGGAACCCCTGAAGTCCAGTGCACTGGTCAGCCTTCATAAACAATACAAATATAAAAAATAATTATACAAAAAAACAGTGAAAAAACAATTTTATATTGCCACGGAGAAAACAGCGATAAAAAAAAGAATCTTACCAGTTTACGAACACGATCGAGGACCAAATCAACAATTTCTTTGCCAATGGTGTAATGGCCTCTTGCATAGTTGTTGGCAGCGTCTTCCTTCCCAGTAATGAGCTGCTCGGGATGAAAGAGCTGTCTGTACGTTCCAGTGCGAACCTCATCTTAAGGTGGAGGAAAAACACACAGGCCTCTGGTTACAAGCCATTTTCAGGGAAAATGCAGGACTCAGTGACAGTGATGATAATATATATGCCAGCCAGGCGAGGGCTGCTATTGCACACTGACTTCAAATTAAAATAAAGTGAAAACCTATGACCGTCAGCGTTACATGCAACACGATGATCATCCAGGAACTAAACTTGGGTGTTGTTTAAGGGTCATAAAAAAGGTTTGTGCACTTCTATATTTTAGTTGGGAAGAGTAAGGGTTAGTGTTATGTGACTAGTTCTGTCTGGAAAGCCTGAAATAATTATATATATAACATATATGACATAAATTGGTACTCTGGAGAAAATATTTAAGCCATTTCATAGTCTTATGACTACACTTTACTCTTCCTTCACGAGAAAAAAGGCAAGAAACCTCACCCACGACGGTTGGTTCAAGATCCACGAAGACGGCTCTGGGGACATGCTTCCCGGCGCTCGTCTCACTGAAGAACGTGTTGAAGGAGTCGTCTCCCCCTCCGATGGTCTTGTCGCTCGGCATCTGGCCGTCAGGCTGGATGCCGTGCTCCAGACAGTAGAGCTCCCAACATGCGTTCCCGATCTGTACGCCCGCCTGGCCCACATGGATGGAAATACACTCGCGCTGTGTGGAAGAAACAACCGGAGATTGCTGAAAACTCTAAACATTATACGCTCGACAAAAATATCATACATCGCAATTTCTTGTTTTCCTCACTGATTGACTTTTTCAACGGCTAGTTAGCCGAAATGATTTAGTAACTTACCATTTTGGTTTTAACAACGATATTTACAAACACTTCTGACTAATTTCCCGTTATGGATGGGTAATAACTAGATAATTGTGAAAAGCGCGAAGGATTGAAGTACCCGCCCACAACTGCATTCATTGTTGTCTTTCGTGTTGGGCCAACGTCAATCATTCATTTGAGCAATGTTATTGGCCAATTTGAATAATGTAAATTCAAACGGAAAATAAGGTAAGCTCTGGTAAACACAGAGGCAAGAAAAATATAAAAACACATATAAAGTCAGCTCACAAAACAAAACACCAGAAAACATACTGTACCACACACACTGCTAAAATGTTAGCAGTGACATCTGATTATTATACACTTTATACACTTGACAAAAATGGCATTTGTTGTCCTCGTCGTCCCGTCCCCTCACCTCATTATCTGAACAGAAGCAGAAACTTACCATTTTGGGCTTTTTGCTGGAATTTGAAATACAACAATATTTACACACAGTCCTGTACTCGGCTGACTAAATTTTGTCGTTACGGATGGACAATAAATTGATAACTGTGAAAATTAGGTTTTGTGAACCTCAACAACTCACTGCTGACTTTTTCAAAGCTGCGATATGCGTAGCCCCGCCTAGAACTGCATTAATTGGTGTAGTTCGTGTTTGGCCAATGTCAATCAATCATTTGAGCATTGTTATTGGTACATTTGAATAATTTAAATTTAATCGGAAAATAACGGTAAAATCGCTCTTGTTGGTCCCGTGACTAGAACCAAAGCTGCACACTTTCATTAAACATAAGATAAGAAAATCTATAAGCTATGGTAAGATAAAATAAACTATTAGTCTACTAATATTATTAGTCTCACTAAAGGTAGGAGAAGCTAAAACAATAGAATAAAACTATACAACACAACAGTTTTGTACAAAAAAAAAAATATAAGGAGACCACGGATCTGTTCTAAAAATACAGTGGTGTGAAAAAGTATTTGCCCCTTCCTGATTTCTTATTCTTTTGCATGTGTGTCACACAAAATGTTTC
>JBBJLR010000037.1:10472923-10496616 GCA_037577145.1 Brachypetersius gabonensis
CCCCCAAAGAATGATCGACAAATCACAAACAATTTGCTGGCATCATGCCACACACTGCAGCTAATACAAGCAGGATGCGAATACACCAACAGAGCCACCACGCATGTCTTTTCAATTGCAGGAGACCTAGTTAGAACCCAGAGGTCTCAACTGCTGCCAGAAAATGTAGATATGCTTTTAAGATAATTAAAAATATATTTTGTTTGAGCCAATATTTGCTATTATGAAAAAAAAAAAGTGTGATCAAACACAAAGCACCTTGAGCCATGTTACTTAATGGTTTTAATACTCTGAGCAGTGCCATGTAGGTTGCTGCTCATGTAGTGTATATACTACATACCAGTACATGCTATGCACAGTATTATTGCAGCTTTATACTATTGTGCTCCACATCTGGACTTTTTCTCTCTCCTATTCTCCTTTCGCAGCACGGAGCTTCGACATCGTCAAGTCCGAGGCGATGCTCAGAAAGGTATCAGTCATTTCAGAATTTTTCAGATTTTCAGAATATTTTGCAAGAACCCTTTGAACCAAAACATTTTACACTATAATTTCATAACACCGAGGGGTGGAAAGTTTCTCTGTGAAGAATTAAATGATGGCCTTGTTGGTGTGTATCGATACTGTTAGGTCACAATTTGGTTCGATAGACAATTCAAACAGAACATTACAAACATAGATATTCATATAGATGAGCAACTCTTCATTTCTTTCTATTTTGCTTTGAATCAGCTTGTTGGTGCAAAACTACTATTTTATTCCTGTCAACCCGTCTTATCCTTTGCATATTGAGTAGATTTAAAGGTTTTACCGTCACAGGCTGCAAAGTACCTAAAAATAATAGGTTCCTAGATGGTGTTCCAACCACTCAGCATTCAACACCACCAGTATACTGATCACCGCCTGATCATCTGGAATCATCTGCACCTGTTTCTTCACTGTTTCAGGCCTTAAGTTAGATGGTCTTTGTACTGCTTGAATGATATGTATATAGGTCACTATGTGATAAACAAAAACATTCCCCTAAAACTGTTTTGGTTGAGGGACTGGTCTGGAAATTAGAGTTTTTGACAGTCCTTCCTTTGCACAGTACTGTAGATATATTCAGACACTGTCAGCCAGCCCTATAGCCAGGTTAAATCTTCACATTCGGCTTTCTGTAGACATTCTTTTTACAGTCCAAGCTGTTTTTTTTAACCTGATCAATGTAATTGATTTCCAGCACTTGGAGTTTCGTAAAAACATGAAAGTCGATTATCTCCTGGATGAGTGGAAGCTACCGGAGGTAACGCTCCAACACTGATCACTGAGTTATTCTTCTGACTGTATTTACAGTTGTTAACTGCTTTCTACTGGTTGCGAACAGGTGCTTGAGCGATATGCATCTGGGGGGATTTGTGGTTATGATCGAGAGGGAAGTCCAGTCTGGTACGATGTGATTGGCCCCATCGACCCGAAGGGCATTCTCATGTCTGTTGCCAAGCAAGACTTTTTCAGGTCCAAGATCAGGGACTCTGAGCTCCTGCAGAGAGAGTGCTTAAGACAGTCAGAGAAGGTAGGATGGTGTTTTTTCCATTGCATAGTCAAAAATAACCCAAAACCGGAACCATCAGAACATATGGTTCCAGGTGTAAGATCTTATGGAACGTCGGTTAAGTTGAAGACCCCTTATTGACACTTGAGACACCTTTAACAAAACAGTATTCATTCAGCCATTTAGAAGACCATTGATGGGAAGTGTATCGCAGCTCATTTCACATTTGAGAAGCATATATGAAGTTTTGGGAGTTTGATTATGGCCAGGGATGCACTGAAATTATTATTTATGACCGAAACTGAAAACCAATAAATGAGGAAAAACTAGACCGAAAAATGAAACGCCGAAAGAAATTATTAAATTATTAAAAGAATAAATCTGTTACAAAACTATCAAAATATGAATTTAGCATTTAAGCAACGCACAATATAAAAGAGCATTTGAAATGAAATATTTTACTTGGCCCCACTCATGAATAGCCTAAAAGTGTCACAGTTGGCCTCTCCACTGGTGTGGAGAAACAAGGAACCGGAGACGTAGGTCATGGGGGACAATGGGGTTTATTCACAAAAACACAGAGAAAACAAAGCCAGGTACGTGGACCAGAAAACAAAGACAACAGAAAAACTACCTTTACCGTAACTCAGACGTGGGGGAGCAGGACAGGAAACAGGAACAGGAACATGAACCGACATGGGGGAATGTGAACGCTAATGCTACTGTGTAAGAACAGACACGGAGCATGACTTAAATACAAAACAGAACAGGGACAAGAACCAATGGGAAACCAGGGTAAATCAACATGAACTGAAAACAGGTGAACTGGTAAACCAGACTAATGACAGGGGCACGTGACTATAACTAAACCAGATGACACAGGGGACCCCTAGTGGGCTTACAGGGAACAGGAACAAAAGGAAAACATGATCATACATGGAACAGGGAACAGGAGGTAACCTTGATCAGAACAGAGGGCAGAAGGGAAACAGGAAACAGAGAACAGGAGGGAAACTGGACCAGACAGGAAACAGAGAACAGGAGGGAACAGGAAACGGGAACAGGAGGGAACCGGAAACCAGAACAGGAGGGAACCAGAAGGGAACAGACAGGAACAGGAAACGGGAGCTACCCGGAACCAGGAGCTAAACGGGGACCAGGGAACACGGAAACAGGAAACAGGAACAGAGGTTAAAAGAAAATGTGGACAGAACTGGACAGGGCTGAACATGAACTGCAGCTGGACAGGACTGGACAAGACGAGACAGTAACTGGACAGGAACAGAGGTATGCACCAGAACACGGACTAAACAGAGGAACAATGAGGACATCTGGTGGACAAACATAATAACTGAAACATGAACATGATAGAACTCAGAACACAGAACAGGAACATGACAGATAACCAGAATACAAGAACAGAACATGGCAAAACATAAGAATATCCACGGCCTTCACTTTCAACGCCCTTAATGGCGGAATCAGTCTCTGAGAATATGAACATAAAAGAACTAAAGCATAACACAAAGAAACACAAGATCAGATACAACAGAGAACTCAGGATCATCAACAGGAAACACAGAAACATGATCAACCATTAAACCAGAAAGAAATAAAAGAAACAGAAAAGAAAACAGAAAAACAAGAACATGACCAAAACCAGTCCGAACAGTCACAAAAAGCAAGAAATATTATACAATTAAATATCTTCTCTCATAAAACAAGTGAATTCAAGTGCATTTTAATATTCTGAACAAAGTGCTTTAAAAAACATTGAAATAACAACATTCTTTGTAGGCCTAAAACAAAATAGTGTATTAAAACAAAGACTGACTTTTCAAAAACATCGATCGAGATGTTTTGATTAATTATGATAAATTAATCCCAATGTTGAGAAATTCTTTGTGGATGCACCCCTCTAGAAATTTCGGCATTGTGCCTTTGCAAACGGCTTTCCGGGTTGCAGTTATTGATTGCATCATCACTGTTTTAGTCGCACAAAAAAAAAAATCGGGGGGCGAATATTCGGTGCATCCCTAATTATGGCCTGTTTATTTTGTCCATTAGTTTGGAAAACCAGTGGAGGGCTTCACTATAATCTACGACTGCGAAGGCACTGGCATGAAGCATATGTACAAGCCTGCAATTGAAATGTCTGAAGAGGTAAGGATTACGTTATAAAGGGTGCTAAAGAATGCTAATTCTGACCATCTGCAGGCCCACACTTGAGTTATAATTCTTTCATTATTTATGCTGTTTTTATTTTTTATCCATTAACATTTGTCATTTTGCAGGTCTTTAACATGTATGAGAAAAACTACCCTGAAGCCCTAAAGAGGATTCTAATTATTAAAGGTAAATGAGCAGCTGTCATGTCAATACACATATATTATAAATGTTATAAAAAGTTTTTTTTTGTTTAAGACGTCACTCAGCACTAAACAGTATTGTGTTCTCCCTTTTGCAGCTCCCAAGATCTTCCCCATTGTCTACAACCTGATCAAGCGTTTTTTGAGTGAAGAGACCCGGAGAAAGATAATCATGATTGGATGTAGGCATGCTGCCTCTTCTTTTTCATAACTCAGGACAAGTTCAGTCTAACTGATCTAAATGAACATCATCTCCACCTACAGCCAACTGGAAAGAGGTCTTGCAGAAGTACGTGGCATCAGATCAGCTGCCTGTGATCTATGGAGGTTCCATGGTGGATCCAGACGGGGACCCCAGCTGTAAATCAAAGGTGAGTGTTGGGGTGTAACGATACAGTCGACTCATGATTCAGTTTGAGAGACAATTCAGGGCTCGTGGTTTGATTTCCTCACCATATTTTCAAGACAGTTTAATTCTCACAACATTTAGAATGAAATCTGAATGAAATAATGATGATTGTGTTCATTTCTGGGTTTTTGTTCAGTGCTGGTTTAAAACTATAAATAACAGAATCATGAGTAATAGGATGCTTATTCTCCACTGTGCATATTGTCATGTTTTTTCATTGCGATTTCATATTTCATTACACTGCTACACACCTTGTGAGTGAACCTGCCGTGCAATTTCACTCAAAGTTCTACCAGCACATGATCACATGACACCTTGTTTTTCCTGCAGATTAAGTACGGTGGTGTGGTGCCAAAGTCCTACTACCTCAGAGACTCCATCAAAGTGCAGTATGACAGTTTCATCACCATCAGCCGTGGTTCCGACCACCAGCTGGAGTACGAAGTCATTGTCCCTAACTGCTTAATACGGTGAGTGACAGGTCCCTCAGTCTGGTTCTCTCTGTGATGTGGTTTTGTGAATTCCTGACACAAAATATGACACAGCCTTCATAAATTATTAATAATTCTGCTCAAAACAAACTGATCAAGTATTATATGTCTGTGTTGGAAGATGTGCAGAGTAGTGAATACAGTAATCCCCTTAGTTTTACGCGTATCAGGATCAGGAGTATTTATTATTTACTGCTTATTCTTGCTTCTCCTGCTATTATTTATTGCGGTCTTCCTCTAGTCTGTGTTATGGAATACAGTAACTATTATAATTCTGTGTTCATTGACTCTGTACTGTAGGGGCTATCGTTGACTGCACTAAGTTGTCTTGTTAATTTGTTGCTTGTTTTTTTTTTTTTGCTCCCTCTCTTTTTTCATTTTGTGTATTTTGTCCTGGCTCTGCTTTTGTAATTTTATCGTCCTTCTGTTTTTGTTCTTGTGTTGCACCATGGTCCTGAAGGAACGTTGTGGTTTATTTGTGTACTGTGTATATGGCTGAAATCATTTTCCCCACCCAGATGAGTACATCACGCTTCACCAGTAACACCACCATTTCCACTAACGGGAATTAGGCGCTAATTCTGGGCTGCTGTTGTTGCTAGTTCACAGTTTCTAAAAACCGGATTGCTTTTCCAGAGGCTTGAGATCAGTCTTGAATGTCTAAAATCATGTGTTTGGTACTGAGTGGCTGATTTTTACTCTACTTTAGCTGGCAGTTTGCCAGTGACGGGAGCGACATCGGGTTTGGCGTCTACATGAAGACTAAAGTGGGGGTGAAGCAGAAAGTCGGAGATATGCAGGAGGTGGTGCCAACCACACGTTACAACGCTCACCTGGTGCCAGAGGACGGGTACTACACCTGTGATGATCCTGGTGTTTGTGAGTATCGGGGGTGTATTGATACGATTCAGGGCATCGAATTTGATTTACTCAGTTCAACACCATTTAATATATTCACAGTATTTAGAATGCAATCTGAATGGAGAAAATTGTTCAGATGAGGGACAGTTTGCTAATGAGACTAGAACTGGACATTGGGGGGATGAACATTATAAAGAATGCATCAAATATCCTAATTAATGAACTCCTAATTCACTATGATGCAATATTTTGATACATTGTTACTCCCATAGTGAGTATTTTACCGTTTACAATGTTTACATTTTTACTGTGATTTTACTGTAACTGTTTAGGACTATTTAACACACATCTTCCACCCAGACACTGCAGTTTCCACTAAAGCCTGAGTTGACTGATAAATGAATGCATTAAGATGATTATTTGTCTCCGATAAAATATGAATTATTTATATATTATAAATTATTTTCATTTTAGTGAACATGTTCAGTGATTACCATTGTGGGCCAGCAATGTTACTATTACTTATATTTGTTGATTTATTCTGGTATTAGTGTTAATAAAAAACACTCACTGCCTAGATAAACACACTGACACACAGAACAATCACAATTATATTAATGTATTAATTCTAATATTAGTAATCTAATATAATATTGCTTAATACTATTATAATAATACTATTATTATTGTGATTATGTTTACTACCACTACTGCTACTACTACTAATAATAAAACAAACACTTACTGCCCAGCTAAACTGCTTTTAAATATAATTTTCTCAGGTGTAAAATACTTTTCCACAGCATTGTATATTGAAATTATTGAAAATAATTTTAAACAGTGTATTCAGTGTTGAGCCTGGACAAATGTTTTCCAGTGATTACCGCAGTTGTTGGAATTGCCTTTAAAGACTCAATCTTGTGTGGAATTTGCATTGAGTGACTTTTCATATCTAAAATGCATACTGATCATTTGCTCCATCACTGCTCATTTTTGACTTTTCACCTTGGACTCTGCAGACGTTCTATGCTTCTACACCTACAGCGTCCTTCAGTCTAAGAAGATCAGCTTCTCTGTGGACGTCATTCTACCTGAAATGCCCACAAACACAGAAGGGCAGATGTAGGACCAGACCAGGACCAGACTTCCCGCACCCAGCACACCTGCCTCAGTAGGGATGTGGAGACGCCAGCAGTCTCAGATTCCACTAAATGAAGATATCTTTATGGAATTTTAGGACCACTGTGCTCAACACTGCAGAAAGTTGTATTAGTTGTAATTAAATGTTAACAAGTGTAAGATTTTGGGAAAATTCAGAGTGTAAAGGAGCTGATCCTGCTGATGGCGGAGTGGAGAAAGCCTCAAATTATTCTAAATATTATAAAACGTGATTATCAGTAATAGTGAAGTACACATGTACACAGATGTTAAACTGTGTATTATGCATTATGCATTTATAATGACACTGGTATTATTTTTGTATTAATATTAACATTTTACACCTCAAACTGTATTAATGTTAGCACTGTGTTGATACATTAACACACTATACATTAATATATATACATAAATATGTACACATATATTTAATTTTAAGATTAATGATTTATACTCCTGCTTTTACACTTCAAACTGTGTTAATGTCTTAAAATATACTGCTCAAAAAAAATAAAGGAACAATGGGGAAAATCATGCTGGATATGGACTGGGTAATGTTTTTGGAACAACAGGATGCCACATTGTTTGATGGAAATGAAAATGATAAACCCACCAGGAGCTGAATTCAAAGACACCCTAAAAAGTAAAACGATGCGGCAGACTAGTCCTTCTTGGCGGAATTTCAGCATGTACTCATTACTTTATTTAAAAAGTTTCAGTAGAACCAAGGACCAATGTAGGGACTGACAATGGGTCCAAAGATTTAATCCAGATACACCGAGGAGGTGGAAGCATTTGTAATGTGGGGGGACGCATTGGTTAACATAGCGTGGGGTGGGGGGGTTTAGGGGTACCCCTTTTGGAGGGGTGGGGTGCGAGGATTGTTGTGCCAAACAGCGCTGAGTGAACTAATATTTTATGTTAAATGTGTGGGGGGGTCCAAACCAATAATTATTAAATGTGATTCAGATTGAATGGAATTGAATGTCAGTGGCCTCCACCTGTAAAACCGTTCGTGTTTTAGGGGTTGTCTCATTGTGGCCTCTCTAATGCACCAGGAGTTAATTGTATTAACACCAATGCAGCTGAAACCGATTAACAACCCCCTCTCCTACTTCACTGACCAGATCAATATTCCAGGAGTTTAACTGACTTGATGCTATATTCTGTTTAAAAAGTGTTCTTTTTATTTCATGAGCAGTGTCAGTGTGATATATATATACACTACCAGTCAAAAGGTGACAGCGTTGCACATTTTTGCCATTTTTTCGATCAGATTCATGAGGTATGGACCCGGAATGGTGTTTAATTAAGAGTAGTTCTTTGTCAAGAGTTTTTTGTCATTAATGGAATTTCTTGCCTTCTTGATGTGGGGTCATCAGTTGTGTTGGTAGGGTTAGTACATGGTTAGTAAAGAGCTCGGTGACCGGTGTTAAAGTACAATAAAAGTATGAGCGTACTGCACGGCCATCTGAAACGGCATCAGCTAGCTAACATTATTATTATCTAATAATAGTGTAATCACGAAAATTACCAATCACGAAATTTGCTTGATGACTAAAAGTAACTTTTAAAAAAAAATTGCCAGGGTTATGAATAATTCCGGGCTTGACTGTTTATGAGGGAGAGGAAATGAAAAGGGGGGATATTGCAACACACTTCAGTTCCTCACTCTGGGTCTCTTAATCTGCTATTTGCCGGCAAATTGTTGATGGACAACTGTAGATCCCGCCTTTTCGCCCTGCTCCATTTGCTGATTGGCTAAAACGTCAATACTGCCCTCCCACCTGCCTCGTCGCCAAACGTTCAGACTTTTTTCTCAGGCTGTCCAAACCACATCTTATCACATTCAGTACCGCAGGAACAAACGTCATTAGCTCGTTTTTTTTTCAAAAATCACAGTTACTTTAGACCGAGCAGCTTGAAAACATTTGTGTTTTTGTTTGTTTGTTTTTAGTATGATCTAATACGGTGTGGAAATAAAAACGGTGTCGCGTTTGATATCCTTATTAATTCTTTGAATCCACAAAGACGATAGCAGACCAAATGAAAAATATAATATGATATAACTAGTACTACTACTAATGATACTATTAAAAATAATAATTATAGTATGATAAAACTTCTACTACTATGAATATTATTATTATTATTATTATTATATATTATTATATTATTATTAACACTGTTATTACTCCCGTTCCATGAAACAGTATTAAGGGAAAGTCTGGCTTACTTTCCCTTGAAACAAGACAGACTTGAAATAAGACATAATACAATTTACAGATAATCAGGCTAGAGTAAAAAAAAAATAAAAAAACTACTAAAATTTTAACGAAACAACAACAAAAAAAACCGATCCGGTATTTAAACATTTCTGGTTGTCCGCATGTTTGACTACTTGTCCTTTGTGACGAGAAACACATTGGGTTGTGCTCCTCCAGTGGATGGGTTAATAATAATAATAATAATAATAATAATAATAATAATAATAATAATAATAATAATAATAATAATGAGCACCTGGTGGCTCACGTGGGCGTAATCGAGAGGCGGGGATTTGGGTGGGCGGAGAAACACTGGCGATTACGTCACTCCGTCCGCCTGCCGAGAGCCAAACAATCATGGCGGCGGCGCGGAGCGGGAGGGGGCTCGGTCCGACTCTCCCGCCGACTCTCGGTCTGACTCTGGCGCTGCTCATCTGGAGCTCCGGGTGCGGCGGGGCCGAGACGGCGGGGGACGGCAGCGACAGCCAGATCCTGGGCATGAGGCTGGAGTGGAGCGACAAAACGTTCACCATGACGGAGCACGGAGAGATCATGGTGACGGAGGGCAGCGCCGCCAGCCTGCGGTTCTACGGACTGAGACTCCGCGCAGACTCCGCCAGACACATCAAGTTCGTGGAGTGGAACAAGGACAGGGACGGGGACGCGCATGTGGCCAACAGGACTTGCGCGGACTCCACCAAGGACGTATTGGTGGGCAGCAGCATGAACGTGAACAGCCGCGGGACCTCCGGCGTGCTCAACGTGAGTGTCCGGGCGCTCCGGAAGAACGAGCTGGAGCGGGATTTCATCCTGTGCATCAGGGGTCCGGACGAGGGTTGGTACCTGCTCTCCGAC
Organism: Brachypetersius gabonensis; assembly: GCA_037577145.1. Taxonomy (NCBI): domain Eukaryota; kingdom Metazoa; phylum Chordata; class Actinopteri; order Characiformes; family Alestidae; genus Brachypetersius; species Brachypetersius gabonensis. Next base: position 10,482,868 of record JBBJLR010000037.1, read on the forward strand.
GACAGAGACGGCAAACTGCGGGTTGTGGAGGAGAAGACCTCCCTGCTTCCCCTGTGGCTACAGAGCATCCTGGTGGCGCTGTTCCTGGTGCTGTCGGGCATTTTCAGCGGGCTCAACCTAGGACTCATGGCCCTGGACCCCATGGAGCTCCGGATAGTCCAGAGCTGCGGCACGGAGAAGGAGAAAAGGTATGCCCGTAAGATCGAGCCCATCCGGAGGAAGGGCAACTACCTGCTCTGTTCTCTGCTCCTGGGAAACGTCCTAGTGAACACCAGCCTCACCATCTTCCTGGACGACCTGATTGGCTCAGGACTGGGCGCCGTTGTGGCCTCCACCGTTGGCATCGTCATCTTCGGCGAGATTGTGCCACAGTCCCTGTGTTCTCGCCACGGTCTGGCTGTAGGCGCCAACACCATCCTCTTGACCAAGCTCTTCATGCTCCTCACGTTGCCGCTGTCCCTCCCCATCAGCAAGCTGCTGGACTGTGTGCTGGGCCAGGAGATTGGCACCGTCTACAACCGGGAGAAGCTGGTAGAGATGTTAAAGGTGACTGAGCCTTACAATGACCTGGTGAAGGAAGAGCTTAACATGATCCAGGGCGCCTTAGAGCTTCGGACCAAGACGGTGGAGGATGTGATGACGCCCCTGAACAACTGTTTCATGATCCGCTCAGACGCCGTACTAGACTTCAACACCATGTCCGAGATCATGGAGAGCGGATACACGCGCATTCCCGTTTACGAAGATGAGAGGTCCAATATTGTCGACATCCTCTACGTCAAAGACCTGGCATTCGTGGACCCAGATGACTGCACCACCCTCAAGACCGTCACCAAGTTCTACAACCACCCCGTCCACTTTGTCTTCCACGACACCAAGCTGGACGCCATGCTGGAGGAGTTCAAGAAAGGTCAGTTTTGTCGCCTGAAAGGGTTCCCAAGGCGATAATCAATTAATACATGCACAAATGTCTAAACAACATTGTGGAAATCATCATCAGCGATGCCTCTGCCAACCTGCACCTTTCATTTCTGCTCATTGATTTTGAGTGGGACCCTCCCCATCCCTACCCACCCCACTGGGGGCTGAATCATAACCTTATGGTTTCTCTATCAGCTCTTCCTGCAGTGCTTCATGCAATCACATTAATAATTGAAGCCATAGAAAAGCAGCAGGGTGCTGCTGAGGAGCTTCATCACTTGTTCATGGCCTCAGTTGCTGTCAACCGTGAGCACTAAACCCCAGTTTGGTCCCTTAGAAATAGATGATTAAGTTGATAAAAGTAATTCAACCGTTGAAACTGTGTTAAAAAGGGTTTAGTGAAAGCTCTTGACTACCGCAGGGCTGAGTTTATATATCTTGGGATTTTTTTAAAAGTGCATTGTTATTTAATGCAGTGTAAGCTGTATTTAGTACTATATCAATTCTGAATATTTTTGAAAAATATCTAAAACGAAATTGAGTGTAACCAATTATATTTATTTGGGTCTATTTTACTCAAAATCCTGTATAGGATTAATTACAGTGTTGTAGTATTACCCCACACCGAATCCTGAAGCTCTGTACTGATGTGTGATTCCGGGTTTGTGGGCTAACGGATGAGATGAGTGGCAGATTTTGGGACCTCCTACAGGTTTTCTGCTGATTAATCTCTGCAGCGCTGCAGACACATCCCAGCAAAGCAGCTGTGATGTGATTTGGGTGCATCTTCTCGAGTTTCCAGCTCAGTTTTGTAGGGGAAAGCCACTTTTCTGTCCGTTGATCAGATCATCTTGTCTGACTTAACCATTCCCTTCTTAGATATTTCAGTTTAAAAGCTTATAATTGGCTTTTAGGGTGAGACTCTGAAATGCTGATAATTCTGCATTTACGTTTTTGCTGATGTTTGTTTAAAAGTAAAATGATATGAGATATGGGAGATATGCAGATTCACATGGTTTAAGAGTTAATTGATGGGTAATCTGAAGCCTCCCAGCACTATATGACCGTAATAGGTGCATATCCCATAATACCCTCATATATGACCCTAGTTGAATCACCAGACCTCGGGTGTTTCTCTCAGTAATGGCATTCTGTGCCTGCCTGCAGCCTGCTGATGACCTTGAGTGCCTCTGGGGATGTTAAACTGCAGTCAGGTTGTTCCCCACCTGGTTCCTGACCATGCTCTTCGTGCAAACTTTAGTGGAACCTGTTTAGGAACCATGTCGCCATTTAGTACCAAAGTAAAGATTCGTTACATCACTGAGTGTTTATTATGGGTTGATATTGATTCTGCTGAACGGGGCTGCACTCTGCAGTGTTTCCAGCCGAGCTTTAAAGCATTAACTTTTAATGCCACACTTGAAGCCGTCCAAGCTCGACGGAGTGCTGGAAAGGTCAGCGCGGAAGATTACTCTGCTTTAGGCCTCTCCCACCCTAGCTGCTCATCTCTCCTGATCTCAGCACTGCCGTCTCCCTTGCGTTGGTGTTTTTCCCACGTGCTCTGCTCCTCGAATGGTACATGAGGCATTTCTGATCAAAGTGGGTGTAATTAGTCGGACTTCTCTGGTATAACTGAGAGAGCTGAATGGTGATTGTATCGTGAGGCCTTTGTGCTTAGTGGCTGTAATTGTGGTCATTAATGTTCATTACCTGTGATTTACTTTGAAATGTGCTAGGCGTACAGGAAGACTTAAAGGGCCAATGCAAAAACTCACATTGACTATTAAAGATATATGTGATAACAGTCTAGTAATGTGTGTGGATGTGTATATGTGTATATATATGGGCAGTTATGTATGTCCACACATTTGACCTACAGTGTTTTAGCTCCACCCATACACTATATAAACAGCAAATGTACCATGAACTGTACATCAAGCTGCTGTGTGTACCTTCACTCTGAAGTTGTTTCCTGCTTTTCATCTCAGGTAAATCTCACCTGGCCATAGTGCAGAGGGTCAATAATGAGGGGGAAGGAGACCCCTTCTATGAGGTGCTGGGACTCGTCACGCTGGAGGATGTTATCGAGGAGATCATCAAGTCGGAGATCCTGGATGAGTCCGACCTCTACAGTGAGTTACCATCGAGATGAATGTCTTATCCCTTCAATACCACCTCTGTTCTGTTTCATTCACAATAAGAAAATGAACCCCTGACAAATAGTGACAGATTTTTGAATACTGATCAAGTTTAAACCATCAGGAAAAGTTTTAGTAAATCAGAGGAGTGGCATAAATTTATATGGGCGTATCGTCAATTTTCACATTTTAAAGAAGTCTTCTGCAGAGAACATGTGCGTTTAATGCACGTTTACTGCTTATTTGCTAAAATAACATAAGATTTGTTGAGAAAAACTTTGAACATCGAACTATAAGGCATTCATAAACACACAAACTCCAAATTAGGAGCTTTTGAAAACGTGCCGAGTGTGAACACTGGTGCTGTCTGCCAAAAATGTCTGCACAGACTGGCAGGGCTTTCTGGGAAACTCGCCAAGAGAGATGATGTCACAATACTCACTTTGGGGCTCTCTCTTCTGGTCTAAAGGGGCTCAACCCTCAGCTCTATCTCCTCATTCTTTGAGGAGACTCAACTTTTGTAAAAATAAATTCTAACAAAAATTGTGATATCTAGAGGATGCATTTCTGGGAGAAGGTGTTGCTATAAAACCTGTGTTTGGAGACACCCAAACATGCCCATAAACAACACTCATGATGTTATGGTTCAGAAACTGGCGGCCTACCTGTTGCGCCTGTGTGGGGAAGGGCAGGAATGCGCTGGCTCTTACCAAGCCATTTATTGGTGTGAATTCCTAAATACATTGGAACATTCACAGCCAGATTTATTTTTAATTAAACCAAAAAAAACGTCATGTGCGTTCTGAGCTTTAGTGTGCCGTTTTATGAGCATGCTGATAGTGTTGCCACGTGTTAGTTTTTCCACCTTTTTTTGTCCATCTCTAGCATTCGTGTATGTTACATGACCAATCTCGCTGTCTCCCAAATGTCACAGATGTCTCAACTTTTTTAAAGGATCAATACTTGGCCCCTGAGCAGCTGATCACAGTTTTATATAAGCTCACTGCTTTGGATATTCGCTGATGTTTTGACGTTGGAGCAATTACAAAATTTAGCACAAGCTCCATGGATAAGCATCGCATAGTTTGACTATTAAAAAGAATAATGATAATATTTTAATGATAATAAAATCATCCATTTCTGTGAGAAAATGCAAAATGTGATTGCACGCTTGCTATGGTAGCTAGCATTGTTGCTAAGGTGTCTCTAGGTAGTTACTCATAGTTGCTGAAAATGTCTCTATTTAACTGTAAAATTTCCCAAACGTACATTATAAAGCTTTTGGAAAACTTGCACACACATTAGTGCTGTAATTAATCTTGTTGAAAAAATGTAAGAACAACAATAGTCATATCTGAGGCAGTTTAACTAATTATAATTGCAGTATCCGTTTTTAACTGTGTCAGTAGTTCAGTAGTGTGTTTGTAGTTTATCAGAACACGAAGGAAGGTGACCGTGGTTTCCCTGCTCTGTTTCTCCAGCTGACAACCGGAACCGGAAGAAAGTCGACCCCAACAAGAATAAGCGTGACTTCTCAGCTTTCAAACAGGAGAGCGAATCCAAGGTGAAGATCTCTCCCCAACTGCTTTTAGCCGCACATCGCTTCCTGGCCACTGGTGAGTGTATGGCTTTGGGCCTCCTTGTTTTTGAGGCATCGGTGTCGTATTCAGTCACTGGACTGAGTGTTTTTGTTTCTCCTCAGAGGTGAGTCTCTTCTATCCAGTCCAAATCTCAGACAAGGTCTTACTGCGAATCCTCAAGCATCCAGATGTCATCCAGGAGATCAAGTTTAATGAGAATGACCGGCACTCTCAGCAGCACTACCTGTACCAGCGGGGCAGACCTGTGGACCACTTCATCCTCATCTTACAGGTAAGCTGATCTGTGGCTGCAAAACATGGATGCAGAAGACACTCGTTTGAATTATTACTTGAGCTTCACCAAAACAAATTCCACATAGTTCCATTAGGGATGCGAATGGAAAACTGGTACTAAACTGGTGGAACTGCTGTATCTTCTAACGACTTTTCGTGCAACATCTTCATTTTCTGCACCAAATTATGGAGAATAGGATCAAGAACAATGTGGACAAGTATCGATATTGATAAGCTGTATCCGTGTCAATAAGCAGCATCAGTATCAAATCAGTCTTAACCAAACCCATCTCTACACATCGATTTTGCTGATTATTCGAACAGGGTGGTATCAGATTTATTACTCAGTCGTCAGTTAATCAGTTAACAGGAATGGGATGTGTACCCCTATCCAAGATTGAAAAGTTAAAAATACGTAAATAAATGTAATCAACAGTTTAACTGTAGGCTGTAGTCTTTCTATTACCAGCTTACAATGGCTTTTTAATAACTTGCGCATTAAATCAAACAGTTGTGTATGAATAGCTGTAAAGCTTGATTGACAGACAGAATTCTTTAAAAATATTCAGTGTTAAGCTTTGGAGTAAAGGATTCCCTGTAAAAATGCACCGCGAATGTCGAACCAATGTTTTTGACACCGTTAACTTGATGTTGTATTTTACAGTTGGGTCCATAAATAATGGAACATCGACACAATTGTAATCTTTTTGGCTCTATACACCACCACAATGGATTTGAAATGAAACAAGCTTTAATTTGAAGGAATTTACATACAAATCAGGTGAATGGCGTAGGAATTACAACAGTTTGTATATGTGCCTCCCACTTTTTAAGGGACCAAAATTTCCATGGCCAGGTGTGTCTTATTCCCTTATTATCTTATTTACAAGTAACAGATCAAAGGTCTAGAGTTCATTTCAAGTGTGCTATTTGCATTTGGAATCTGTTGCTGTCAGCTCTCAATATGAGATCCAGAGAGCTATACTATCAGTGAAGCAAGCCATCGTTAGGTTGAAAAATAAATACAAACCTATCAGAGAGATAGCAGAAACATTAGGTGTGGCCAAATCAACTGTTTGGAACGTTCTTAAAAAGAAAGAATGCACCGGTGAGCTCAGCAACACCAAAAGACTCGAAGACCACAGAAAACAACTGGTGGATGATTCTTTCCTTGGTGAAGAAAAAATCCTTCACAACAATTGGCCAGATCAAGAACACTCTCCAGGAGGTAGGTGTATGTGTGTCAAAGTCAACAATCAAGTGAAGACTTCAAAGTGAATACAGAGCCTCAAAAATAGGAAGGCCAGATTAGAATTTGCCAAACATCTAAAAAGCCTTTACAGTTCTAGTGCAACATTCTAGGGACAGATGGAACAAAATATCAACTTGTACCAGAGTGATGGGAAGAGAAAAGTGAAGAAAAGGAACTGCTCGTGATCCAAAACCTACCACCTCATCAGTGAAGCATGGTGGTGGTAGTGTCATGGTGTGGGGATGTTATGGCTGCCAATGGAACTGGTTCCATTGTATTTATTGATGATGTGACTGCTGACAAAAGCAGCAGGATGAATTCTGCTCATATTCAACCAAATGCTTCAGAACAATTTGGCGCTTCACCGTGCAGATAGACAATGCTGCAATAGCTACCAAAGAGAAGTGGAATGTTATGCAATGGCCAAGTCAATCGCCTGACCTGAATCCGATTGAGCATGTCTTTCATTTACTGAAGACAAAACTGAAGGGAAATCGTCCCATGAACAAGCAGGAACTGAAGACAGTTGCAGTAGAGGCCTGGCAGAGCATCATCAGGGATGTAGCCCAGCATCTGGTGATGTCTATGCATTCCTGACTTCAGGCTATAGTTGACTGTAAAGGATTTGCAACCAAGTGTTTAAAAGTGATAGCTAGATTTATGATTGTTCATTTGTCCCATTACTTTTGGTCCCTTAAAAAGTGGAAGGCACATATACAAACTGTTGGAATTCCTACACCGTAAATGCCCTCAAACTAAAGCTGAAAGTCTGTTTAAGCACATCTTATTTGTTTCATTCCATTGTGGTGGTGTATAGAACCAAAACGATTAGAACTGTGTCAATACTGTGTCCAAATATTTATGGACCTGACTGTATGTGGTGGAGCTGTTTGCAACAAACACCGTTATATAATCACAAACTAAAATATACAGTGAGAGCTCATGTCCTTGTTCAAAGGTCAACAACACCCTCCTGTAAATTAGCTCCATTTATTGCTGGAAGGATTGTTTACTGCCATCATTATTAACAGAAGGAAGCCTTTAGGCCTTCTAGTCCAGAATGTCTGGGTAGTTCTAGGAACCAGAAGAAAACATGTCTGACCAGTGGATCACTGTCAAACTCTTTACTTCACTCTGGAAATGATATGTACATGTGAATGTTTTACAAATTTCAGGATGAGTATGGAGCGTGTTTGGATGTCTGATTTTACAGTAGAACTGCAAAATATTGTCAAGATGCCATTATCCCAGAGCTGAAACACCACTGGAGTTCAGTAGGGGTGCCAGCAGTATTACTGTATCTTCATTATGTAATGAAGATATGGCGATTCAACCAGTTTTAGAGCTGGAACTAATCATTTAAATGGCCTGGTCATTAATTGGGCTGCCGTATATAGAGCTTTTTTATGGTGAACCCTGAACTGAGCAGCCCACATGAAAGGCATGAAAACGTTCTGTGCCCCTCTGTCTAGTGTGTGTGTGTGTGTGCGTTTTTTTGTGGACGAGTCATCCGCTTGGCTTGTTTGTGTTAGTGACGGCTCATGGGTGCCCTTCAGTGCTGTTTCTGCCCCATGGCTGGAGTCGGTGTTGTGTTGCAGACTGAGGGGTGGTGCGTCTGTGTGACCTTATTGTGGGATGAGCGGGTGGAGGCCCAGCTGTATACGCCAGGCCTGCCCTTCACTAATTGATCCCTCTTACATAAGCAAGAGAGAGAGCGAGAGGGCCTGCCTCACTGCCTTTCAGTCTGTGCAGCATAGCATTAATCCCCCCCCACACCCCACACACACACACACACACTCACAAACAATAAATCAATTCTTCATACTTCTAGTGGCTCTATTTTAGTAGTAGGGAGCTCATAAACAACCCCGTTAATGAACAAAGCCTTTCTTGTGCCGTATTGCTTCAATCTCAATGTTGCCCGAGTGAGTAACAGCTTATTGAGTCAGATCTGCTGTAGGAAGAGTGAGAGCTGGTCCTCTTGACTCCTGATGCCGCAGATGCTCCATGTGATCCAAGCCGGGGATCAGCCAATCAGATCTTGGATTTTCTCTGCGCTCTGCAGCTCTTGGCTTGTTGACCCTGTGGGATGAGCTCGGCCGGGTCCTGCATGCACAGTGATGATGATCAATGATCAGGATTACCTCTTTCAGCGCAGCGCAGCGTTACGTCGTGTGATCTCAGGATGCACCAGGCCAGACGTGGCTCCTCCAGGAGCCCTCCTGCAGCCGTGCGTTACGTCACTCTTGACCGTATGTCTGTCTAACTTAATCCCAAAAAGCTCCTCCGGCTTGTTTGCAAGCAGCTGCTAATTTATGACGCACAGTGCATAGCATGACCTTGTGCAGTTCAGAACAAAAAATACGATATGTAAAAAGAAAGGTTGAGGCATGAATAAGTGTGAAGAAAATGGATAAAGAATACAGCTGAGTGCCGTGAGTTCTTGAGCAGAGAATAAAATGAATATATGTGAACATAGTCATCGGGTGTGATGGTATGCTGTAGTATGTAGAAAATACAGACAGTATGACTTTCCTCATCACCCCACACCAACCCTACACACACACACACACACACACACACACACACACACACACACACACACACACACTCCGGTCCAGCTCTAGTCTCATTAGTAAACTGTCCCAGAATTTATTTATTTTTCTTTGTTCAGATTTAATTCTTTCAACGGTTATCGTTGAAATATGTCGTTTATAAGAACACAGTATGTTCATATAAACATGTTATGCTTTTTTTCAGTGCTTCAGTTTGAGTTCCTCAGAAATACGTGGACGTTCCTTGCTGTGTGTTAGGGACACCCCAGCAGGGACAGCAGAGCCTCGACAGTGTTGGTATCTGAGCGTGGTGCAAACGGAGCTCCTCAGATCTAGTTTCTGTTTTTTTCTCGGGAGGGGTAAGGTTGACACATTTGTGGGGCTGGAGAGGGGCAAATATGAGCACTGAGACACTGGAACCTGTGTGCGTGCGGTGGTGTGTATGTTTATGTGGATCGGTGTGTGGGTGTGTGTGCGGGTGTGTATGTATGCAGTATTCATGCTGTGGTCTGGTTTCCTGATCCTGGAATTGCTGCTCTTGTGCTTTTTGCGAGGTTTGGCTCATCTGGCTTGCAGGTGGATCCATTCTGGCAAAGCCATAGGAAGTGGAGTCCAATAGAGTGTGTGTGTGTTTGATGCAGAGAACTTTGTTTTTGGTGTGCTGCATTATTGAGCAGTAACACCTCGGCATGGATGCAGTTGGAGGCTTTGGGTTTCAAAAGCTTGAAGAAGGCCTGCATTCAGCCTCTGATCAGAGATATCAAAGTCACCAACAGGAAAATACCAGAATCACCGAATCTGTGTTTATTTCTAAATATCCTTTATTCAAGGGGTGATCATGTAAAGGTTTGTCCCTGAACTTAAACAAGAACAACATCAAACCCAGGCTGACCTGCACTTCTGCAAATTTTGTTTTGTGCAGGAACTTGACAGTTTCAGTGATAAGTTAAACCCTAAACCCCAGATCACAGAAGATAAGGGTGTAACAATGTATCGAAATGTCATCACTCCACCATGCGATAATGAGAAAATACTTTCTATTTATTATGACATTTGATGTGTCTGCAGTGTTTCTAGTGATAATCCAGCACCGATCAACAGCCCAGTCCAGCACATTCACGCCACATCCCACCTCCCCACACCCCCCCGTCCGGCTCCCCTCTCACTAGTAAACTGTCCTAGCATTCATCATAGTATCATTTTCCTTCACTCACACTTGAGAACAATCTGATAATATTAAACTGTCCCAGCACAAGTCAACTGTATCGTTACACCCCTCATTCTGATCAATTATGGATTAGTTTTCACAGCTCTAGTGTCACTAGTACCTTGAACGTACAATTTTTCTTCGCTCAGATTTCATCCTAAGAATTTTGAGAATATTAAATTGTCTTGAAAATATCATGCGCTAATCTAACCACAAACCCTGAATTGTCTGTCAAACTGAAACGTGAGTTGACTATTGATCGTGTCCTCACTTTTTTGCCATACAGTTCTTTATTGTATGCCAGTTCTGTATCTTCTACTCTTCTGGTGGCCTAGTGGTTAAGGCATTCGCCCTGTGATCAGAAAGTCCGGGTTCGATTCCCAAGACCGTTAGGCACCGCTGAGGTACCCTGAGCAAGGTACCATCCCCACACACTGCTCCCCAGGCGCCGTGTTCCTGGCTGCCCCCTGCTTCACTTGGTGAATGGGATAAATGCAGGGGGTGAATTTCATGCTGTTCACACTGTGTGCTGTGGTGTGTTCTTGTATGACAAATGGTCACTTTCACTATTCACTTCTGTCCTCAATCTTTAGTCACTTTTCAATTTGACTATTGTTTGAAGATCCTAACCACCCACTCTCCTAACAGTAGGAATTAGTCACCAGTGACCTAAATCAATACAGCAGGGAAATACAAGAGAAAATATTATTTAATGACTATATGAATATTTAAAAATCATGATATCCCTAATTCTGAGTTCATTGTTTTAGGATGTGATGGAAGCCCATTTACACGAATGCACCTTTTTGTCTTCCAGCAGTTTAGCCCCGTCCGTCCACGCTGTTGGAAGTTGGTATATACTTCTGTGTGGGATCTAAGCTGTGGGAATGTCATGACCTGACATTGGTCATGCAGCGTCTCCCAGAAATGTATCTACATGTCTGACGCAGATCACAACAACTGTACTGCTCTGGTTTTAAGTATCGCATTTCCTCCTGTGCATGTCCGGCTGGTCCACATCATCTCCTCCGATGTCTCTCCTTCCCACGTCACAGTAATTTCAGTAAAAGTAACTGAAGAAGAACCGAGTTACTCCAAATCACCAGTGTGGTTTGTGTTTTGAGTTTCAGTTTGCACTTCTAATAATGAAACTCAACAGATCATGTTGGGTTTTTTTTGTTTACAACCTAAATAGAGCTTAAAATGAAACATTCATGTAATAACCCTCGCCCCAAAGTGGCAAAATATTCGATTTCTTGTAAAAATATGTTGCCTCCCCCGTATCATGTGACCTGTCAGTGGTTCTCACACTCCTACAGATCTGATCGTGTTCAGTTTTTAATGAACAGCACAAAATTATTCTCTGTATGGAACCCATTCACCAGGTGAAGCAGTGGGCAGAAATACAGCGCCCGGGAGCAGTGTTTGGGGACGGTACCTCAATGGTGCCACTAGCAGTCCTGGGATTTAAACCCACTGCCTCTCTCCAGGTCAACTCCCTAACCACTAGACCACCAGCTGCCCAAAAAACTGCTGTGACCCAGATACGAACCGGGTCATACAGAACACCGTGTCCTCAGTATCATCCAAAACAAGCAAAAGCAAAAAAACAAAACTAAATAAAACAACAAAAATGTGTGAACAGATAATAAAACAGCCTTGAGTCAAATTGAATGTGTTCAGACGCTGAAAACACTTCATGTTCATTTTGTGTTTACACAGTTTGTTAAATAAGTCATTTAATGTGAAGGTAAAAAATGACTTCTCATATTTATTTAGATCTAAACGCATTATTTAATCCAACACCAAACAATTATTTTATCGTGCTTGACCACTTCACCTCACTTTAACAGGGGCATTCGCTACTGAACATACTGACTGCCTCTGCTGCTCCCTGAAAAAGAAAAATGTTTCTGCTGGTACCTGTTCAGAGAAAAAAAGGAAACTGATTTGTAAATGTGAACTTGCTGTTGTTCGGTAGGTGCCTGATATACTGTTCTGATTGTGGCTCTTGACCAATATGCTCTACGTGGTTTTTCGGGGGTAGATTATAATGGTTCCGGCGCTCATGCTCTGGACTCTTGTTTTTTTTATAACAATCTAGATAATAACTGAAGCCTGTAGTGGCAAATAGCTTTGGTTTTGTATTTGATTTGATTACATTAATGTTTAACTGCAGCTGTTTAGACAAATAAGAAGCTTTTTAAAAGAGGTGTCCCTTTAACGGTTGCACAGCTGCAGTTAGTGTAAAACAAATGTTATTGCACTTTTGTTCATATAGCAGGACTTTAAAAATAAAAGTGCAAAATACACTACTTTTGAATTCGTCATTGAAATTTCATATAACAATGTGAATAATACGATTGAAAATCTTTAGCAATGCCCAGCATTAATAGATATAACGCCGCTCCTGTTTTGGAGTGAATGTGGTGATTGTGTTTGTGCATTCCTCCCTTATCGGACCATACCCTCCTGCACGCCTCCCTCCACACCTTTAAACACACAGTTCAGGAGGTGCTACGAGCTCAACACAGTAGAGGCTGACCGTCAAGAGTTTTAATAATTATGTATATAGTGGCTTTCTTAAACCTAAGGTTGCTTTACAGGTTGATCAAAACAAGAATATGGCATTAATCAAACACTTTTATCCAAAGCTACTTACTTATAAGAGGAAACATTCAAGCCTCAGGACAGTGTGAGAAGCAGAGAGGAGTCACAGGCACAGAACATAAATCAGACAAACAGCAGCATCACAGGTACAGGATGCCAGGACCAGGGGGTGCAGCACTGACCGAACAGATGTGTTTCCAGAGGAGTGTTGTGAGTAGATGGAGTAATCCAGTGAGATGGTGGGGGCAGTTTATGAAGAATCGAAGAGTTGTTCAGACCTTTCGGAATAAGTGAGAACCAGGGTCTCCACGGATCCTTGAAAAGTATTAAGTCTTAATGTTTTATGTTTTTTCAGGTCTTGAAAAGTCTGGGTGGCAGTAAATTTATGGGTGGCTTGAAAATTAATTCTAGAGTGAAATGAAGCAACAACATATTTTTCTGGGGTTTTTTGTTTTTTAAACCAGAACACGCTACTGCCTATGGCACAGGGGTGTACCCCATAGGCCGATATACATGCCAAAGAAAGAGAAGAAATAGTGTTGTATGTATGTAGCTGGTGCGTAACAGGGAGACTGGTTTCCCTTAAAACTACAAGTGCAGAACGAGTAAATGGGTAAACCGGTAAATGCAAATTCAATGAGAAATGGTTGGAGGAGGAGAAGTACCTTAGATGGTTGAATATGACTTTTATGTTGCAGCTTTTGTGGTTTTTTTGCTGCCGTGATGCCCTTAAAAAGGTCTTAAAAGTATTTGAATTTGCAAATCAAAAATTTGCAGATACTCCGTCAAACTGAAGCCTGGCTGAGGTTTTTGTTGGGAGAACAAACAGCAGCAGTGCAGTCGTCAAGACTTCCATTAAGAAAGCAAGAATAAATGTTTCTGCATCCCTTATTGAAAGTGATGGACAGATCCACGTTTACACTGTGATGGTGATATTGTTAAAACAGTGGAGCCCAGGGTTCATCAGTCTGATCCACAAAGGGTTGGTGGAGCGGCAGGTTTGACTGGAATGACGGCCTGCAGTTATGGGTGGTACAGTAGTGGCTTTACTGATTTAGTGATCCCGATATCGGTACAGATTTCCTTACTAACTGATATCCTTACAGATATTGATATTGATGCTGATACTTGATCCAACTCTACATGATTTGGTGCAGAAAATAAACCTTTTGTGATTTTTGGAGAAATAATG
>JBBJLR010000037.1:10507203-10522239 GCA_037577145.1 Brachypetersius gabonensis
AGCTATAAAGTACCTGTAGAGGGATTTATGTATGTATGTGTGAGGGACTCCAGTAAAGGCCAGTATTCATTGTAAGGCTACATGACCTATTCATTAACCTTTTATTACAACTGGCATAAAGTCACTGAAGCATTTATAAGGACTTATTCCACCAAGTGTCACAACATCTCCTGAGGTGTGATTCCATCATGCAATTTCACTAAAGTCTTCATCACCACTGATACTTGTTGGAATAGTTCTTTGTATATTTTGCCGGGTTTATGTTCCAAGAGCACCAGCAGTGAAAAACCGTGTTTCATTTTAAACTCAGTTTAATAATTTACCCTTAAACAAAAAGGTAAAGGTAAACCTATATTCACCTCTTTTAATGTAATTTACAGTGTTTTAAATGTTTAAAACACAAAAATTTGAAGGCAAGACACTGAGCTGTCATGCGACAGCAGGCACTACATAACGCTCTCGGATTGGATACTTTCAAGTCTTACACCACTAAGTACAGCCAGTGTGGGAGGCTCCCAGTCAGCAGCCAGGAGAAATAATGTTTTTGGATTGGCTACTTTCAAACCTCCCTTTTCTAAGTACAACGGAATTTTACCATTACAAGATGCACTTTCTGTATGTATAGTTATATTTTATTTGGAAATGTTTTCAGAAATATCGCGTTGGACTGAATCTGCGACTGCTGATCCGCGTAAAGGGGGCGGGGGGGATACTGTATTTATGTAATCTTCTGTCAGTTACCTCATGAAGCCTTGTGAATTCTGGCCTTCAGTGTGTTCCCATGCAGAGCCTCTACTGGACCCCAAATTCAGCTTTTACCAGCTCATCACTTCAAGATCAGAGGTCGGCACAAAGGGAGAATGTTGCAGTTCTGGTCTTCAGTATTTACTGCCCGTATTAAATAATCTAAACCCTCCCCCAGTTCGTACACTATGTTACCCGCTGTGTTTGGTAGTTGACGAGCGGCCCAGAGGAGGGAGTGGTGTCATTTAGTGTAGTTTGTTGAGACGCAGTTGGCACAGCATCTGTGTGTATGATTGTTTTGTTGCCTTTATGAGGTGTAAAACAAGAAGCAATAGGCAGTTAGTCGTTATGAAATTGCACAAACCGCTCAGACGTTGCCTCAGTGGGCGTTGTGTGTGTGCAATAATATTCCTTTGAGGTTTAAACCAAATTTAGTTGTTTTTTTTTTCTTTTTGTAAACAGAGTTTATGACCACACATTACTGTTTAACCTGACCAAAGCGAGAGCGCCGCACTCGGACTGGTCGGTGAACACGCTGGCCAAAGCCTTTTGCACTTTGCCCGGCCCGTATCTGCTCCGCAGCCCCACTCGGGTTCTGCTTGTGGAGAGAGGCCACTCCTGCGGCTCTGAGCTAATTAAATTCCTTTGGGCTCGAGGTCCAGTCCGCTAATCTGCTTTTAATGTTCCTGAGCAGATCCTATGGAACATTTTCACTCCCATTGGTGAGTTTTTATACAGCACAGCGTCCCTCTGTCCTCCGAACAACTGGTCTGTCAGCAGTGTTGGTTAAAGAATGAGTGTTTGCAGGACGTTTTCCTTCTGCGCTTGATATTCTGGGCAGTGTTTGCACCTGTGCGGCTCATAGAAAGGCATCGTTCGGCAAACCCAGTCTTTCAAACATTGAGGAGGCCTCAAGGAACACACTCGTCTTCCGTTTCTCACATTCGATATGAGTTTGCCGCAGCAAATGCTTTTTTTTTTTTTCATCTTCTTTTAATGTTCTTTGTAAACTTGTTTAAATAAGACCTCCAACCCCTGCCCCTCATACTACACGTTCAGTTTGCTGAGGGATGGATTTGAAGTGGCTTTCTTTTTACTATCCGAATCAGCGAGTTTGATTATTTATATATGATCCACGTTTCTCTTTCAAGGGAAGAAGAGTATAACGAGCAAATGTACGGTACCTCCAGTTACCTTTGGTTGTTCTATTTAAAGCAATGTGTATATAGTGTTTTATAATAAATACCGGAGGAGTTCTGATGAATATGACAATAAATCTGAGAGATCTATTTCTCTAAAAAAAAAAAAAAAAAGTTTGCCTTGCATTGATTTATTTGTGACTATCTGCCACTTAACTAATGTGTTTGTTTATCTTGCATACAGTCATTTAATCTTCAGTGTTCTTCAACCCTGGTCCTGAAGATCCACCTTCCTAAAAGGTTTCAGCCACAAGCTACAGCACCTGCTCTGGATAATGAGCAAATTCTTTAATCCCTAATTGGCTGGAGTGTTTCCCCTGTCTTCAGTGTTTTGGAAGTAAATAATGTAAAATCTTTCAACCTTTTTGTTGAATGAGGAGCAATTGCGGTTCAAGCAGAAGATGGTTTTGGTGAAAAAGCTACCTGGACATTTCATCAGTCTTATTAACCTGGAAAGTCTAATGCACTCTGAGCATTCATGCCCTCTCTCTGTCTCCCTCTCTCTAACACACAAACACACCTTTCAGGCTTAATAAGCCAAACTGACTATAAACACTCTACACCTCTTTTTAGTTTTAAAACTAAATATTGTCACTTCACTAAGAAGATCCTACTTCAGTGTCAACAGCCATTTAAATAAATAATGATTAATACGTATTCTGATCACCTTTAATCCATAATGAAGCATTTCTGTCCTGATAGGGTTCTAGCAGGAGGACCAGAGCCCTGTCAACAGGGAACTGTTGAGATATATATACACAGTAACTCTCCACTTTAACGCAGATCAGCAGTCACTGTTTCAGTCTAATGCAGATTTTTTTCGGAGAACTGAACTAATAATTGTTCGCCGAAAACGCGCAACGGAAACTGCAGATATCCTTTTGTGAAGTGCTGAGTACTAGGGGGCGGGCAAGGCCCGGACATCACAGCTTTTTTCATGGTAATATATCATTTTTCTAATTTTGTAAATTCAGCTACATTTTCATATTAAAAAACTATAAATGTACTGTGGAAACTCAAAAAAGGCATCACGAGATGGTGAAACACCGCTGTACTCTGAGACAGGAGGTTTGAATGTAGCCTATTCGAAAACACTATTTATTTGTCCTTGCTGCTGATTGGCTCCCCTGTTATACAGCTGCAGTCCAAAATTTACCGCATGGAGCGTCTCAAGTGTTCTTGTGTATTTGTTTTGTTCTTCTTAACACGAACAGCTGACTGCGTCAACTGATGCAAATCAATAAAATGTACCGCTGTTTGTCCTGGAAGTTCAAAAAGCTGACAAAATTTGACTTTATTATTCTTGACCAAAACATGGTAACACAAACGAAATTGCTGGTGAAATGGGTATGGTACAGCAGTATATACCTAGAATTGCGGTGAGCATCAATTGACGTAATGTCATGCAAATGAACTAGGCTGTGTAACAATAAATCTACAGTCAACTACAACAGAACCGTCACTACCTGTTCAGCTTTCAATTGACAGCTCATGCATATGTTGGCCATGCATTTGCCGCAAACAGGACGCGTGCACCTGTCACAGGTAGTGACCGTTCTGTTGCGTTTACAAGCAACCTTGACTTGACAGTTGACTCTCCTCACAAGTTGTCCTGTCGGTGATGGCATCACTGCAGCTGGCTCGTTGACTGACATTGCTGCTGCTGTCAGCTCTGAGGACAGCTGGTGCAGGAAATCACGTCGAGACAATTTTGAGCCAGTAACCTTGCGGAATATGATCCAGGAGTTAACTCCAGCGAGATCAAGGATGTTGAAGAAGACAGCAAGAGGCCATCTTCTGCAGCCTGCTTTTGTAGACATCCGTCTGCACATGGCGTCAAGCATGTCTACTCCACATTTGTTCTCACTGCGATACAGAACGCACTCGGGTTTCTTCTTGCCGTCAGTCTGACAGGCTGCACCTTTGTGCAGTGTTGACAAGACAACCACTGTTTTTGATGACTTGGCCTGGTACTTTACAAGGTTCAGTGAACCACTTGTGTAAAACACTGAATCATGCAATGCCAGTGCTGGAGATTGAGGTATTTCTTTCCTGTTACAGCGCATCGTACCAACTAATGAAGTACGCTTGTCAAGCAGCTTGAGGGCCAGGTCTCGGCTCGTGAAGAAGTCATCCGTCGTGACATTGTAGCCACGTCCATAGTACGGCTCCAACAACTTCATTACCACATCCGTTCCCACACCGTCCACCCTCTGCTCATCCTTACCAAGATAAGGTTTTATGTTCAGGCAGTATTTTGAGCTCACTTCGGCCAATATCCAAAATTTTATTCCAAATTTGTCGGGTTTGTTGAACTGTGTGAACCGACAGCGAGCTTTGGTGGGAAAGAGCTGTTTATCAACTGTTAGAGAATCTTGTGGCACGTATGCCTTCTGACTGTTTTCAACAAATCTGTCCAGGACCCACGACATCATGCCAAATTTGTCAGTTTTCAGTGTTTCCGTGCGAGAGTCTCGACTGTCGAACCTAATAAACTCTTTTATTTTCTTGAACCGATCTCGAGCCATTGTCTTACGAAATGCTTGGCAGCCGTATTTCTCTGACCAGAGTAAATCCAACGGAAAATTCTTTGCGTTCATACACCCACGCAAGTACAGCAAACCAACGAACGCGTCAAGCTCGTCATCAGTGATATCCCACAACGAATTGGTTCGGCGAGCAAACTCCACAGTACACCGTTTGATGTGGTGAAACATGCCTTTGTCCATTATCAACCTGAAAGCATCGACAGGGCAGTGCACAGCTCTGGCGTAACTTGTTACTCCACACTTCGCAGTGAAGACATTCTGCGACTGGAAACTTCCAGTAATTGCCGTTTTGCTGATAATATCCCATTTCGTTCCATCCTTGCTAGTGACTTTCCTATCTTTAAGATCCAAACTGCGCAACTCCACTGAAGCTGCGGAAGTTGCTGCAGTTGCAGAAGTCTCTGGTATGCCAGAAGTCTCTTCTTCAGTGGCGTCAGCTCTGTTTTCATCTGAACTTGTGGATAGGGCCACATCGTCATCACTGCCGCTGGAGATGACGTCCGCAGACTGATCTTCACCACTGTCACTGTCCTGCAGGTTCTGTATTATTGCCAGTGCCTGATGTGCAGTGAGCTGTCTTGTCCGAGATTCACATTGTGGATCAGAATCTGGCGAAAACGTATAAACATATATCAGATAAAGCAGTTCCAAACCAAAAGTAAGCATTGACTCCAGTATTATTCTCACATTTAGACCTGCAAGGTCCTGCATGGAAGCCTAGGTAGATGCATTCTTGCTACTATAAAAAATCAAAACATTTACCTTAGAATATTAGTGAAAGTGAAAATTCTGTCATAAGTGAACACACCACTGCACACGGTGTGAACAGCACGAAATTCTTCCTCTGCATTTAACCCATTCACCAAGTGAAGCAGGAGGCAGCCATGAACATAATATAAAGCAAAGTCCTGTATAATTATCAGTAGAGATATCTGAAACTTAGGTAAGATAACACAATACTGTAACTATGTCTTCATCATTAATTTACAATACAAAGTGACCCGAAGCAGCAAGCATGCTCTATAAGAGATATGGGTGTGGTGTAGGCATATGGCAAATGGCGCTGTGTCCAAAGTCCACTGGACACTTGCTGTGTCTGCTGACTGCAGCTTGCGTGGATGTACGCCAGTAGGCTGCATCAGGGCTGGACTGAGCCAAAAAAACTGACCTGAGACCGGCCCACCAGGCATCGATGGAAAGACACTGAAGCCCGTTATTCTATACAGTAGGCTACGTACTAGACCAAGCAGCCTTTTGGTGTAAACTTAAGTTAATTAGAAATTAGGACAGAGAAGAATTGGTTTATTTAGTGATATATTCATAGACTATTTATTCACAGCACAACACCACAGAATATTTCCACAAACATGGCAACCTTTAAAAAGTGAAAGGAGACAGAGAAATGACGGTGAGGAATCTTTTATGATCTGGTATCTAGAAAAATGAAAACACTTGGGTCATATACTTAATACTTACTAAGAGGATCCCCCTGGACAAAAAATGAACGAAGTATGATGGGATCCTGAAAAACATGACACAGAGGAACAGAGATGGATATTAAACTCATGAGTGATGAGTGATATTTTCACAAACTATATCCTCAAAACATCAATAAACAGCAAGTAACAGTAACAGCAACAGACTATATTTCAGAAACTCCGTCGCTAACTAGCATGAGGGATCTATAATAAAATCTGGCTACTTTTAACTACTGACTGTTAGCGAGCACAACGAAAATACACTATATCCAAACTTGATTCATATCTGTCCCCCGTTAGGCTGCAGTTCATCACTTCTTACCTTAAGTTCAGATTGCCCTCCACTCGCTCCGGCTGAGGGTCTCTCCTCGTCCTGCATCCACTTCCCCTCATCCACCTGCAGGTCGCCCCCGCTGTCCTCTTCCTCTTCTTCCTCTTCTTCTTTCGGTGTTATGAAGGTGTCCCCGCTGTCTTCTTCGTCTTTCAGTTTTATGACGGTGCCCCCGCTGTCTTCTTCTTCTTTCGGTTTTATGGCGGTTCCCTCACTGTCGTAACCTGCAGGTAATGCTGTTGCGGAGGAGGAGGAAGCTCCGCCATTGACACAAAACATTTGTGTTTTTTTAACACATTTGGCAGCATCTGCCTGCACGGCACCTCCTTTTCGTTTCTTGCCAGTCTCCATTTCGCTGATCTCGTCTCTCGCTGTATGAGATTGAGAGCCGAGGCCCAAGCGGGAGGGGGGCCTCGGTCCTGGGCTGCAATTGGTCCAGCCCATAATCAATCATGTCTAATGGGCCGATCTACCAGTTGTGTCTACCAATAGGCATTCGAGTTGTTTGGGGAGGCGGAGTGGAGTGGGGTGTGGCGTGTGGATGGCAGGAAGCGACGTAGGATCAGGGCGTGAGAGATGGGAGGAGAGTACGCGGGAGAAACAAACAGTGAGGATGGATGGCAAATAAATCGGACAAGCAAAAGAAAGAAAAGCAGCTCTGTGGATTCTTGGAATTTGGTTGAGGATAGTGTTATCAGTTTGAATAAAACAGTTGACGGTAAAGCTTTAGTTTAATTCTCCCGGTTCTGTCAACCCATTGAAGCCTCACAGGACAGTATAATGAGGAGCAGTGAATGTTGACGTTATATCTTTAGTTGGAAAGAGAGTGAAGTGTTTTGCTTGGGAAGGAAAGAAAGCAGTGCTAGGAGTAATCATAAGACTTATCAACTGAAGACATCTTATATCATGACAGGAGTTAAAGTATTGAAGGCATAACGGCTGTTATATACTAAAAATGGGGTTAAGCAGGAGAGTTCCACCACCATTAAGATGTTTCAAGTGTCAAACATTTGGTCATGTTGCAGCAGTGTAGAGGTAGACAGTGATGTGGCAACTGTGGAGGAGAGTGTCATGAATGTGGCTAATGTCATGAAGGTACAAAAGCTAAATGTTGCAACTGTGGAGGTGAACATACTGCAGCATATATAGGATTTGAAGCACACAAACAAGCAGCAGAGGTACAGAGGATTAAAGTGGAGGAGAAGCTCACATATGCCGAGGCTATCAAGAGAGTGAGTAGACCAATAAAGAGAGATCTGGTACAACTACCATTGAACAAAGCCCGAATTTGAATCATGAAGCAAGTATTGCTTATGATGCAACAAATAAGATAAATGTGGGAATGGATAAAGTAAAGTAGCATTTCTTGCTATATGAAAGTGACCATTCTGTCATACGTGAACAGCATGAAGTTCATCCTCTGCATTTAACCCATTCACCAAATGAAGCAGGGGACCACCAGGAATCAAACGCAGACTTTCTGATCACAGGGCGAATGCCTTAACCACTAGGCTATCAGCTGCCCTGTATAATTATCTGTTCAGCCCAAACACAGAGCAGAACAGACATCATCGTAAGCGCCACAGAAAAATATCTTGATGTGGGAGAGATTTCCATTGAATTAATAAATGATACACTTTCTGCAGGGATACAAGATACACAGCCATCGTGTGCTGGTCTTTATAATTCTGCAGTGGAATGCCTGTAGCATTTACTTTAATGGGCAAGAGTTCAAGAGTTTTATTAAAGGAATGACTCAGTATCCACATGCTATTTGTGTGCAAGAAACCTGGCTCAAGCCCCAGTTTAAGTTTTTAATATATGGCTATGTAGCTGTTCGTAGGTACAGGGAAATTGCTTCTAGAGGTGGTGCAGCAACATTTTTCTAACAGGGATTTGGTTATAGGGTTATAAATATGCATAAAGAATCAGAGGCAACTGTAGAGCTATGGATAGGCAACACAAATATGTGGTTAGTGAATTTTAATAATTCATGTGGAAAATTAAGTAGAGACCTTTTGTAACATAATTAGTGCGGGGACTAATAAGACGGTATGGTGTAGCACACATACAGATACCAACAGGGCTTGACTGGGACCAAAAAAACAGACCGGGTATTTTGAGACCGGCCCACCAGGGAAGAGAGAGAACTCCTCCTGAGTGGAACGTGGCTCCAGAGGAATCTCCAGCGGGGCTACTGGACGCTTCACTTTCATGTTCACTGCATTAAGAAGCAGAGCGGAGCACAAAACCAGTAATATAAATGAGAAAAGCAGGTGTGGGAAGCTTTTAAGGCCATGACACATTGACCCAACAAATGTGTGTATGTGTGTGTATTATTATTTATCTTAACCTGTCTTCAGTCATTGTATATAGATGCAGCTGGGAGGTGCCCAAGGCAAATTTACCACATTGTGGGACAATAAACTGAATCTTAAATCTTGAATGATGCTTGTACATTAGAGTGATGTATAAGGAACAGCTGAAGAGCAGATTGTCCTCAGGTGCTGAGAAGGTCATTGTAGGATGTAATGAGACGGTGTCATTTAGGACAGATCGTCCGCAACTACACAGAGAGGGACATTACAGCAGGACCACAGCACTTAAACCCCTCATTACACACACGAAAGCACGACTGAGGGGTCAGTGGTGTCAAAGTGACCAGGTCAGATGAGTCACCCTTATTCTCCACAGGTAGACGGGTGTGGTGTACACCAAGAGGCCTGAGAGCTTGACCTCTGCAGCAATGGTGTCATGCTGAAAAATGACAAGTAACTGTAAATTTTCAAGTAAAAAAATATTTCCTGTAAGAATTGCTTTCCAATAGGTAAACTGAGTAAAATGCGATTTTCCAGAAAAAAATACATTTGGACTGAGCAAAGTTTTGGAAAATTTGGAAATTTTGCTCTTCAAATAGGGCGGCATAATGTAGGCAAAATATTAGTATTGTTATTATTTCTTGTGTAGCCTTATCTGTCTTTATTTTTGAGAGAATACATTTCGTCTAAATAAATGAAAATGTTTTTTTTTCTTTCCCGTGTACACGTTGGAGGCCAAAATGAGACGTTTTGTGAGTAGTCTCAAGTTTTTCCCTAAGAGGAGAACAGGATCTCGACCTCTTTACTTTTTCTTTTCGGTATCGCGTTCTCAATACAGTGGGCGTGTCCTTTCGGCCTTCGCGTCTTCCTATTGGCCAGGGATGCATGTCAATCATACTGGAAACACTGGACATACTGTAATAGCAAAAATGAATTTTGACCAAAGATACAAAATTTAGTTTTATTTTTTCCCCTCGATTTTTATTGAGTACAAAACTTATATAGTTTAAACGTTTACCATGTCTTCAAAGTCCTCAAACTGAGAAGCTGTACAACAACACCGGTGTGTTTTTATTTT
Source organism: Brachypetersius gabonensis (assembly GCA_037577145.1). Classification (NCBI taxonomy): domain Eukaryota; kingdom Metazoa; phylum Chordata; class Actinopteri; order Characiformes; family Alestidae; genus Brachypetersius; species Brachypetersius gabonensis. The sequence continues at coordinate 10,516,901 of JBBJLR010000037.1, forward strand.
TCTCCTCTTCCTTTCTTTTTTGTTTACTCCACCGTTACTCAACACGGCGGGCGTGGCTTCAGGAACAGCCAATGAGAGACGCGACATAGATATTATAATATTTCTCTTGTACACGTTAAACATACAAAAAACCGAGAAGTTGTATGAGGATTTTCTTTATCAGTCTTAATTTTCTCTTTGTTTATTGTATACTTTCTAAACGTAGTGGGCGTAGCTTCTTCGCTTTCGTAACCGTCTATTGGCCAGGGACAGAGATTACAAATATTGCAAATAATTTTTTTACCTCTGACAAACATTTTGTTTTTTCCCTTGCTTTTTATCAAGTACACGTTAAACAGATGCAAAAAAAGATGCGTACTTTTTCTCCTCTTCCTCTTTGTTTATTCTACCCTTTCTAAACATTGTAGGCGGGGCTTCTCGGCTTCGGTTCTTCCTATTGGTCACGGATCTGCAGTCAATCTTATTGGCCCGGGAGAAAGAGGGACGTAGATCCGCTACAGGAACGGAAAAAATCGTCCGTCGTGTAGCGCGTCGGGTAAGGGATGACTGTCTGTGCAGAATCGGGATGAGTGGTGTGTTTGCGCGCGCTTCAAGGGCTGTGTGATTCCCCCCGTGACGGGCATGGCGGCTCCAGGGCGGATGGTTTTCTCTGTTTGTTCGTTGTTTTCCGTGCCGGAGCGCGGGACTATGGGAGGGTGACGGGGCGTCACATGACCGGCCGAGGGGAGATCTGCTGGATTCCAACATGGAGCCTGGCCGGGCCGCGCGCTGCTGGCTGCTGATCGGGCTGCTGTGCAGCTCGGGGCAGACCGGGGGCGGCGCGAGGCTCGTGGGGCTGCGGCTGGAGGGGCACGTAGAGAGTGTGTCCATGCACGACCGCTACCTGGAGGCCGAGCGTGGCTCCGTCTTCACTCTGAGGCTGTTCGGCTCGGACCTCCTCGGTAACTCGAGTTCGCCTAGGGTCGCGTTCGCAGGCGAGCAGAATGTTGCAGGTGCTGATGAGGACCCGTGCACACTTGAGAGCGCGAGGAACTCGTCTGCTTTCCGCGTGCGCCAGGAGTTCCGCGCGCAGGATGAGCACAGCGGCGTGATGGAAGTGTTTGTGGTGGAGGAGGAGGGAAAGGGGGCCCTCCTGTACCGCATCTGCGTGCACGACGGAGAGACCTGGGGGTCGCTGGGGGAGGACAGGCTGCGGCTGGTGGAGCCGCGTTCCGAACGCGTCCCCATGTGGGCACTGGCCGTTATCATCGCGGTTCTTGCGCTCTTCTGCGCGCTGCTGCGCGTGCTGCAGCTCAGCCTGCTGTGGCTGGACCCTCTGGAGCTCTACGTGTTGCATAGCTGCGGCGCTGAGGACGAGAGGCGCACCGCCAAGCGCCTGGAGCCGCTCCGACGCAGGGGGAACCTGCTGGTGTGCGCGCTGCTCGTCCCGTGCGCGCTGCTCCACTCCGCGCTCGGGGTGCTGCTCTACCACGCGCTCGGGTCCGTCCTTCCCGCCGTACTCGCGTGCGGCGCGCTGCTGTTCCTCGTTACCGAGCTGCTGCCCCACGTCCTGAGCTCGGGCCACGGCTTTCGCGTGGCCCCGGGCCTCGTGTGGCTGGGCCAGGCGTGCTTGTTGCTCACGTGCCCGCTCTCCTGCCCGCTCGGGCTGATCCTGGACGTGGCACTGCGGCGCGACGTCAGCACGTGTGGCGTGCGCGAGAAGGTGATGGAGATGGTGCGCTCCAACGTGAATGACCCGTACGGAGAGTTCGTCAAGGAGGAGTTCCGGCGCGGCGCACTCAGGAGCAAGACGGTGGAGGACATCCTCACCCCCCTGAAGGACTGTTTCATGCTGCCCTCCACAGCTGTGCTGGATTTCAGCACCATGTCCGAGATCATGCAGAGCGGGTACACGCGCGTGCCCGTCTACGAGGAGGAGAGGTCCAACATCGTGGAGATCCTCTATGTCAAGGACCTGGCCCTGGTGGACCCCGAGGACTGCACGCCCATGACCACCATCACCAAGTTCTACAACCACCCGCTGCACTTCGTCTTCAATGACACTAAGCTGGATGCCATGCTGGAGGAGTTCAAGAAAGGTGTTATTCTAAATATTATTATTATTATTATTATTATGTTTATTTATTTTTTTTATCAAATTAGATGCTCCACCTCTTGCATGAAGAAGGTCTTATCTCCTCTCTTGTCCTTCGTTTAGGAAACTCCCACCTGGCCATAGTGCAGAGGGTCAATAATGAGGGGGAAGGAGACCCCTTCTATGAGGTGCTGGGACTCATCACACTGGAAGATGTTATCGAGGAGATCATCAAGTCGGAGATCCTGGATGAGTCTGATGGTTACAGTGAGTGGAACCACCTAGCATCCTCCATCACTCCCAAACGCTTTAGGTTCTCTCCTCATCTGGTGTCTAGTGGTTAGGGTTAGTTACCCCTGCGATCAGAAGGCTGTGAGTTCGAATCTCAGCACTGCTTCACTTGGTGAAAAGGTTCAATTTCATACTGTTCACAGTGTGTGCTGTGGTGTTCATGCATGACAATTGGACGTGTTCCACTAAAGCTGACCTTAAAGCTTGGGATAGGTTTGTTTAGCACTGTACCAATATCAATACTGATACTGCTTATCGATATAATACTTGTCCACACACGTATTGATCTGCTCTACATAATTTGGTGCAATGTCAGAAGGTTCAGCAGCTATTTTATTGTGTTTTTTTTTTTTTTGGAGATATTAGAATCCAAACTGTGTCCTGAGTTCCAGGTGTATATATGAGGGAGGAGCGTCGATACAAATGTTCTGATCAACAATGTGTGTTGGTGAAGAGCAGAGTGCCGCTCCATCTCTCCACTGATCAAATCCAGGATCGACTGTTTGAAAACGCAGCTGTGTTAGAATGTATTAACACTGCAGAAACACCGACAGCAGCACCGTCTGAACAGGAGACTCTCCAGATTTCAGCACTGACCAGTCAGGAACTGGGACCAGTTTGGCACCGGTTCTCCATCCCCATGTAGAGCAGGGCAGGATGAGATGAGTTTCCAATATCAGAGTCAGCAAATGAGGGAACCGTAGTAAATAAAGGAGAGACTAATTTACAGTGTTTGGGTTTGTTGGGGCAATTTGTCAATACATTTCGTCTAAAGAAATTAAAATACTGGTTTTTTTTTTCTTTCCCGTTTTTTCATTTATATCAGCGTTTTTTCCATTTATGTCACTGGTTTTGTACTCTGCTCTGTTTCTTAATGCAGTGAACATGAAAGTGAAGCGTCCAGTGGCCCCGTTGGAGATTCCTCTGGAGCCGCGTTCCGCTCAGGAGGAGTTCTCTCTCTTCAAGCTTCCTGAAGGCGAGCAGAAGATCCGCACGTCTCCTCAGCTCCTACTGGCCACGCACCGCTTCCTTTCCAGAGGTTTGGCATTTTCTTCACTGAATAAATACATGCACTCAGTTACAATGGGTTCAAGTATATTGCTAATTTGCTCCTCATTATTTAATTATTACATCAGCAAAATTATTGCAAAACACAAGTGAACTTGGTGCACCCCCAATATTTTGCTTCCAAATGTGGTCTTGAGGAACAGTTCTCCAGAACTCCTGAAGGACTTTCAGACTCTTTTGAAGACACAGCCTGTCACAGTAAATCATTTTTTCCCATTTCATAAATTTAATCTATTCAGTAAGCCAAAGACGGACAGAAAATAAATCATCTTTGGGCAAAATATAAAGAGGCTGGCTTTATTAGGTCGTTGACTTTTGATGTTCAAACCATCCAAAAAAAGTGTTTCTGCACTGCAGATTAATTGGTTCAGTTCAATTCAGACCAAGATCACCTGGTTTGGTTCTTTTGGAGCCACCTCTGACACCTGAGACCAAACTGAAAGCTCTAAAGGTCCAGGCCAAACAAGCTCGAAGTGTGTGCATCTCCTGCAGGCCATGCAGATTTAATCACTGTAGTAAAACACTCATTGACCCTAATTTTTACCGCCTGTATTTTCTTTCCACGTTCTTCTCATCACTGTCCTGCAGAGGTGGAGCATTTCAGTCCACAGCGGGTTTCAGAAAAGGTCCTATTTCATCTCTTGCGGCACCCAAGTGTCAACCAAGAGGTGAAGTTTGACCAGAGCAACCGTCTGGGTCCTGATCACTACCTGTACACGCGGAACCACCCTGTGGATTACTTCATCCTGCTGCTGCAGGTGAGCAGGTGCTTCCACGCAGCACGAACGCCTGACGCGATCTCATTTAGGCTTTCTGTCATTCTGCAGGAATGTGTTTGAGGATGCATGAGATTCACAAAGCAAGCCACAGGACGGGGAGTCGCCCTTCAGGTCCACACACTTTTTACAATGTGAACATTGTTGGCTGGAAAAGAACTTGCTTAAAGATTTAACTTCTCGTCGTTAAACTTGTACCAACGTGCCGCTCTGGTAAGAAGGTATTTCGCGGGACCTCTGACTCTTAAGTTGTTAAGTTACCAGCAGAGCATGATGAAATGCATCCCCTGAATGGAAGTGGGCATTCTCAGGCTCTGGCTGCTGTATGCAGTTTTCTTCTTTACTTAAGGCTACATTACCAGAAGGGTACCACAGGATATCGTCTGCTGATCTTTGTTGCCATATCTGTCTCTCGCAAAAACGATATGACAGAGGGCTGTAATATGCAAATGAGCCTCTAACCAACCAGAGTTTCTGACAGGCTGACCAATCACAGCTCCAGGTGAGTTTTTGGGCATTCTGATGAATCAAGGTCTTCATGTAATCCAACAAAAGGAATTTTTAACCATCAGTGCATGAGTGGGTGGGGCTAAACTGCTATAGCCAGATCAAGATGGTTTTTAATGTTATTTTTGTGACATCACAAAAACTAATTTGAAAAACTGTTTCTACTGGATGGGGGAGTAACTAACAATATTTAATGATTTTAATGTGATGATATGGCCCCTTTACTATCTTGAACGACACAAACGCAATATGTAGGGGTAAAATATTATGTAGGGGTAACATATGTGCTGCCCTATGTACCAGTGTTCTTGCTAGCAAATGCAGTTGAAACCTGTATAGTGGCGCATTCACCCATCTAACCAATCAAGATGTTTTTCAGCCCGTCAGACTTGCCAACGCAGGAAAAAATGCATGTGAGTGAATGCACAGGATTATTAGAGCTGAGAAAACAGAACTGGAGAGAGTATTGTGTGACCGTACCCAGTAAACAGGTTTTTTGCTTATACTCTTACAACAGAATAGGCAGCTAATCCAAACAATAAAGAGAAATTGTGTGTGTGTGTGTGTGTGTGTGTGTGTGTGTGTGTGTGTGTGTGTGTGTGTGTGTGTGTGTGTGTGTGTGT
>JBBJLR010000037.1:10522339-10542226 GCA_037577145.1 Brachypetersius gabonensis
CACACGCACACACACACACACACACACACACACACACACACACACACACACACACACACACACACACACACACACGTAAGGGACGCGTGAAAGTTTCAAGAGAGTCCTGAAACTCCAGGATGGTGCAGAATTCAAAACTTTCACTGCTGGAAAGTTTGGTAGGAAGTGATGAAACTGAGTGGCAGAGCATCATCAGTCTCACCTCATATTATTCACATCAACCTCACATTAATATTCACACATTCATGACATTGTTGCTTCCTTTCGGGAAATAAACATTATTATTTTGTAAATCTGGTTCGAACAGAGGTCAGCACTAATGCACAAAAGCATTTATTATCAGTCTTGTGAACTAAATGTGAATTACGAATCAACTGCTTGTTTTAAAACCTGACACTTGATGTTGGATTAATGATTATTATTTCCATCCATACATCCATCTTCTGCCACTTATCCGGGTCCAGGTCATGGGGCAGCAACTCCAGCAGACATGCCCAGACCTCCTTCTCTCCAGCTCCCTCCACCAGCACTTCCAGTGGACCACTGTTGCAGTGGAAATGCAAACCAGACTCCTGCTCCGTTCATACAGGACAAATGGCCCTCAATACCAGGCCCCGAACCCCATAAAGAGCACAGAGAGAGAGACAGTCATTGGCCTTTTGTTCATCTGAATCTGTAATATAGAGATGGATTGATTTGATTAACTGATAAATTTCTTGATTTTTATGCTGTTGTGCAGGACTGGAGGATGCCTGGATTTTCCCAAGGGTGAAGTCTCATTGTTGACGTAAACCTACCCGAGTTCCTCAAAGTACGCCTTCAAAAAGCCACAGCAGAGCTGAATGAGCAGAACAACGAGCAGCTTCAGGACTGCACACACACACACACACTCCTCAATCTTCAACCAGCCAACACACTCTACCGGTACGTATCCACCAGACTGTACCTCTGAACACTTGTATTTATTTTTTTTAAACATCGATTGTACATAGAAAACATTCTGCAAAGAATTAAATTAAATTTAATTAATTTAAATAGACTTAAATTAAATTTCATTTCATGTCTGTAAGAGACTTTTGGAACTAAACCTTTTCCATTTTCTCCAGAAATGGCAGGAAAGGACCTGTTGTTGTTGGAGAGGTGAGTGTTGAGGTTTTTCCTGATATTCCTTGAGTAAAATAACCCTGTGCTGAAGGTGTGTGTGCTAAGACTGAATTTTCTCGTTTTTAGCTTCTACGAGAATGAGATCCACTTTGAGTTCGACCACCTGGGTTTTGATGAACCGGACTGCTCTGACCCTTTGGACATGGTGAGAGGAACATCTGTTCTGGAGATGCTCTGCTTCATGGCTGTACTTCACTCCTTCTTGTCCTGTCAGCTCTCTGACTGTGGCCTGTGTTTCTTTCCAGAGGTGTGATCTTCACAATATCCCAAGTCAGATATTTAAAAATCCTCGCAGCATGAGACAAGTTGCAAAAAACGTCATCGCCATGCAGAAGCTGCAAAAGTTCAAGCAACCCCAGAAAGTTCAGTCCATGGAGTTCACCGATGTTGAGCTCTTAAACATCATCATGGAGAACGTTGTTGAAGGTGCACTAATCCTCTGTCTCTCTACTTTCTATTACAATCCACAATCATTCTGACCAGGAGGTCAGGCTAAACATCCTGGGTCCTTCTGAGAAAAGCCAAAGTTACTAACCAGTTAGTTTCAAAGCATTGCTCATTGTGGACAAGTCACTCATTGTAGTTTGGGTCCTAAATACATCTCTGATCTGTTTTAAGTATGTACTCCTGGTAGGTCTCTTAGATCTGCAGGAGCTGGTCAGCTAGTGACATAAACCAAAACTAAACAGGGTGAAATGGAGTAAAAACTTGAATATCCTCCTCCACCTTCTTTTAAACCTTAGCACGTCTATTGCACTTTCAATTTTGTTTGACTTTTGTTTGAGCGCATTATTTTGATATATACAGTATATATCTATAATATATATAATTATACTTGAATTTGAACTTTCTCACACAGAGAGTGTGGTCTTGTGGGTCAACCGCGATTCTTCCAGCACTTACAACAAGCAGGACAAGGTCATTCAGTGCTCCGTGTGTGACAATTTGAAGAAGAACCTGGTGAGGTGCCGAGGTGCTCCCATCCTCCTGGCCATCACACTGAAAGGTGGCAACATCAGCCAGCGTGGTGAGTCTCAATCAGTGGTCTGATCTCAGTTTTGGGGGGGTTTGCCCTTCACTTGCTGATTCTACTTCTTTTCATCTGTCATTTCCTCCAGTTTTATCTTACGTCCTTTTAGTCTGGGCTTAGGCTTAATCTGGGTCTGGGAAACAGTCCCTTTATCTGATTTTCCTACAATCTGATGATCCAGATTGCGCTTCACTCTTTGCTCTTGTCTTTCCCTGTCCACTCTTTGGTGAAGTCAATGGATCGTCTATAAAGAATTGTTTCCCACAGTGTCCATCAACCTGTCGGCCTACACCACTCCAGAGGGCCCAGCTGCCAAAGGCCAGCCGGTGTGTTTGGGGATCGCTCAGAGCAACCTGTACCTGGCATGTACAGAGGATTCTGGAACTTTTCATCTCACCCTGGAGGTACGTTCACCCCACCATCAGACCAAACCTCCTCACTGAGTCCACACAGCCCAGCTTGTTCCTCACACACTGCATTTCCACATGAACTCAGTCCTCAATCCTTTCTCTTCTAGGAGGTGAATGACAAGGAGATGCTGAAAACCATCTACAAGAACAGCGACATGGAACGGTTCCTCTTCCTCCAGAACGTCACTGGAGACTCCATCAACACCTTTGAATCGGTGAAGTACCCTGGCTGGTTCATCAGCACATCCAAGGACGAGTACAAGCCGGTGGACATGTGCTGTGCAGAGGATACCAGCCGCCAAAAGGCCTTCTCACTCCAAGACCAGAGGGTAGTCTGATCAGATTGGGTTTAGAACATTAGTTCTCCAGGAAGTATGTACTAAGTACAGTTTTTTATCTGGAGGCTCCTGTCATGTTTGGACACATCTCAGTTAGAGATTCCTAGACTTCTTTCTAGTAAAGTAATTTTACTTATGGTTTACAAATGTCTGGTTTTATTAGACTGAATTGTAAAGGATGTTTTAAGTGTTCTGCTATTTATACTGTTTAACAATTTATTTTAAACATATTTGTAAAGTTGTGTTTTATTTAGTTATATATCTGTGCTAACAAATAAATAAAGCTATTTTAAATATAAAGTTATGTAGCTTTGACTGATTAATTGGAAATGGATTTACACCACTAAGCCACTTCATCAGGTTTTCAGTGGCCACTTTACGTGCTCCATCGTAGTTTACAGACTGTGGTCCATCTTTTACACCCTTTTCTCCTTTTCCTTAATGGTCTGGACCCCCACAGGACTACAAATAAGCAGGTGTTATTTGGGCGGTGGATCATTCCCAGTACTGCCGAGTGTGTAAGCTCTCCCCTGATCGCAGGGCAGACGCCCCAATCACTCTTTGCTTTTTGACTTTTCTGTTTGAGGCTGAACACTCAGCAATGATAAAATATTAAGCTGGCAGTTGGAGAGTAAGTGGGGAGAATTAAATGGGTAACTGCTTCCTAAACATTTCTAGAAAGTAAACCAGGTGATCTACCCCTTGGTTAACTCCTGCAGTGAAGGAAGTGGAGCTTCATCGGTGACGCAGAGTCCTATTGTTTTTTCAGCACAGCTGAAGGCGTACGTGAGTTATGTGAGCCCTCTCTTTTGCTCTAAGGGGGAAAAGGAACTTTTGCAGTTCCTGTGTTTGTTGGAGAGAACTCAAGTTCAGCTCCAAGCCTTGATCCAGATTGAAGGACTTGAAAGTTCTCCTGAGTTCAGGTCCACGAACCTAAAGGACATGGAGATGTGGGGGTCGAGTCAAGTCAGGTCCTCCAGGACCATAATGTTCCTCAATGACTACAATGACACTCCAGGACCACAACGTTCATCCAGGATTTCGATGTTCCTCCAGGACCACAATGTTCCTCCAGGACCACAACTTTAATCCAGGATCTCAATGTACCTCTAGGACCACAATGTTCCTTCAGGAGCACAAGGTTCCTCCATGACTGCAACGTTCACAACGTTCCTGAGGGACCACAACACTCCTCCAGAACAACCACGTTCCTCCAGATCCACAATGTTCCTCCATGACAACAATAAAGCTGCCTTTTTTAGCTCACTGGACCCCCTTCGGTTTGCTTATCGTCACTCAACCACCTGGACAAGAGAAACACCCATATTAGGATGCTATTTGACTTTAGTTCAGCATTCAGCACCATCATCCCACAGAGACTTTCCACCAAGCTAAGCAGGCTGGGCCTCAACACCTCCCTGGTAAACTGGATTTTAGACTTTCTGACTGAAAGGCCTCAGTCAGTCCGTATTGACACCATCACCTCCAGCACCGCTGTGTGATGGTTGAGGTGAGTGCGGCTGAGGTGGTTATCGGTGTGCCCCAGCCCCCCCTTGAAGTCCATTTTCCACTGCTTTAACAGAGCCAGTATCGAAGCTTTCGTTCTGGTTCTGCACGGCTGTGCAACAGCTTCATACCACAGGCCATCAGGGCCCTGAACGCACACAAACACACAGAAATGTCCAGTTCCTGGTTGATCAGCACATTTCAACCACCTTACTTCATGCTATAAACTACCTTAGTTTACACTATCACCCATCTCACTTCATGCTATTCCTACTGCTTAAAATGTCTATACTTTGTTTTATTCTGTGCATTCTACTGTTACCCTGTTTACTGCCAGTACAGGCAACCAGTCACTGTTACAATTCTATTCACTCATTGTGGGGGGTTTTTGTGCTACTAACTGTGCAATAAGAATATGATTCCATTGCAACATATGCTCATGTGCAGTAACACGTATAAATAGTGGAATATTTTAATTTCTGGTAAACTAAGTTTCCCACTCACATTACTGTTATGCTGCTACACTGAATATTTATTGTTTATTTATTGTAGTGTTCCGTTGTCCCTGGAACTCTCTTTAATGCTGCTATGCAGTAATCATACCTATAGAGCAATACACTCAGAATGTTTATGTAACGTCCACATTATTTATTGTCTGTCTCTTGTCCTGTTTGTTCTAACCTGCACTGTGTTGAATGTTGTATGCTGTTATATGTTGCACAGTAGTCTATGGAGAAACGTTGTGTCATCTCACTGTGTACATCTACACAGCTAACCGTGAACCTTGAACCTTGACTACAATATTCCTCCAGAACCAAAACGTTCATCCAGGACAAACAACATCCAGTTCAGTAACAGGAGCAGAAACAGCACTAGGGTGAGTGTATACATTATTATTACACATACTGTATTCAGCATTAACAGAGTCATTAAAGTGTGCAAAAAATGCAAACACTGAGGTAGAAAATAAATCATTTTGCAACAAATGGGAAATAGGGAAAGAGGGAATAATAATAACAAATAAAGGCAGTGATAATTAACAAACAAACTAACAAATGAATGAATGAATAAATAAATAAATAAATAGTTGGCAACTAGGGGATTTTTTTAAAGGTGACCCTGCTGACGTGAATCGGAAAGGGAGATTTTAGGTCTGCGTTGAGGAAACTAACACAGGGAACAAGGAGTTTCCTCCAAACGTACCGCCGAGCAGAAGCAGAACTGAAAACGTATGGTGCTTCAAACCACAGCGGCAAAATGTCTCAACAACAGTGAGGAGTTTTAGAACTGATGAGTCAAAAATTAAATTCACTTTAGATGAAATCTGCAGGTGAAAAAATAGTACTTAAAGAGCATAAACAGTCCCAAAGGCCTTCCTGTCCTTTTAGCATCATCTACCTCACAATAAAGGTCATGAGTGCGTGCGTGCGTGCGTGAGTGCGTGCGTGCGTGTGTGTGTCGGGGGTGGGTGTGTTGGGAAGTTAGCAGCACTTCCTTTCTGGCACACCGCAGATTTGATCAGTCTAGCAACTAGCTTCTATACCTTCTGTTTAAAAAGAGACACTCTGGCCATCAGTTTAATTACAAACAGAAAAGACTCTCATTTTAATATTATTTAAAAAAACTGTCCTAAAATAATTCAAATAATTTGTGCAACACAAAATCCTTATCTATAAAGAGTGAATCAAAAAAGCAGGTGTGAAGACAACCTTTAAGATGGCTTTAAAGTCAACCTGAATTAAAAATGGACCTTTCTTTTGTATATCTCATTACTAATTGTACTATATCTCTTTAATTTCCATTATATCTCATTTATTTCTATTATATTATGTCTTTAATTTCTGTCATATGGTTTATTATTTTGTGTCATATCTTTTATGTTTTCTGTTTCGTTTCTGTTTTATATCTTGTAAAGTTCTGTTACATCTCATTGTTTTATATCTCATTCAATTCTACGATCTCTTGTTCATTCATATCTTTGGTCGTATCAGTCACGACTCTTCATTTCACCTAAAGGATTTTTTCTGCTTTTAGGCTGACTCTAGATTTTTCGATCATTGTGCTCCAGCGAAATCAAGTTTCACTTCGCATTCCTACTGAAAGTGATCATTCGGTCATACGTGAACACACCACAGCACACAGTGTGGACAGCACGAAATTCTTCCTCTGCACCAAGTGAAGCAGCAGGCAGCTACGAACACAACAGGGAGCAGTGTGTGGGGACGGTACCTGAGGGTACCTCAGAGGTGCCTAGCGGTCTTGGGACTCGAACCTGATCACAGGGCGAATGCCTTGACCACTAGGCCTCCAGCTGCCGGGTTTTATCAACACCACAACACCCAACTCTGAGATAAAGTTTTGAGCTAAAACATGTTTCTTGTGTGTTTTTCATGGCAGAAGGGTACATATAACCCAAAGATTAGATCTTAATTTATGACTCTTTAACTGTATTACATAACATGTATAGATTTAGAGATTTAACAGTGCTTTTTCTGTATTTACATATTGTGACTCCTGGTTTCATTCACTATCTCTGTAAAGATTCTCAAAGTTTTTCTACAGTGAACCATTTCATATTAGACAACTCAGAAAGACTTTCATTAAACTACTTCTTTACATTTGCCCTGTAGGGCAGCTGGTGGTGAGGTGGTTAGGGAGTTGCCACTGTGATCAGAATGCTGTGGGTTCAAATCCCAGGACTGTTAGTGGCACCACTGAGGTACCCTTGAGCAAGACACCATCCCCACACACTGCTGGCAGCTGGTGGCATAATGAACTGGTGGTTTAGGGATTTGAATACCAAGACTGCTAGTGGCACAGCAAGGTACTGTCTGCACACATTGCTTCACTTGGTGAACAGGTTCAATTGGTTAAATGCAGAGAAAGAATTTCACATTGTTCACACTGTTTGCTGTGGCGTGACTTGTCACGGCAAGAAAACTGACAAAAGATTCTTCAAATACTTTATTTTACTTCTGCAAAAGGAGAGAGTTTTTCATCACCCAGGTCAGCCCTGGATTCTGACGTTCCCTCTGAATTCGTCCTTCGCAGAGGACTTCTTATACTTTCAAAAGGACCATTCACATTTTCAAAAATGGGCAGAAACCATGGTGCCTCCCCTGCGTCTCCATGGTGAAGACCCTGAAGAAGTGCTGGTCTAGACAAAATACCTTACAGCTTACTGATTATCTAACTAGGTTGAGTACATGGGGCCTCTCCTTGCGTCAAGATCCGCAATAAACTCTCTTATCACACTGAAGATGCGCCTAAGAAGTGCCACGTTTATTCCTCTTCCGACAGAACCTATGTAGTCCGCCTTGGAATCTTGTCACTTTGTACCAGATAAGTTCAAGAACATTCTATACTTTAGCTCAAAGACAAATGTTTCAACAAAGTAACAAACTCCAAAATTACATCCTTTGCCCTAACGGCCTCAGGAAAAGTGACAAAACCTTTTAATGACCTGGTCAGCAAAAATCTCCCTTGATATGAAAGAAACATCTGAATATGAATCATCAACTGAATATACTCATTTTCTCTTTTAATATATGTGATTCCTAGGATATATGTGATTTTTCCTGACAAACTATAAGCCAGTTTAATTCAGACACATGCACACAGACATGCATCCAGACCTCCATGCCTGGAGACATATAGAAAAATAAATAGTGAACAGAAGAGTATTTAAATCATTTGAGAGTAGTTGAAAGTAGAAAATAACCAAATATCAGCAATTATTGGCGACATATTAAATACGAAAACAAATAATTGTGCTATTTGTGCACTAATAACATTTTCACATAGAAAAGACACTCTCGACTCCCCACAGAGGCGGTTCAGAGAGGCAGGTGACTATAGGTGAGCTCATTGTTATTGTGAAAGTGACCATTCTGTCATACGTGAACACACTACAGCACACAGTGTGAACAGCATGAAATTCTTTTGCTGCATTTAACGAATTCACCAAGTGAAGATGCAGGCAGCCAGGAACACAGCACCTGTGTGTGGGGACGGTACCTTGCTCAAGAGTGCCTCAGACGTTCTTCGGTCTTGGAAACTGAACCCACGACTTCCTGATCGCAGGGCAAACACCCTATTTACATCTATGGAACCTCTGTTCTGCATATATGCACATCTACAATACAGTATTTATATGTAGCCATTGTCAATTACACTGAACGTTGTTTTGTCTTGTCTTGTCTAGTTTAGTTGTATTGTTGCTTATGTTCTGCCCTGTTTGCACTTGTGCTTTGTTCTGTTCTGTGTTGCACCATGGTCCTGGAGGAACGTTGTTTCGTTTTTACTATGTACTCCGCGTCTATGTGGCAGAAATGACAAACAAACCTACTCAACTACTTGACGTGAAATAAAACTTTCATGCCAAATATGTAATTAAATGGTTAAATATCGCCCTCTTCTGGTGAAGTTATGAACTCTCGCTGACTGACCTGGCAACGGTTGAGCATGGGCGACCCCTTCAGGACGTAAGAAAATATTCAGTCTAATGGGATGTGACGTCTCATCTGGTGTTGATCAGTTGAGGATGAAGCATCGTGTATTCTTTTGATACTGCATTTAAGGAGTTAAATGCTCCTTCATTATCTATAACATACACAGGCTTGATGGTAAAAGCTGTATAAACAAATATAAACATAAATGTATACAATATAATATGCAATATATACAGATATGCTAAATGTTTATATGAATATTTGTATGCATACATGTTTGTATACATGTTTATATATAACATAAACACATATGTAAATATATCTGTATATATAGATAGAAAGATAGCTAGATAGACAGCTTGACAGATTTTTTATACAAAATTATTTCAACATGTTAAAAATTTAAATTTATCTTATCTTCTACTAGCAAAACTTCGCCCACCTCATATTTCATTGGTCCCAGACTTCGTTGCCTGATGGCAACACCATGCCGTAGAGGGTTAATGACATTTGCGCCACACACACACGCACGCGCACACACACACATACGCTTGACATAAATCTCATTTTCAGTTTTATTTTAATTCTTTATTGTTATATTTTGGGCTCGTTTATAATATCATAGAATTCATTAATAAATCAGAAAAAAATATATACGGCACACATTATTATAGATTTAAAGAGTAAATACTGTTTCTTTTTTCATTATAGCAGTGCCCGGGTCGGGGAGTCCGAAGAACTGGTGGCCAATAGCAGCGCGCTGATACGCCTCCATGGTTGGTGAGTGACATGGACACGCTCCAATGAGAGGACGGCTCGGTTGCGCGTGTGCGAGTCCGGGAGCTCGAAGGAGTCGGCCGGTGGCGGTGAAGATGGCGGATGGGGACAGCGGGAGCGAGCGCGGGGGAGGTGGAGGAGGCGGTGGCGGAGGTTTTCAGCACCTCCAGCGGGAGCAAGAGACCCAGGAGCTGGCCTCCAAGCGCCTTGACATCCAGAACAAGCGCTTCTACCTGGACGTGAAGCAGAACTCGAAGGGCCGGTTCATTAAGATTGCGGAGGTGGGCGCCGGGGGCTCCAAGAGCCGCCTGACCCTCTCCATGTCGGTGGCGGCCGAGTTCCGAGACTACCTCGGAGACTTCATCGAGCATTATGCGCAGCTGGGGCCTAGCAGCCCCGAGCAGATCGCGCAGTCGGCCGGAGAGGACAGCGGGCCGCGACGGGCCCTGAAAAGCGAGTTCCTCGTGCGGGAGAACCGCAAGTACTACCTCGACCTGAAGGAGAACCAGCGCGGAAGGTTCCTTAGGATCCGGCAGACCGTCAATCGAGGCCCCGGCTTCGGCGTGGCGGGGCCCGGGGGCGGCCTGCAGGCCGGACAGACCATCGCGCTGCCCGCGCAGGGCCTGATCGAGTTCCGCGACGCGCTGGCCAAGCTGATCGACGACTACGGCGGGGAGGACGAGGAGCTTAGCGGCGGCGGAGGCTCCGGCTCCGGCGGAGGTGGCTACGGAGAGTTGCCCGAAGGCACGTCTATCACGGTGGACTCCAAGCGCTTCTTCTTCGACGTGGGGGCTAACAAGTACGGCGTGTTCCTCCGGGTGTCCGAGGTCAAACCCAGCTACAGGAATTCCATCACTATCCCCTTCAAGGCCTGGAGCAAGTTCGGAGGGGCCTTCTGCCGCTACGCCGAGGAGATGAAGGAGATCCAGGAGAGACAGAGAGACAAGGTGTATGAGAGGAGAGAGGAGTCTGAGGGCGAGGACGTGGATGACGATTGACCGACTCCTGGAAAGGACCGGATCCGACCCGATCGGACCAGGCCAGACTGGACCCAACTCGACCGACCCAGCCACCGAGGCCGGACGGGCTCCTGCTCCTGGAGGTTTCTGCAGAAAAGTGCATGATGGACTTAAACAATAGCATATTCTTAAAAATTACAAAGAAAAGAAATATTGTTGCGTGATGTTCCTTTGACAGAATCTTAGATAACGAGATCTGTGAAGTTTGTGTGATGAGGAGTGGGGTAATGTTCTGTTTAGTTTTTGTTTGTTTTTGGAGAGAAACCCGTCTAAAGCCATGGTGTAGAAGGTGGGGCTGCCCTTGTCCTAAACCAGCAGGATTGACTGTCATGTTGTGACAGATCAATTATTTTTTTCCTTTTCCTGTTTTTTTTAATAATGACAAACACTAATGCTGCTGAACCTCAGAAGTAGGTGGTCAGTAGGGTTACAGCCCTAAAGAAATGTAGCCTGATGGTCTTTGTAGTCCTAAAGGAGGCCACAATGCAGACCCCACTTACCCCCCAGTCACTTCATGCATGTTGAGGATCCGAATTTTATCTGAACAGGTGTGAACTTGTTAGAAACCAGATCTGAATGTTAATCACTCAAACCTTGTTAGGAGGTTCTGAGGTGCATCCAGGCACATGTTATAGCAGAGTGGACAAACCCACCACCCAAAGCTCCCCCCAGTGCTGTCACTGTGCCCCCACTGTTCTGCTTATGGGAGAAATCGCTCTTCAGTACTTGATGCAGCACTGCGTTGCTTCAGTTTAATTCTATCGTGACTCTGGACAAGCCGCTCCAGTGTTTAACACATGCAGGTCATGACAGTGATGATGCAGTATATTATTCTAAACTTTTGTCTAGAAGTTTTGTCGCTGCTAGACAGGGCTTTTCTTTAATAGAACAGAAAAGCTAGGAGCCCCGATGTATGAGCTCATTTGCATATTTGCATAGCAATCAGGTTTCAGTCTGAGTAAAGACACACTTGATTCCTGAGTGTAAGCGCATGCGGAACAAAATCTGATCTAGATACAGATCACATGATGTAAGCAGGTGTAAACGGGGTCTTGATTGTGGCCAAGACCGTAATGGTCTGTCAGTGTGTACTGGGAGAGTTTAACAACGTCGTCATGCTTTCAGACTATTTGCTGCGATTGACAGCTCTAGGCTCGTAGTTTTTTCTTTTTTCTTTTTTTTTTAAATGGGCGCTGCCTGGCAAGTCATAGGAACCTTTTGGAGCGCCCACCTTCACAAGTCAAACTGAATATCGTTTAGCTTGTTAAATTAAATTCCACCAATTGGCTCACGGATATGAAAAGGCCAGACTGGAGAATATGCCTCCAAACATGACCGGAACTTTTGCCTGTGGAGTGACACTGGCCTAATAGAACATGTAGCCCATCCAATGCAGCTAGACCAGTGGTTACCCCCTGGAGATCTTCTCTCCTGCCATGTTTAGTTTCAACCTGCATCTAATTTGCTGCCACGCCCCCTTACTTAACACTGCAGCCGTTTAAGAACTTCTGAAGTTCTTGATGGAGAGCAGGTGTTGGCTTGAACCTTCTGAGGAAGGTGGATCTCCAGGACCATTGGAGACCACTGCTGTAGATGCATCCCTATTAAACTGATGATGGTGTAGAAGCAGTTTGAGCACTGTCTTTTCCAACTCGGGTCCAAATCCCAATGACTTGCATTGGAATTAATAAGTCCTTTCCTCCCTCTAGAAGGGACGAGAACAGCTGAGCCAATGCAATGAAACCACACTCCTGTTTTGTTTGTATTTTATTTAAAAGACAAAAAGTGCATAGATGAATGTTTTTCTTCCCTTTTCTTATTTGTTTTGTTTAGAAGAAAAAAAACTATAAAAAAACATCATACTTTATGACAGAATTACTGAACAAACCAGCATATTTTTAATACATAAAAATAGAAGTTATATGTGTATTACAGAATTATTAAAGCCTAAGAGGCAATTTTTATATATATAAAAAAAAAAGAAATATATATAACCTGGTGGGATTCAGAGACTGTCTGGTGTATTTGTTTTCCCGAAAAGTGTTGGAGAATAGCATCTTATATAAGTAAAGGACATTAACGTGGTGTATCTTGACCGCTTGTTTTTCAGATAAATCTCATACCTTTACTCATTCGCACAACATCCACGTTTACATGGTTCATTATTTAGTGCTTTTTAAAAAAAAGTCTAAATTGCTCAGTTTAAAGGGCTAGTCCAACCAGGCTGTGCTGAAATGGCTAGAATTGATTGACAACTGTTTCTCAGGTTGGCATGACGAGATGAACCGACAGCGCTGGCCTTTTTAATCACGTTTCACCGCCACTCTGGACGGAACAGACCCTTTAATTTGACGTGATCTAAAACAGCAATCGAGTCAATAGTGTTTTTATTAACTCTTGTGTAAGCCTGTCCTCCGTTGCCTTTTTTTTGTTTAATTTATTAAGTTAAACATAATATTTGTAGCTCTGTTGATGCTACAATGTTTTATTACTGTTTTTTTCCCCCAGAACATGAATTTAATAGGCAAGCAATCAAAGCTCACGTCTTTTCTCTGGAAGTCTTTTCCTGTATCTCCTCGCGTGTTTATGACTGTAGATGTGATACGGTGATTTCTTCCCACACATTTCATCATCGCACTTTAATGAAAAGAGCCGAAATCCCAGCCCACCAAGTGTGTTTCTTCCTCGTATCCATGGCAAGGAACTTTAAAGAGCTTTTCAGGGGTGGGGGGGCTCGATAGTGTTTTTTTTGTACTCTTATATACCTAAATATATATAAATATATAAAAAACACCTTCACCATCCTTCTTACTGACTCATGTTAAATGGCAGCTGTTTTTCTGTCGTCGTGTGTCCGATGGAGATCCTCCTCGGTGACTGTGGTCTTTATGGGGTTCGGCTGGAGAGCAAATGCCTGTTTCTGGTTAACAAATGTGAGGCTGGTTTGGAATCTTCACCAGGGCCCCCGTCTACACGTGAGGTTGCTTCCTGAATGGACCCGTTAGTTCTCCTGCTGTTCTTGTTCTTCTGCTGTCCCAGATAGCAGCTGCCGCCCCCGCCCACCCCCACAGCAGCACGCTGACTTAGCAGGTCGGCTATTTTAATGTGAGGGGCCTGGGCAGGTGAACATTCCTGCTCTGAGACTGTCAGCTGTGCCGGGGCCTCTTAAGTGGCGAAAGACACAAGGGCTTGATTGTCGAGGCTGTTATGCACACACCCACACGCCTGGCATCGATAAGGCTGTGCCAGTAGACCTGTTCTCGCTATGCCCTCCTACTGGTGGAGGTGAGGTCAAACTTTTATACGTGATATTAGATCTTCAGAAAGAGGGTTCGTTCGTCAGACTTGATTTTGTGTAAGAGCTCTTGGGTATTTAGTGTTTGATGGAGGTTCTTGGCGAGTCCTCAGCCAGTATGAAAGCGTGACCAGCAGCTGTTAGCAGGACACTTTGAAGCCCCCCCCCTTCCAGTTGCTGGACTCGCCACTCCTGTTTTTTTCCCCTCAAAGCAGGGAGGCACTGTCCAAAGCACGGATGGCCCCCCATCTGAGCCAGCCTCACTGTCCGTTGTCGACCTCAAGAAAGGAGACTTGTGATCGTTTTGTGGATCTGTGAGTTCTCTGTGGTTGTAGTGATGTCTGTAACTGAACTAATGATACACGTCTGTGTGTAAATCTAATTTTATGACAGTTGCCATAGTGAGAGGCTAGAACCTACAGTGCAGTTCAGGAGGGGGGGGGGGGGGGGCTCCCCCCCCCCCCCCCCCCCCCCCCAGCTCCTATATAGGGCTTCCAAAATCATACAGTGCTACCAACACTGGTGAGTGAAGCATCATCATGTCTTTCCAAACTGCTGCTAAAGCAATATCAGCGGACAGCTCAACACTCTTCGAAGAGAATGTCAACAAGCAAATGCCTGAGTGATGCTGGGAATGCACAATCTTCCAATGATAGAACAAAAGCTAAATCGTTTGGTATGTAACATTGTGAACCAACAGGCCAAAATCAGACACCCTGGATGTGAGCTTCCACTATCTGTTAGCTACATAAGCCAGGACACCAAAGAGGACACCAAACAAATCTTTGCCGACTACTTATGAGTTAAGGGGGTGATTTTTCCCTGAACTGTTTATTTAAATATTCTCCTCACATTGCTCTGTTTTATTCAGCCTTTCAGTTCTCCTCTCCCTCTTTCTTTCCTTCTCTCTCTGTCTCTCTCTCTCTCTCTCTTTTACTGGGTATTATTGCGAAGTCTTAATGAACATTTTCCAGTACTTTTTTTCTCTTTCTCACCCTCATGGCAGAAGCAGTGTTAAGAGAGTTCAGCTGGCCCCCTCCCCGTTCTGAGTTCACAGTGCCCACACAGCTGTTGCTGATCAATGCAAGTGATTTCACATCTCAGAGAGCCCCTGCTGAACATATGGCCAGCCTCACAAATAGCCCAAACAGCAAGAGTCGACAAACCAAGCCTGATTTTTTTTGATCGGAGAGAAAGAGTGTGCATGCTCATTGCTGCCTGTCAGAAGTTGATTAAGGACCTTGCTTTTCCAGATTCTTTTTATGCAAACAAGTGTTTAATTGCAGTTTCTGTTCATTATTATTTAGGCCAAACCTGTTTCTCATATCAGGGATGCATATATAACAACGTTATGGATGTAATTCATGATTTAATCCGATATCATGCAGTGGTGTTGCATTTCAGTAAATATTCAATGTATTTTAAATATCATGCCTTGTGTTACCCTTACATAAAAGAACTACAGTAACACTTTATGACTAATATTAATATGATAATATATAACATTTTCATAGATGATCTAAAGTTTACTAAAGCATAGTAATGTGCTAAAAGATTCTTATAGGCATCTTCATAATGGTATGCTCTGGTCAGTTTATTTGAGTGCTCTTTACCGGCATACAGTTTTAGACACTTAAGGTACTGTGAAGTCTATTGATTACTGATTGATTGACTTTGTGGGTGTGTTTCTTTATCACACTGCAGGAGGACACAGATCACAACTACTACACGTCCAAAACCTATGGCCCCAGCGACCCCATGAGCAAAGAATTATGGGTGAACATTGATCAGATGGACAAGGAGAAAGTGAAGATCCATGGAATCCTGTCCAACACACACAGACAAGCAGCAGTAAGCGCAAACATTTATGCACTAGTTTAGGCCCAGGATCATCCCATAGGGTAATGGGCATGTACCATAAATCCACTAGGTGTCCCCCATGAGCAGCAACGACAACAGTTAAATTCAAACAGTTAAATTAACGTGCGGTCTGTGACAGTCTGCTTCTGCTCTAAAAGTCATCAGAAGTAAGACTCAAATGGCCCTTAAATGTTTTTCTTGTCCTCTGTGGCAGCATACTTTGGTTCAGAATAATTGATGATTAAGGTTTTCCGTTTGCTGGTGTTATTTTCTTTTTTTGTGTGGTGTAAAATGTTGTGGTGTCAGCTGTCCAGTTGTCCATGTCACCTTCATTGGAGTAAATGTGCTTTTCACAAGTGGATGCAAACTTTATAGGGTAGTATCACATTGAAGGTTGGATGTATGAGTAATGGGAGAGAGTGGGAGGGCCAACCAATGCACTCAGAGAGAGCAAGGCCATTTGTGCTCTCTTGGACTTCAGCCACTGATGGCTGTTGCTTCACCAAGGATCAATTGGCCGATGATAGGCCCAATGCTTATGTGGTTGCGCCATTTGAGATCCACACACCCCTGTTGTTATTTAACAATATATTACATGCACTCTAGCGTCCCCATGCAACCTTTATAAAACAGTTCTGTGTAAGTTTCTCAGAAACTAATCATGCTAAAATTTAGTACAAATTCAATATTAATTAGCACTGGTATCGATACATAAATGCCAGTTTTGCATCACGGAAATCGCCGGCAGACTACAACAATTTTTCGTGAAATTATGAAAATTATGCTTAAATATTGTTTTTTAACAAACATTTATCACAAGACAAAAATGAGAGGAGACGAATAAGAACGAGACTAAATGTTTTTTACAAAATAAACTGCAAAAATGTCTCTTTATTTTCGTTGACTAAAACGAGACGTTATTTCCTGTACGATAGGGAGGGGAGAAAAAAAAGGATTGGGACACTCGACCTTAGTGTTAAATGGTGCTACGTCCCAATACTTTTGTCCATTGAGCGGCATGGTGAAATAAATCTATTTAGAGTATTGGGGCACATTGTCAATATAGTGCCAAACAGAAAGAAATGACACATACAGCATTTTGATGAGCATCCTTTCCCATATTCATGCAAAAAAGCTGATTCTAAAATTCTTATTTGGTTGTGTAGACTATATTTTTTCAGGAATAAAAAAAATCTGATAAATTCAGGCAAACACACTTAAGACTTTTACCAGTTTTACAAATGTGGGTTTTATGGCAATAGACACACATATGTTCATTTTATTTGCACTTTTTAGTGATGTGATGTTGCTTTATTTATTTATTTATTTATTTTATTTAAATGTATGCGCGTGTACTTCTAAGTTTTAACATAGTTCTAACATAATAAATGCCGTAAATTCAAATCAGAACTTTCATTGACTAAAACTAGACAAAAATAGACGTGGATAATTATTAACTAGAATAGCACTAAAATGCTCAGATTTTAGTTGACATTTAATTTATAAAGCACTTTTTAAAATACCCAAAGACGCTGTTAAATTTTTTTATTAAAAAGTTCCTCCCCCTGTAGTATCGAAAATAGTATTGCGTATCGGTATTGAGGTTTAAATTTCAGTATCATGACAAGCCTAGTGTAAGAGTGCCCTGTGATTATTGTACTAGGAAATAGCAAAGTATTGCCTTATCACCCAAGCATGCAAAATACTTGGAATGCTAATTACGCAGAAATGGTTCACACAGGCTTGTGTTTACATTTAGTCACTGTGTCTTTCTTTCTTTTTGCCTGTGTCTCTTAGCCTCCTTATCTCTGCTTTGATATTTATGTCTCAGTGAAATGACACCAATCTTAATACTGTGATTATTAAAGAAAACTCTCTTGTTTTGCTCCTGCAGCGGGTCAACCTGTCTTTTGACTTCCCCTTTTATGGGCATTTTCTGAGGGAGATCACTGTGGCAACAGGCGGTAAGTGCACCAGATATACTCTTGAGCATTTCTGTAAACATGGGAGGGGACGTTTGGGGCTGAAAGATTTTAGAGGGGTCTACTTTGGGTGAGAGGACCTGAAAGCCCCAACCTACAGAACAATATTGGCTCGAATGAATGTATGTTAAAGGTAAAGTTCTGCCTAAAAATGATTCTTTCAAATGTCGTCATTACCTGCTGTAGTGTCTTGCACCCTGAGGCGGTGCTGTTTCCAAATGAGGCCATAATGCAGGTACTCTGCACTCTGCAGTCCCTCTGCAGAGCGAGGTGAGGATAGGATAGTGAGCTATCCCTAATCTCTGCAGAGCTGGTGTTGAGGGTTTATGTGAGATTCTCCCTGATGTGAACATTAAGGAAATTGATGCTCAGGATGGTCTCCACAGAGGACCCATTGGTGTTCAGCAGAGAGTAAATACAGTATGCTCTCTTGAAGTCAACCACCATCTGTTTTGTTTTGTGTACATTAAGAGACAAGTTGGTGGTTGTACACCAGTCTGTTAGCCGTTGTACTTCCATTGCTTCTACTGATCAAACCAATAGTTTCTTCAGTGAACAGAATGATGTGGTTCGATCTGTGCATTGCTGCAGAGCACACAGCCCAAGGGTCCATCTTCTCAGTGTGGTGGTGCTTCCTTTCCAGATTGTTTGAAAAATGATGGTGTCGAATACTGAACTGAAGTCTATGCAGAGCTTTCTTACAATAGTATGCTTTTTTATCTTGACGAATGAGGGCCAGCTCAAGGGTGGTGGTGAATGATTAGAACAATGCAAGGGGTCCAGTATGTGGGTCAGCTGGCCTCTTTAAGAGTTTCTCGAAGCACTTCATGCTGACGGGTGTGAGTGAGGCTGGCTGGTAGTCACTGAAGCAAGAGGCCGACTTCTTTGACACTGAGAAAATGATGGTGTTCAGAGGGATATTAAAGATGTCTATGGGAACATTTGGGCTGCACAGTCTCTGAAATGTGGTATGAGTTGCTGAGGTGGGGGCGTGGTTCTGTATATCCCATCGACGTTCATGTAAACAAGATCCTTAATTATTAACCTTCATTTAACCACATTTGTCTCATTGAGATCACAGATCTCTTTTGCAAGGGCAAAAGAGCTTGAATATTCAAATGTCCACCATTTCCAATGTCTCCACTCTCCCAAGTATTTTTCATTGAATACGAGGTCAGGTATCACTTAATTTTACATGGACGCTGAACCCTGGATAGCCCAATCCTCTTGTCCATACTGACTGTACATAATTCTCATGACCTCATGACATAAAAACATATTCATCACCTATCTTTGACAGGTGACCTTTTGGTTTTCGTGTCTTTCGTAGACTGAATGTTGATTTAAATACAGTTGTCTTTGCTTCACTTTTGGGGTGCTCTGAAAGACTACCTTTGTGGATTGTTTAGAATTTTCTGGCCCCTTTCAAGAGGTCAAAGGGCACATGAAATTCTCCATATAGAGACAACACTTGGGGCCTCTCATAGCCTCTAACACTAAGTAAATCCTGTATGATCCTGTAGGGGTGAAGGCATACTATATTAGTATTTTGATCATTAAAATCATTTATCATCAGTGGCAGCATAAAGTTCTGCCCATGTGTTTTGTGTGTCAGTAAACCGTGACTTTGAGTATGGTGGTGAATTATCATGGTTAATAAAATGGGCAAAAGTCACAAACTACTCTGCAATTACAATTAGGTCACACAGTTTTTCCTGCAGTCCATCTGACATGTTAGTTGCTGGATCTGACATTGATAGGCAGTGATGGGAATAACGGCACTATAAGTAAACGGCGTTACTAATGGAGATACTTTTTGTTAGTAACGAGTAATCTAACGAATTACTGTTTCCCCATTACACCGCCGTTACACCGCCGTTATCGTTACTGACAAAAAATGCGCGTTACTATTACTGAGAACAGTGAAATGGTTTTCATGCGAGCAGCGTCTCTCTCTTTCTCTGGGGTGTGTGTGTGTGTGTGTGTGTGTGTGTGTGTGTGTGTGTTCGGGGCTGGGGCGGGACACAACCAGTGATGATGATTGGTGTGTCTGTA
>JBBJLR010000037.1:10553668-10576227 GCA_037577145.1 Brachypetersius gabonensis
TGAGCCATTTTAATCTAGATTAATTCCAAGATTACAGTGAGATTAATCTAGATAAAAAAAAATAATCTATGCCCACCACTAAAATAAATACATGAATTCTTTTTAGTGATCAGGTTTGGCTCACAAAGATTTTCATATAAGGGTTGAGCATCATCAGGACTAAACTGGTATCAATATAGATGGTTAGAGATCCTGTTTGTCAATACTAGTCAATGCTTATCTATACTCTTATTGATCAACTTTTCATAATTTGACGTCACATGAAAAGCTGTTAAGGTTCTCCTGTTTATCTATGAAATGATTTTGCACTGTTTGGATTCAGACCATCTGATTGGAGGGCTGTTGAGTCAAACTGCGCACCATCCCATCAAGCTGATCAAACTTTTTCAGCGTTGCATTAACTTCAGCATGCAGCTCTTTATATTCTGAATATTGGTCATTGAACACGGCTTTGTACTGGTCTCGCTCCTCATCGTTTCGGATGGCTGGGTATTTACTGCAAGCAGAAGACAAAAACAATAACATTGACGTACATACACTCTCACATACAGTAAACACCAAAAGTCTGGAGTCATGCCTCATTTCTACATATTTTGCCTCCAATGTGGTCTTGAGGAACAGTTCTCCAGGCTTCCTGAAGAACTTTCAAAGACTCTCATTTTCAGTCCAGTTTCAGAAAAATGTTTATGGTTTGTTAAAGACAAGTCCTGAACCAGTGAAGAAACAGGAGCAGGATCCAGATGATCAGGCGGTGATCAGTATACTGGTGGTGCTGAATGCGGAGTTAAGCCAAAGATAAGTGTGACAGGCAGAAAATAGTCTTTCTGCACCAACATGGCGATTCAAAGCAAAATATCAAGAAATGACTTTTGCACAGTAACGTATGCTTCAAAAACAGAAGCACTCACGATAAGTAGTCTGGCACCACCACAGGCTTAGGAATGTACCCAGATGGAATAGCCCCTTTAACCAGTTTGGCCTTGGATGGTGGCGGGGCTGCAGTGTGTGTGTTCTCATTCTGTGTCGAGACAAGGACCGGCTCAGACATCCTCGGCCCAGTCACTGTCTGAAAAAAAGAAAACAATACAATACATTAATTGTCTGGGTGAAAGTTCAGTAATATGACAATATCTATCATAACTGATCAACTAGGGCAAAATATGTCTCAAAATATGTTTTAACAAACACAGGCTAACTGCATATGTTTAATTACAGACAGACCTCTTGTTTAAGAGATCCACTGCATAACAGTGTGTGAATGAAAATCATTCTCTTTTTTTGTTATTTAGATGGCACATTACTAGTTGATTCCTATTTATCAGATGTTATAAAAATACATATTGTGCCATACTGTTTATTGGGATATTTTTTGCAATATTGCCAAGTCACAAACATATGACAGTTATAGGAATAAATAGAAGGGATTTTTTAGATTCAGGGCTGGCTGTACATTTAGATTCAGGGCTGTACTGTAGGATGGTTATAATTGCATTTGCAATTACACTAAAACATTAATTTGCTAGCCATGAGAAAGAATGCATACAGTACTGTAAAAAACTTCACCCCTCATTTTTTTACATTTTGCTTTGAATCCCCTTGTTGGTGCAAAACTAAACATGTTGTAAAAGTCATTAATTAATTAACACTAAAATGTAAAATTGACTAAAATGTATACATGTTTAATTGCACATTTATTTGTACCCAGAACTATCAGGAAAAAAAAAGATAAAAACACTAATTACCGAGTGAACTGCAGGCAGTTCTGAAGGCTGCATCTGAGTGAGGGGGGAAAAAAAACAGTGAAAATAATAAAACTAGTCTTAAGTAAAGCTTGATCTTCAAGAAAGTTTTCTCTGATGAATAAGCATGGAAATGTGCATCATTCTGCAATTTTCCAATGGCAGGAAAATTCTTATCAGGAAACATGAAAAAGAAAATTCAGAATCATTGAAAGAGAGTCCTACACTGGTCACCTAAAGAAGGACCTCAGAAACAGCCTTACCTCATGCCCATACTTTTCTCTGTAGCGCCGTGCAGCTTCATGCCTCCACAGCTTCAGGCTCACGATGGCCCCTATCAGGTATATGAGCATAGACACGAAGAGGAAGATGATGGCAGCGGTCTGTCCGGCCTCGGTGCGGCAGAAAGCAGCATTGATGCCATTATTGAAAACAGGGTAGTAGCAGAGTCCGCCTCGCGTCGTGTCCCTCACATACACGATGCCTGCAGCCATGTAGAGCACAGCAAGGACCAGGTTGATTGTGAATTCAGTCAGAGGCCACCAGCTAGAGTCTAGGAGAATCTCCCGGTAGTACATGGTCATTCCGAGGACGAGAATGATCACAGTCACGATCCACGCCAGACCAGCCACGACCAGAATAAAGGGTGTTTTGGGTCCAGTGTAATAAGTATCTCCATAACCTGCACTGTATGCGCCGCCATATCCGCCGTACATCTGTGGCTGGGAGTATCCAAACATGTTATACCACTCATTGTCCCTGTGAATGTAGGCACACACACAGGCAAACACGGCTGCCCCCAGAAGCAGCTCCACACAGCCCAGAATCCTCAGCAGGCCTGCCCAGGACTTCATGTAGGCGTAGCGCTGGTGATACTCCTCCACTCTCTCGCTGTAGGTCATAGCAGTGTGTGCAGTGCGACCATCCAATGATGATTCTAGATGGTCTCCCAGAAGCATTGCTTCTCGCTCCTTGTGAGAGTTGTAGCTGCCGCCGGAGCCACCATACTGGTCCCGGTACGAGTCAGGGACGGAGGGTGAGTGGGGGGGTGAGCACCGGATGCCCTCGGTGGTGGTGTTGTTTTTGGACGTGGGCATTGAACTATTGCTGCTTCTGTTGCTCCCGCGAAAGAAGTTCTTCCAGGAGTCTGGGATGAAGCGATGGACTGGTTTGATATCGATGGCCGGTTCTTCTTCTCCCTCCTCATTACCACTAGGGTCAAAGTCCGACCCTACAGGAGGGTGGTCCGGCAGAGGCGGTGGTGGGAGAGGGTCCAAGCTCAGAGACAGATCAGACAGTCTCTCACGTCTTAAAGAAGGGACGTCTCCGTTTCTCTGCAGGGAGCCCCAGGGCACGTCGTCATATTGGACACGCTCAAAGCGCCCAGGCGAGCCTCTTCCCGAGGACATGGGGGACGGAGTTTGCCCTGGACAGACATGAAATCAGAAAACGGAATAGAATTATTCTATTGAAATGACCTCATTACTTTCAAACGCCTTCATCTTTATCCTGTTTCACACAACAGCATCCTTACAACACTTACCCACATATATTTCTCCTGACTATGTACACTCTATTACTACACACCCTGACAAGTGATAGCACCTCGTTTTAGAGGCTTTGGAAAGTAAACATTTTCGAGACGTCATCAGGAAGCAAACCAAAGTTCACCACGGAAGAGATAATGGATTAGTAAGCAATGATCACAGCCCATGACACCAGGATGAGAGATGTTTTGCTGCCTTCATGATACTTTCACAGTGTTTGTGTTTGACTGATGAGAAGTACATCAGAAAAGATGCTTCAGGTTTTGCATTGTTAAAATCATCTGGAATTTCAAATCATATTTAAGTTTTCATATCTGAAGCTCAGATGCCACATGAAGGCAACACAAATGGACAGAGTTAGAGAAAAAAGCCACACCAAATGAGGTTTACCCCACTTAACGGACACAGAGAGAGAGATGAATGTGAAGGAATGAGATCTGAGAAGCAGCTGTAAGACAATAGGCCTATCAGGCCTGCCCCCCACCCGGCAGAGTCTGTAACATGAACAGATCTCTGACAGCACTGTAACCAAACCCCTTGCAGAGGAAAAAAGACGTCTGTCAATTCAGAGCCTGCGCAGGAGAAAAAGACCACAACCCAAACATTTTCTTGATCTAGAGAAAAATGTGTTCATTTGCCAAGACAGAACAGAACAAGCCCGTTCAAGTTATTCTGGAGCAGATGGAGGTTTTATTTTGGGCAAGAGCTGAAGACATAAGGGTATAGGACCTTTATTTCCTTAGTTAAGCAGAACCGGCCTGGTGGAAATAAAACAAACAGGATTATTCCCAAATAGAAGCATTTTTGTGGAATACCTCTTTTACACGCAGTCACTCAGCAAGACTTACATGGGCTTGCAGTTCAATGGGCATACCTGGCCTGGCCATTCATTAACACAGTGACCTGCAGGAGGGAAGAAAAAGGCTGTAAACCACTTGCCTAAACTAGCAGACACTCCTTGGATCCTATAAAGAAAGACAGAACATGTCATAACCCAGAGAAGAGAAAAAAAGTGTTTTCACCTCAACCCCCCGCCCCATCACCCCAGAGTGACAGTACTAAGACTGTCACCAATCGTTTTTCAAGTGTATCTTTAAAAACCAAGGAAAACAGCAACACTGTACCTACTTTCAACGTGAAAAACTTGCAAAACGAACCCCTTTTTTCGAACCCCATTTTCACGCATATACTCTTCTTTAGAAAGGTTTTTAAAATTGTTTTCAACAGAAAGTTAGCATGCTACCATAATAAACAAGTACTGCTGGCCCCGCAGCGACTCCAAAAAGTTACCTTTCCGCTTAGAAAGTACACAAACTGGTCCAAAGTCTGCCCTAATGCAGTCCAGTCGGAGAGACGAAGCAGTCAACTCGTTAAAACAGCCCTCGCATGGCCTGTTTCTAAGGTTTACCTGCCTTTTACCGAGCAGAGTTCAGTTTCTCCGCTTGATTCTCTCCGGGAGTGGAAAACTCACACCACGTGACCGGCCGATCCCTGTCCATGACGTCAGAGACTGAAACTCGTAGATGCACCTGAAGAGCTGAGAGCGAGACGAAACACATCTGTCTGTACAATGTTTTCACCACAAAGGCTCAAACTATTGGTTTTGAAGATATATGTTTAGTGGCATTCACTTTGTGTTGATAATGAAAAAAGAAAAGAATCCCTAGTTCTTCAGCGTCACGCAGCGTCTTCAACAGGATCATGATCCCAATCATTCTTCAAAACTGCCAAAATTATATTCAGTCCAAAGAAAAGCAGAAATTTTATAAAATTATGTATTGGTTTTTCTCCCATGGAGCTGCAGGGATGAGCTGGACCCAAAAGTTCTAAATGAGCTAAAGAATATGAGGCAGAACTGTCTGCTCCTTTAAAAGGTGCTGGGAGGCTTTGGCCACAAGTTATTTCCAAACATTGCTGGAAAGGGTGTGATGAACCTGTGCTGCTGTGATTTAGCCTGTGATCTCCAGGCTTCTTGAAGGATGTTCCAAAGCTCTTCTTTGGACGTCAGCTGTCTTTTGCTCCGTTCTTTGCACAGATGGTCCCACACTGCTCCAATCCATGACTGATGGTGTTTCAGTGCTGTGTTTTTCACAATGATTTTTACTTCTGCTGCACATCCTCTAGAAATAAAGTAAAAATAAAAACTAATAATGTAATGTGGGTCATTTATTCAAGATCATGAGAACATTCAATCAACAAAACACAGTGAATGGCTGAGACTGAAGTCCAGTATTTGGTCCACTGTGTGACTCTGTTTCTCAGGAGTTAAAAAAGAGACAGACAGCAGCTTACAAATAGTCCTCTGAGTCATTTTTATGTAATTGTGCAGTTTGTTATTATGGCTTGGATGTGGCAATTCGTCCTCCTACGCTGCTGGAGCTGGAGCTCTGGGCTGTCAGGCTTGTTGACCTGTGGCTCTCTGAAATCAGCCACGGCTCACAGGACACCCCCGCATCCCCGCTGAGCACGAGGGCCATAATCTAATGAAACTCTGGGCACATCTGAATTCGTAAGTACTTGTAGGTTTATAGTGACTGGGGCATCAGTTCACTTTTACATGTGTTTTGCAAAATCACTCACAGTCGCGTACAAAGCTGTCCGGCGTTTACTGATTGACCCGGGACAGAGGCCTGGCTGTGTGAGATGACTGCACACTGGATAACTTCTTTCTAACGCATAGCTGACCTCATTTACAAAACAATTTCTCCTATAGCCGATCATCTGAGGGACATTTTTCTGCTTTGCTCCATTCGCATTAAAGTGCAAAAACATGCTGTACCATTGAGAAAAAAGCATTTGAAAAAAGAGATTACTGATTTTAGTGGGCTAACAAGGGTCAGATCTAATATATTTATGAGGCTGTGGCTCCAGATCAGGAAAAATCAGGACAGATCTTAAAGGAGCTTCATTCCACTATTCGGATGCAGCCCGAGTCGCGGGGGTGTAGCGGTGACCTCCATGACCCCTCGGTTCCTCAGTCCAATGGGAGAGGTTGCTGGAGAGGTGTGGAAACATCTAAAAAAAAAAACCTGTTAGCAGGATAAATCCAACACTGTTTTAAGTCCACCCAAAATCTGATCATTAAATGAAAGAGACAATAGACACATTTTGGAATTAGTTTCCCACAGTTTCCAGGGCAACACCGAAAACACTCTGAACATCTTCATTCTTGAAGGTGTTTTCCCGAAGGTTTAGTATCGGTGACCTGTAAAAAATAAAAAGCTACAGTTTTAATAAAAACCCTTCATTTTACCTTTTAATGACCTTAAATTTACCTTCATTTTCCATACAGGACATGAAGGAAAATCAAGGAAAAAGTGCACAAACTGAGGCTGATTAAGAAGCAAAACTACAGAATTTCCTCTTTTTTTTAATTTACCCCATAAATCATAGAATCTCCTGTATTAACACCTTAAATTTAAGATTAAGGGATTTCATTAGATTTTGCTGCCTTAAATCTAATCTTAAGGTAAAATTCAGGGGTCGGTTTCACAACGGCCACTTAATTTCAAATTAAGGGGCTTTGTTTTTTTTAGAGGTCAATGAAGGTAGGGTTAAGCACATTATAAGTACATTGCGTTTCATAGTGGTAGGGTCTGATTTTTATGCCTCGTCCTGGAACTGAGAGGTTAATGTAAAAGACATTAACATCTTATAGAAATATTTCACACTGAAATATTTTGTCTTGTCCAGACAACAACGACTTGTGCAGGGGGGTATGTGTGCAAATTTGGTGCTGGGTGAACTATATCTTTAACATCTTGTGAAAAGGTCACTACAAGTCACTGCAATTTTGTACTGACCAGTGTGTATAACCTGCAGTAGCATTGTAAATGTTTATTATTCTAATTATTATTGTTGGGTATATTAATATGGCAAATGAATTTTTCTGCAATAGCATCTGTCCAGCTTGTTTCTCTGTGGGCAAAACCATCCAAAAATGTCCTCTACCAGTAAATCACGAATACAGTCATTGTCTCTTGATAAGCAGTTTTACTGTCGGCAGGTTTGCCCACAGCCTGTCGAAGTCGTATTTGTTAAAGGTGTGTGTGAAGAATAACTCACCGTCCCTCATGAGTCCTCATTGTAAGGAGGTTACAGGCCCTGATTATGGCTTTACTTAATCTGTTATTGCAGGAAAACGACTGTCAGGCGTTCCACAGTCTGTTTTCATATTTACCAAACGTATTCAGCTTCTTGTGTTCGAAAACAGGAATTCAGGAGGAACATTTATTAGAGAAGAAGTCCACAGATTTTCAGCACAATTATATGAAAGTGACCATTCTGTCATAGATGAACACGCCACAGCACACAGTGTGAACAGCACAAAATTCTTTCTCTGCATTTAACCCATTCACCAAGTGAAGCAGCGGGCAGCCAGGAACACAGCGCCTGGGGAGACATGTGTGGGGACGGTACCTTGTTTAGGGTGCCTTAGAGGTCCTAAGCAGGTTTGGAAATCAAACCTGTGACTTCCTGATCACAGGACAAATGCCCTAACTACTAGACTACCAGCTGCCCTATATGGTAGAGAAATGTAGTCATGATGACTGGAAGCAAACATCTGGACTGTTCAATTCCTCAGGAAGAAAACTCAGAAGTTACTGATTTCACTGATTTTACAGCATTTCAACATAATTAAATGGCTAAGATGTAAGTCTTAAAGGGGTTCAACATTAAATGCCCCATTCTTGAAAGTCTTTAACCGAACATCTAGCCTAGCGGTTAGGGAAACCCCCCTGCAATCAAAAGGTTGTGGGTTTGAATGCCAGGACTGCTAGTGGTACCTATGAGGTTCCATCCCCACATGCTGCTTCACTTGGTAAATGGGTCTAAATACAGAGAAAGAATTCTGTCCTGTTCACATTGTGTGTTGTGGAGTGTTCACTTTACACTTACACACACACACACACACACTTACTGAATGCCTCACCAAAAACTGGTAAGAATATGTTGATCAATGTCTGAAATATTACTTTTTGATAGATTTGAGGAAAAATAGTCTCCAGATCAAATCTGTTTAAGCTCACTAGTCATTTTGAATGGTAAAGACACTGTTGCTGGCAAGACCTTTATCAATACAATTAGCAATTCTCTGAATTTACCTTTTAACCACTTAATTACTGTACTCTATACAGAAACAGCAAAATAGGTGGGGTTTCTCTTTTTGTTGCAATACAAACACTGGCCTGCTGAGGGAGCATTTCCTTTTGGCTTCAACAGTCAAAACAACAAAAGCAGAAGGGAATAGGAACAGCTGTGGCTCTACATGACCTCGGGAAACTTGTATTTGACGTTATTTTAATGTAACAACTCCTGTATTCATGCTCTAATTTTCTTCTCCAGGTCCATCATTCCTCATTCATGCTAAAAAAAAAAACCAGTTTCTGAACTATCTCAGCTCCAGAGAAAGAGTCTTCCTCTAATCTCAGCCCGATCCCAGTTTAAGATCTTAAAATGCAATTTCTTTTTTCTTTCTGCTGAGATCTTTATTTGTCTCAGATCATCACATCTCCAGATAAACCAGAACATCCAAGAGAAAACTTGGTCAAAGTCAGACAGTTTTGAGATGTTTATGGTTGTTAAAGAGAAGAAAAGTAATAAGCCAACGATTTCTCCCTGATTTCTCCTATGGGCGGTTTAAGAGAAAATCCAAATAAGACGTGGTTTTATTTCTGATCAGATACAGAAAAGACTGCTGAAAACCTAGGACAAGAGGAAGCTGGAGAGGAAATAGTACTATAAAAGGGAACCTTCTCTGGTAAATACCAAAAAGTAAAACAGAAACACCACAAAACCAACACATAATGTGGAACATCAGTTAATAGAGAAAATGAACTATTACACTAACTATACATGGGCATAATTGTTCAGATTAACTGGTGTAAGTGATTGGCCACTGTTGTAATTGCTGTGTGAGTGAGAATTAATTCATGTTGTCCCTCAGTGCTGACCAGCATCAAACCAGATAGAACGGGCAAATTGAAAAAGCAGTTCAAACAGGCTGTCCAGCTCTGTTTGAGCTGCCTGTATTCAGTATACAGTGTACAGGGTTAACAGAGGGTAGGCAGTTACTTCGCCAGGCCTTAACAGCAGAACTGGATGGAAGCAGAGACCTGAGGGCACCCTGAGACACTAGAGCCTCTCCACTCCACCACGTTTTTGAGGTTGGCGGGATGACAACAGCACCAACATCTCAGTTTATTTTACATATACAGTCAGGGAAAACACATGATTTTGTTAAAACCACCTTCCACATATATGGATCATTGAATTCAAGTGGCCCCATGCTTCCAGTGCAGGGCAATCTTAATGCGTAATGCTTAATACTTCAATGTCATGCTTCTAAATTTGTGGACACAGTTTGGGAAAGAACAGTTTCTGTTCCAGCATGACTGTGCCTCAGTGCATAAAGCAAGGTCAATTAAGACATGGCTGGATGACTTCAATGTGGAAGAAATTGGGCCCTGATCTCAACCCCTCTAACACCTTTGAGATGAACTTCAATGGAGATTCCAGGTTTTCTTGTCCAACATCAGTGTCTGACCTCATAAATGCTCTACAGAATGGGCAAAAATTTCCACCAGAAACTCTTGTGGAAAGAGATACAGACTTTTTTGTATATTTTGTATTTTTAACTTAAAACCTGAACCAGTGCAGAAACAGGTGATGCCAGATGATCAGGCGGTGATCAGTATACTGGTGGTGCTGAATGGTTGGAGCTCCTTTGTCTAGGCTCCTTGTATCTTTAGACACTTTACAGCCTGTCACAGTAAAACATTTGTTCCAATTTCTATTGTTTAATCTACTTAGTATGCTAAAGATAAGACAGTCTGACATACGTGAAATAGTATTTTTGCACCAACAACGTGATTCAAATCAAAATATAAAGAAATGATACATCTATGCGTCTTTCTCTCCCTGCATGTCCTCCCTCATCACATCCATTAACATTCTATTAGACTTTCCTCTTTTTCTCTTCCCTGCAGCTCCATCCTCAGCATCCTTCTCCCAACACACTCAGTCTTTCCTTAGCATCCTTCTCCCAAATCACTCAGAGTCTCTCCTAAGCACACGTCCAAACTAATGCAGTCTCGCCTCTCTGTCTTTTCCTCTAAAAAGTCCAATTTGAGCTGTCCCTCCAATAAACTCCCAGTGCAGAGCTTAACATTTTTAAAATTCTGACAGCCCCAGCTCTGCAGTGCCACTGTCTCCAACATAGCTGGCCTTGCACGCCTACTGTCACTCGTCTCCACACATTCCTCAACACAAATCACTCCTGCTGTTCTTCTCCATCCAGCCTGCCTGCTCTTCATCACCTCTCTTTCACCCAGGTTTTAAAATACTGCAAGAATACCAGGTATCATGGATCGAATTGAAATGATTCGAATCATATTATATTGTTTGGTCATTTAAATTTGTTTCAAAATATTGCAAGAATACTGAGTCGTTGACCTAGTATCGTGAATCGAATCGTGGCCGTAAACCCAATCGACTGGTGGCCTGAAGGTTTCGGTCCGGCCGTGTGTAAACAGGAATGGGAGCACTGTGTCTTTAAGAGAGTTGCTATCGTGCTACAGTGCTAACTGACCGGGCGGTGCGGAACAGCAGCAGAGCTGAAGCGGAAAACTGAGAGTTTTATGTGGCAAAAACGGACTGTTGACCTCTGAGACCCGTTCAGAGGAGAAGAACCGACCGAGCCGAGCAGGAGAGCAGCCCGGGGAGAGGCCGTTACACTATGAGGAGTTTGACGGTAGAGCAACAGACCGGGACTGGTCACCCTGCCTGGGTCTCTCTCTGGGGCTAGCTGGGAGTTAGCCTGCTAAAGCGGCCACTTCACTAACAGTCCTGAACACCTTCAGCTAGCCGGCTGGTTTAACTTTTAACTGCGTAAAGTACATACAGTAAACATTATGTGCTGTTCAAAAAAGTCTACCTTATCTCAACAGAAAACAGTAAAGATAAAACACTCTAGCTAGGTTGCTAACGTTAGCCCCATTTCTTAGCTTCTGTGACTAGCTACCCTGACACCACAGAGCCTTGTTTTCATTAGAGGTGTTTTGGATCCACAGATTATCTCCATTAAGGCTTAAAATAGCCAGATTGTTGACAGTTCAAGTAAGTGACTGGGGAACCTGGTGATGTTATATGTAGTGGTGCTGCTAAGCTCGTTTTTAATACATTATTGCAGTGATTTTTAATCAAATGGTTAACTACAGCATCAGCATGGTTTTTAAACAACTTATCAACGCCCCATATAACATTTTAAAAGCCTTAAATCTCTTCCGCAGGGATAAGTGAAGCATATAGGATGGACAGTTTCTTCAAAGCGGCAGTGTGTGACTTGGACAAGCTTCTGGATGACTTTGAATTAAACTCAGGTTAGAAGTTTTTTTCCTTCTTTGCATTGTAGACCAATGATGAACAAGAAATTATAGTTGACTGGCCTCTCATTTGATTAACTGCCTCTAAATGTTGCACTTTGATCACCCTCCCAACATTGAGACTCTCATAATAGATGATGACAGCATGTCATACATGATCTCATACCATATGGTAGTTCACTCACAGCTAAAACTTGATTCTGTAGTTTGGACCATTGGCCTTGTTAAAAAGATCACTCGGCTGCCCAGGTCTAGCTGCAAATCAGAGGGAGTTGACCCATTCCATGGGTATTAAAGGGCCCATATCATCACTTTTCTGGAATTAAAGAGGCTTAAAGTTGCTGTCCCCTGCACACAGTCCATAAATGGAAACTAAGCTGCAAAAACCACCCATTTTCGAATAAGTTTCAGTGATGTCACAAATCCCACATATCTATATGTGTCTCCTTATTCAACCCACAGCAGTTTAGCCCCTCCCATTCATGCTGAGGTTGTGGTTGTCTTTTGAATTCTGTGGATGGTAAATGGGCATGTAAGAATGAATTACATTCATTCAGGAGGAATTCTGAAATCTTTTTGGTCCTCAAACCTATCAAATGTCAGGAAAAAAATTAAATTCGAAGGAAAAAATAGAATACAGGCCCTTTAAAACACCTTGGCTGATCAGTGACTTTAATGGTTACAGATTGGCCAAATTTATTTGACTTTTTTGGATTATGTGAAGACCTCTATTCATCAGAGAATTCAGTAACTTGCCTGAAGCCGTGATTGGTCATCCTGTCAGAAACAGGGTGAGATGATATTGATTAGAGACTCAATTCATAAATTCATACTTATGCTCAGCTCTTTTTCATAGTGAAGTATGATGGTGAAGACCTGTGGTGTTTGTGCCCAGACAGTTCCTTTTTAGTTACTTGTGATTGCTGAATCATTCGGTTCAGTTAAGCAGCAGCAAATTCCACACAGTTCCTGTTGTGGTTTGATGAGTGATTGATTCCATCAGATTGAAGAAATAGCCCCATTTCATACTTTCTGTATCGTTTCTGCTTCTAAAATGTTTCACTGTGAAAGAAGTCACACACCCCATTTTCTTGTAAGAATAACAACATTTTCAGATGTTTTCATTTAAATCTGTTGCTCTGAATGGTTGTGTAGGATCTGACTAACATCAAAGTTTAAAGATCTGATTTAGTCATCTTGTTGAGGAATTGGTCTCTTCTCAGTGTAGTTTTCAAGAGGAGTTTGTCCTGTATCCATATTAGGTCATATATGACAGAACAAATAGGAAAGATGTGTTAAAAACTGAGGAGAAAAAATCTTTTAGCAGTTTTAATTTAGATTAAGCTCAAACAGTGAAAATGCAACTGTCTTTATTCTCATTTGTCACTGTACACAAAGTCATTATTTAAAATGCAACTGTCTTTATTCTCATTTGTCACTGTACACAAAGTCATTATATTTTATTGAAGTTATTAAGCTGTTGGATTTGTAATTCTTTAAAGTACAGCAGTTGTATTTATCATCTTTTTTCTGGTTCCTTCATAATGTCAACTATGTTTTTCTTCTTTTTCCAGAGGAGGCAGAGAGCAAACATACTTTTGCGAATTCTGCCTGCCAGGATCCAGCACTCTACCCCCGGCACTGCTTTATATCGGAGTCATCCACAGTTTCACATGCTCTGCCTGATGTCAACACCCTGCACTATGGTCCGTCTACACCTAGTATCACCCAGAACCAAAGAGATCAAAATAAAATAAGCAGGACTTTGACTGGTGTTGACCTCTTGTCCTCTGTGGACAACAGAGCTTCCAAAAGCTTGACTCCTCCTTGTCCAGATAGATCTTTGAAACCTGTGTGTGACCTTGTTAACGATACAGGATCTGCTAATCCCCTTCAGACGAATAGTCATAATGCTTTCAGACAGCTGGATGTTGCTGAAAAGCAGATCGAGGAGGGGCTGCTTGTAGATTTTGATGCTCCAATTGCATCGTTTCCAGTCGACGTGTTTAAGGCCAGTCATGACGAGCTGCAGGGATTGGACTCTGGTGGTCATTTTGATGGCTCTTCAAACTCTCTTAGTTTGCTGGATATTATATTGCCTGCAGCTGTGGAGAGGAGTAGTGAACCTCAGAATGCTTCAGAGGACCTAAGACCTTTAAATAGTAATGAAGCTGAGATGCTTCAGTGTAGCTATCCAGAGGCACCAGTTTCTTCTGAGCTTCACAGCAACGCCCAGTGCCCTTTAGAAGATGAAGTGAACCCAAGTAGCCCAATTTCATCTGGTGTGACAGAGGACATTACAGCATCCAGTGATGTCAGTACAAGTCTGCCTAACTCTGAAGGTGTGCTGCACTCTGGTGGCAACAGTGTCCTTGACCAAGAAGGTGCTGCAGCTCTTCCCCGCAAAGAAAAGGAATATTCGCTCTCTTGCCTCCCCATGGCTGTATCAATGTGCAGTTCTCTTGTGGCCTCTTTAGACCATCAGCAGATGCATGAAACCAAAGACAACACCGAAGACCCTGCCCCGCACTCGTCTGAAGGGATGCTAGCCACTGAAGAGGCTGAGAACTATGCTGTTCCTTCTGAAGACATTGGGGCTTCCATATGTCTTAGCCAGCTGGATTCCTCTCCTGAGGACGACCCAGAACTGGTACAAATAATGGCAAATCCAGAAGGGCCAACAGCCCTTATAGCACCTCCCCCTGACAGAAATTTTGAATGCACCTTGTCTCTTTCAGAGAACCTTGTCTCTGGAGAACTGCCTGAGATTAACCAGTCTTCTTGCTATGCAGGGAGCCTGGATTACCCGTCAGAGTTTGGCTTTTCCAGTGATTACCTTCCGGAAAACGAGCAAAATATGATGGTGGTAACTGACGAAGAGCTAGACGCTTATTTGATGAGTCAAGTGCAGAAAAGTGACCCCAAGTCATCAGCCGAGACGTTTGTGGATGATGGGTTTTCAGAGTTTAACGTGCATTTAGAGGAGGAGTTGCAAAGCTGTCGGGTTACAACATTTGCGTCACCTGAAAGTGACCGGTCTCTTCGTTTTTTGGAGGAGAGCGAAGGTTCCAATGTTTCCTCCTCATCTCAGGACAGTAGCCCCCTGAAAGTAGACAACACACAAATGATTGCAGTGAACGATGTGCCC
Source organism: Brachypetersius gabonensis (assembly GCA_037577145.1). Classification (NCBI taxonomy): domain Eukaryota; kingdom Metazoa; phylum Chordata; class Actinopteri; order Characiformes; family Alestidae; genus Brachypetersius; species Brachypetersius gabonensis. The sequence continues at coordinate 10,568,487 of JBBJLR010000037.1, forward strand.
AGTCCTGCTGAAATCCAGGCAGTCTGCAATGCAAGTCCGCCTTCGTGTTTTGGAGGAGCGCGACCAAAACAGCTGTCCAGCCAATCGGCTAGATTATGGCCACCACAAGAGGGGCAGAACAGTAGCAGCCCCTCTGAGGAGAATGTGTTGAGTTCTGAGGAGGAGAATGGCATACAGTCTTCTCCTGTGATTCCCATAGCAAGGCCAGATCCCAGTAGCTCTGAATATCCCAGTCATGAACGTTATGACGACAGATATGGCTATGAAGAGCTTTCAGAGCCACCTCCTTACCCAGGAGAGAGTTCTGGAGATGGAGAGTCTTCCCTTGAGCTGGATCAATCAGGATCGGAGGAGGGTGACCTGGGCTCGAGGCAGCCACCCTGGGTTCCTGATTCTGAGGCTCCAAACTGCATGAAATGTGGGCAGAAGTTCACCTTCACTAAGAGGAGACATCACTGCAGAGCGTGTGGCAAAGTGAGTCAGTTTTTGTGTTAACACTAGGGTTTCTGGGCCCTGCCGTGTAGTTAATTTTTCATCTAATAGTGAAAGGTTAGTGCATTACTATGCTATGACTGTGTTCCATGTTGCATTATTAACTCCACTAAAAGGTGGGTTCTGTGACTTGAGAGCAAGAATCTCAGAAATATTAGTTTCATATGATAATATTTTATAGTTTAGACATTAGTTCATCATGATCATACAGTGGATATAAAAAGTTAACACACCCCTGTTAAAATGTCAGGTTTTGTAAAATGACAGGTCTTGTAAAAATGAGACCACGATGAATAATTTAAAGCATACCCCACCTATAATCAATGACCTGTACAATTCTGTTGAAAAAGAAGCAAATCTGGTATGGAGAAATATCTAAAAAATAAGAAACACACAATAAGCTGGTTGTGAACACCCTTAAACTAATACTTTGTTGAAGCACCTTTGATTTAATTGCAGTCTTTTGAGTACACACCTGCCATCAATTAAAGCGACTCTGACCAAGCCCAAATACAGCTTGCTGTTGTATTCGACCGCAAAACCCATGGTTCATCAAAGGGACATTATTGTTAAAAGGCATCAGTTAGGAGAAGGGCACAATAAACATTTCCATTCCATTAGATATACCACTGAACCCAGGGAGAACAGAATCAAAAAGTGAAGAAAGTATGAGACCACAGTGAAGTTACTGAGAACTAGACGTCCCTCCGAAATTGATGAAAAGACAAGACAAAAACTGGTCACAGAGGCTACCAAGAGGCCTAGAGCAACTCTGAAGGAACTACAGGAATTTCTGGCAAGTACTGGTTGTGTACTACGTGACTGCAGTCTCCTGTATTCTCCATAAGACTGAGCTATGTGGTAGGGTCGCAAAACGAAAGCCTTTACTTACAAAGAAAAACACCCAGGCTCAGCTAAATTGTGCTAATCTTTTGAGCACAACATTGACCTCAAACATGCATCCAAATCAACAAAAGGATTGCTTCACCAGAAAAAAAAAATCCAGGTTTAAGATGGCCCAGCCGGAACAATAGAAAATCTGTGGGGTGACTTAAAGATGCACAAGAGATGCCCTCGCAGTCAGAAATATTTGCCCACTCTTCCTTGCAAAAGTGCTCCAAATCTGTCAAAGTCAAGATGTGACATGCTGATAGACTGCTGAAAGCTGTAATTTAATCAAAAGGTGTTTCAACAAAGTATTAGGCCTTGTTTACACTGTCAGTTAAATGTGACCCAATTCCGATTTTTTGCTCATATGTGACACAGATCGGATCTGTCCCATGACGGTGTAAACAGGAAAAAAAAGCATGCATTTGGATATTAGGAGATCGGATTCAGGCCTCATATGTGGAAATAAATCAGATATAAATCGGATATGTGCCGATGCAACTGTCATGTAAACAGGCAGATCGGATTTTACTAGGCATTGCGTTCTGTACGTCATTAACATTAACTCGCTGACTATCAGGCACACTGACGCACTGCTGATCCCAAACAGATGCGCCAATGTGCGATAGCCCGCACCTGAAGCAAGCCACCACAGAGCCACCCCGAGGCGCAAGTGCAAAGGGACGGCCGGCGAAATGTCGTGTTGTAAGAGAGGAATGCGGACAAACGTTGGCACAGCAAATCGAAAGTTGGCTCATTCTAAAATTTTGGAACCACTGCTCCTCTCTAAAGCTCGCCAAAATAATCTCCCACCAAACCTGAGATCTCTCATGCACCCAGACGTTCCTCTGAATGCTCGAGGCCATAATAACTGAAGCATATGCTCACGATGAAATTATCGCACTTTTCCTTCTTCTCCGCCTCAATATCATGCTGTTATTTGGCGAATTTTGCATATCGCAGAGCTAGCATTAAGCATATTTTGGGTTCGTCCATCTTAGCTACTGTGTTGTGTAACAACCTCTCTTTGCTATAGCAAGTGTAAACAAGCGAATCGGATATGGGTCACAATTTAAAAAACCGTGTAAACAGAAGGTAAAAAAAATCGGATATATGCAGAATTGAGCATCAAGACCTGCAGTGTAAATGAGGCCTTAGTTTAAGGGTGTGCACCCAGCTTATTGTATTTTTTTTAATTTTTTTTTATTTCATACAATAAACTGATATATTTCTTCATACCAGATTTGTTTGTTTTTCAATTGAATTGAATAGGTTATAGGTCACAGTAAAGGTGAGTAATGTTTTAAAATAATTTATTGTGGTTGAAATAGCTCATTCTTTGATTGTCGTATTGTGTTTTATAAAGGCCTGTCAGTTAACCACCCCATCAGAGTTATTTGAGCTAAATGCAGTCATGAGCCGATCACGGTTGTTTCATCATGCTCGTTAGCTTTCAAAATCACATGTTTACATCACAGAAAGCAGTGCTTTCATCGGCTGGGTGCAGGTAAATGCATGTATATAAAATATTTGTTTACTTGAGCTCAAGCTATGTCTGTCATCAATAAGTCTCAACTGTATGAACATATCAAGACATCTGTACACCTTCGGGTTGTACATTTAATAGCTATAATAAATTGTTCAGTTATTAAGAATAAGTTATACGTGGTCATTAGCTGAAGTGTCATGATCTTGTCTGGCCTAGCCATTTTCCTGTGTGGTTGCAAAATGTATGGATACTTTGATCCTAATTTTGATGGTGAATAAGTGTGGCCTAGTGGTTAGGTAGTTTCCCCTGCACCTAGAAGGTTGTGGGTTTGAATCCCAAGACTGCTAGTGGCACCACTGAGGTACCCTTGAGCAAGGTACTGTCCCCTCACACTGCTCCCTGAGCACTGTGTTCCTGGCTGTCCACTGCTTCACTTGGTAAATGGGTTAAACACAGAGAAGAATTTTCTGCTGCACACTTCACTTCAAATGTTTTAATTAAAGCAGTATTTGATCACATAACCTCTGCTGTCCTTTTCAGGTTTACTGCGGAATTTGTTGCAACCGTAAATGCAGACTGAAGTACATGGAGAAAGAGGCCAGAGTTTGCGTGGTCTGCTATGAAACCATACAAAAAGGTGAGTATAGCAGATTCCCTCCTCATTTACTTAAGATTGGACGTTGTGGCTGAAGAGTATATATTATGTCGATATCACAGAAGGCTGCAAATGCATTTTTTATTGTGGTGTGGGCATCCTGATCAATCCGAGATAGTCCAGATCGGTCATGTTCTTATTGTCTGTGTCATAGAGGGAAACCCACACCAACAGGATTTTACTGATCTGCTTATTTACACTGTTACGTATCCAAGGCTGTTTTCCAGTTATCGATTTGTGATGGCAAAGCCTATAGCAGTTTAGCTCCACCTATTCAAACTGAAGGTCTAAGGAGTGTACTGCCTTTAAATGAGCAGCAATACAGGGCAGCCAATCTGACAAGAGGCAGTTTAAAAGGCATAGTGTTTCATTCTAAGGGATAAAGAGGGATTTAAATATCATGTAAGACTGAATTATGAAGTATTTTGAATTGTAGTTTGGTGCACATACCCACACAAACATAAAGGTCTGTAATGGTTAAAGATTGGCCAAAGCATATAGACCTTTGTTGAAATAAATGAAGTCTCAATTCTTAAAACAAAAACCCTGTAACTCACCTCTAGCTGTGATTGGTCACCATGTCAGAAACACTGTAATGGTAGAAGCTAATTTGCATATTGCAGGCCTCTGCAATATCTGTATCGCTGAGACCGATTTAACAGTCACTATGTTGCGCATGCCTACCTGACACATCTGGGTTGTAGACTGCACTTATGATGCTCAGGTGTGGTGCTCATTAATGTTAGAAAAGCTGATTTTGCCTCATTTAAGTATGTTCTTTAAAAGCCCTCTGGGAAGAAAATATTCCTTCTGTAGTCCCGATCAACCCTGCCTTCATGAATTCAACCGTGAGGACAGGATTTGATAGGGTTTTCTTGTTGAGTGGGGCATGTCGGATTGGTTTTATGCCCCACATAGGAAAGGAGGAGGAAGTAAATTCTGCCGTCTCGTGTCTCCATGGACCTTGTATTTAATGGAAGTGAATCGATTATTCAGCTGTCTGAAAACTAAGGCTCATGCTGCATTAAATCTGCTGTAAAATGTGGTCCAGTACAGTTTTTGAGACATTTGCCAAGAATATTAGTCATTTGGTCAGTTCAGTAGACACAAAATAAGAGAAACCATGTGCTCTCTGATCTTTGGACTCTTAAGTGGTAGAAATTTACTACAGTGCCATCTGAGCCATTGTAGAAGGTAATAATTTACTGTTATTGTTTATTATTGTTTTAATATAAGCATTCACACTGTATCTGAACTTTTTCGTAAGCCATTTCTTTTATTTAACCTCACACTGTGGGCTGAACACAAACACATTAGCATGTTTCCAGTGCTTCTTGTAAACATAAAAAAAAACCCTTTGGTCACTCACAGGCCACACTGGCAAGATTAAAGATTGATGACTTTATTGTTTTATGAATTTGGCTAGGGCATCTCCTTTGCTACATCTGAACACCATATAAAAGGCCATTTACACAGTCTAAGACAAAAAGAAGAAAAAATCTATTAAATAATTGAAGATCCCATGAAATGCTGATTTTTATGCTTTTATATAGGTCTTAGTGGTCCTCTAATACTGTATCTGAAGTCTCTTTCTGAAATTCAGCCTTCGTGCAGAATTACAGCCACTTATCCAAATAACAAAGAAATTCAACGCTCAAGTTAGTGTGTACAGTAATCCCCCACTTTTCGCAGGGGTTACGTTCCAAGAGAACCCAAGTATAGTGGAAAAACCACGTTGTCGTGTTTTGGTAAAAAACTAAAAATATTGTGTAAACCCTAAATATGCCCCCAAATCTGCTCCCAGAATACGTTAATTTCATTTAAAACTCAGTTTACTGCATTACCCTTAAAGACAATGTAGTGGTAAACCTGTATTAAAATTTAAATTCCCCGCAAAGATATGCAACTCAGAAGGTTGCGGGACAAGAGTATTGGGACACTGCGGCGAGGTGAACAGTTTTCGGAGAATAAAACCTGATCTACACAGGCTAAAAATACAAATGAGGGCTGGTTGGAAAGGTCTCCTGCCGATCTACCGAAGTGTCTGAGTGCTTTCCCAACTGTAATATGCAACTCAGAAGGTCGCGGAACAAAAGTATTGGGATACCGATCTATAAGTATTGCCACAAAAAAGACTTGCCAATATTGCCTGTTAGCTGCCTGTTAATGTTAGACACATTCTAAGGGTAAAAAGCTAGGTAACCATATACAGCAAAGCAACAAAATTATATAACATTAAGTTGACTTTCTCCTTGTAGCCAAGGAGAGTTGTTACTGACTTAATTTTCAGCCGTTCGGTAAGACCAGCTCTGCATTTTCTCATTTACATCTAAACACTGAGCAACTGCCAACGACAGAGCAGGTTGTTCAAGGCACTCTTTACACCTATCGCCATTGATTGCCTTTGCAGGAACATAGGCAGGTTAGGGGAGCTTTTATTAATGTTAAGTAATCTCATGAAGTGAAATTTTCATGTCATAGGACCTTTAGATACATGTTCACAACATCTTTTGTATAATGTACTCTCTTAACTCAAACCTTCTTATACTTGGTTTTAACTTGGGGCTTGTTTCTCTAAAGTAGTTTAGACTGGTCTATGGGGTAAGATAAGTCTCAAGTTTGTTTATAGCTATCTAAATGAGCTAACATAGGTCTAAAGTGCTATGTCACCATGGTAACAGCAGGAAAAGAGCTAAAAAACAGAGGAAGAGATTGCTCATAATTAATGGTTTGCTGATGAATTTATGGAGAGAGCTATAAGACAGGTTCTTAAATCTTTTTTGAACTTCCCTGACAACAACGGGATTTACACTGTTAACAGATGTGTGCTATAAAATGTCTTTATATGTGTTGAATTCCTCCGAAATACATAGATTTTCCGAATGGGTGAAAGGTGCTGCACATTTAGATGTGTCTGCTCGGTCTGCCATTTTTTTGTTTTCAAAAGATATCCAAAATTCTTTGCAGCGTAGTACCACTTAAGGTAGTCGGGGTCTTAACTGCTTTGTACAGCAGTATTATTTAGACGTCTGTGTCAAGTCTGAGTGTACCCTATATCTAAGTTATAGTTACAGTCTATCTTTGTTGGCCCCTGGTCTTGACCTACTTGCACTCTGTCCTGACTCGAAGTCGACCCTCCTTGAACACGGTCTTGACCTGGACTCTAACCTCTTTGTGCTCGGCCTTGACAAAATTGGTCTTCACTGCAGCTCTGGGGAAAGCTTTAAAAGCATTTTCTTAAAACGAAGGTAATATATACAAGTCTCACTTTGCTTTTCACCGAAGTTCAGTGTTTCTTTAGAGCTGTTCATGCCTGACATGAAGATATGATCACGATACTGACATGTTGAATGTGTTTGCTTTCACCATTTCTGATTGGATTTCAGATTCTGCTGTATTTTTAATCTCACTCTCCAACCCTGTTTTGAGACCTTATTCACGTTCATTTTTTGAGACCTTTTGAGAACTCTTAACTTGGATGGCAGATTATTTCATTTTACTTAAACTACTAAAACCAGTATTTCATTTTTTCTCAAAGTTAGAGTGAAATTCGATACAGTACGGTTAAGTTCGTTATTCACAATGACAAAAAAGGGGAAAAGGTGAACTAGAAATACTGGATCACATCACTATAAATAGCTACCAATATGGCATAACAGAGTGGCTGACGTCATAACTGGCCTCAGCCTGAGCTGGTATTGATTAATGCTATAAATAAGGTACATTACATTTATGTTTACAGCAGCTTATGCTGAACTTCCTTTCTTCTTTTGGTGTTTATTTTTTCAGTTTTTATTTCTTTTAGGGGTCCGGAAGAGTCTAAATAAGGCTAGCCGACATTTAGCGGCGCAGGAGGTCCATTTGCACATTAAAAAGGACATTCATCACCAGAGTGTCAGAGCTGCCAGGGGGCAGCCAGCTCTCTGAGGAGAGTGATGCAGAGAGAGAGAGAGATTTACTGGGTGGAGCTTCTGGGCAGTGGTGTGTGTCCTTGAGTGTGAGTGTGTGTGTGTGTGTCTGTGCGCTTGTGTATGTGTGTGGTAAAGACCCACCTGGTGTGAGTGTGCACAATGCTCTCAGACTTTCTGCTTTCCACTTCTGGCACAGATTCAGATACACACACACACACACACACACTCACTCTCTGTCTCTCTCTCTCTCTCTCTCTCTCTCTCTCTTTCTCTCTCTCTCTCTCTCTCTCTCTCTCTCTCTCTCTC
>JBBJLR010000037.1:10576327-10595906 GCA_037577145.1 Brachypetersius gabonensis
TCTCTCTCTCTCTCTCTCTCTCTCTCTCTCTCTCTCTCTCTCTCTCTCTCTCTCTCTCTCTCTCTCTCTCTCGTAACACTCATCCAACACCTCAGCGTCTTCCTTCTGGAGAGGGAGGCGTCACCTTCCTCTGCTCGGTCTTCTCTTCCCGGGGCAGCCATTTAAGCCACTCTCGTCCATCTTGGCGGGCATTTGTCAGAGAGAGAGGTTGGAGCGTGCTCGTTTTGTTACGGAGGTTAGAGCCAGGACGTGACTGGAGGGGGCCCGGGGACAGACGGGACCTCAGCATGAAAGAGTGAAAGTGGGCCGCTCCCTGTTCTGAGTGAGCATCCTGAGGCAAAAGGATGCGTGCCCTTCCCTTCACTCTCTTTCTCTCTCTTGCTCGCTCGCTTGCTCGCTCCTCAGCATGGGACACGCTCACCTCTCTGCTCAATTGGGGCTGAAACACTCCGGCGAGGCAGCATCTAACACACATCACTGCACAGACATGAGCGGGAACCGGGGTGCGAGTTAGAATGAGGTAAGGGGAAATTACCAGGGGAATGGAACCGAGGCTGCTTAATGCAGATTGATGAACATATTTTTCATTTTACATCATTAGGTGGTAGATCTGGGCTTGTAAAATAGCTTCATATGTTAGAAAGTCTCCTTTGTTTTAAAGAAAGCATGTTTGGTGATTGCTTGCACTCAGGACAGGGTCAAATTCAAAACAAGGTTGCAGGACATTCCCGTATATGTCTTACCAGCCTGCCAGTACCTTTGTCGTTTTGGCGGTTTTGTCGTCTGCCCTCTGACTCTGGGCGAACACGTTTGCTTATTGTACTCCTGGCTTTACACGATGGCTCGATCTAGTGCCAATGTAATCGCATTGATGAGGTTGTATGATACTTAATCAATATACTGCAAGGCTTGGCTTACTCAGCACTTTTACAGGAGTCAGCAACTGTGGGAGCCGTGGCTGGCACTGGACGTTCTGTTTGAAAGCAACTTTTACTTACCTTAATGCAGTCCCCGGGCTGGGTCTGCCATCACTCTGCTGCCCCGTCAGCTTGTATAGTGTTCGCTGTCATTAATACACATTGCTGTGTAAACATTCAAACTAATCAGAGGACATTGTTTTGTTGTGATATGGCGATGATCACGTTAATAGTCAACAGTGAAAGAATCAGTCTACCGTTCTGTTTTGTGTGATTTTTTTTTTTTTTTCATATGTATATATTTTTTCTGATATATTTTAGGTTAACTTGTTTGCATGTTTCAACAAAATATTTTTTAAAGCATCTAATGTTTACGTTTTTGGCCTCTTCTCAATGCACTCTCTCTCTCTCCATATAGTTTCCAAAATGCCCTCCATTATTAAAGTAAACGCTCTGATAAGAGAGATTTAATATGAAAATAATGCTGGGTCTTGTTTGTGTTCCTGCAGCTCAGGCCCTAGAGAGAATGATGAGCCCTACTGGGCCTAGCCCCAATCCCAACGTCCCGTCCGAGTACTGCTCCACTATCCCCCCTATGCAGCAGGCTCGAGCAGCTGGCACCCTCAACTCTCCTCCGCCCACTGTCATGGTGCCTGTGTCTGTCCTCAAGCATCCTGGCACTGACGGTACTCACAAACATATATATACACACACACACACTTAAACACCATGCTTCAGTGCACCAAGCTTGAATGTGCATTGAGGAAACATCTGTACATCAGTCAGCTCTCCCAGCTCTATTGGGTAAAAAGCATCTACATTTGGTTATCGAGCATCTCTCAAAAGCTCAGATCAAGTTTGTGCTTTCAGGTAGAATTCAAATAAAATGAGATGTAAAACAGTACTATCTTATACTGAACAATAACCAATTATGCATTGGCATTCCAAAAATAACTTATTGGAAAATAGGTGCTCCATCTATGTCGATCAGGCTATTACGGTGCTTACAATTTGTACTATGATTTTGCAAATTAATTTCATTTGTGAGGGTAAATTTTATTTTCATTTATTTACTAGTTTGGTTATTTGTTTATCATTCATTATTATTTTTGATACCATAACTTATTTTAAGGAAGAAACTGTGTCCACTCTTCCTTTCTCTCTTGTGTGGATGTTTTCATTTGCTGCCAGGTTTCCCAAGAGAAGAGAAACACGTGTGGTTTGCTGATGGGATTCTGCCGAATGGTGAGGTGGCGGATACGTCTAAACTATCTGTAAGGCCCCGGAGGTCCTCGCAGGAGTCCAGTCCGGTTACGCCAGACCCTCCAACGGCATGTGTTCAGCTTTATAGCAATATTTTATCCCTGTCTAATTTAAGGCCACTTCTATTCTAGGTTACATCACACGTATCCATGGGTTTATTCGGATACTAATTACAGATGTTGCAATAATAGATGCCCATTTATCTTTATGACCTACTTTTTCAGACAGCAATTCCCTATTTAAAATATACATGCACTAATCTGTCTGTCTAGAAAACTAACTAAGAAGAGCTTTAAGGATGCATATAGTAGCTGTTTATTTGCTTGTAATCTGCAATTAACTGCTATTGTTTTTGTCACCTTTTAGACTGCTTGTAAATTCCCAGAAGGTGGCGAGGGTCCTGCGGATGTTTCCAAGAGTGTCGTGGAGGTGACCCGCCAGCCCGTCAACGGACCGTGGGACTACGCCCTGCTCTGTGGGCTCGGCGGGTGTGTGCATAGGGCGGCCAGCCTTGTGCCTGAGGATGAAGAGGGACTGCCCCCACTGCTCATCACCACTGGAGAAGAGGACGGAGGGGGTGAGAAAAGCTACACTCCAGTCCTGATATGTTTGGGTGTAAAGAGGTGGAGTTTGTATGATCCTCAATTCAAGAGGTCCGAATTTGGTATTATGGTATTATATAATACCTATATTTTCACAGGCTTAAATCTTTTATTTAAATAATTAATAGGCTGTGCACAGGTGCATCAGGTCAGTCCATACACACACAACCAGACTTAAAAATAGCTTTTTCCCAACTGCCATAAGCCTTCCAAAATCTGATACCCCCTTTGACTGAGCAAACCTCAGTAAGATGCACTGTATGGACAAAAGTATTGGGAAACACCTCTTGATTATTGAATTAGTTTGTGAAGGGCAAGTTTGAGGAAGACCCTTTTCTATTCCAGCATGACTGTGCCGCAGTGCACAAAGCAAACTCCATAAAGACATGGTTGAATGAGTTCGGTATGGAAGAACTTGACTGGCCCGCACAGAGCCCTGACCTCAATCCCAATCCAACACTTTTGGAAATAACTGGAACGGAGATTGCGAGACAGGCCTTCTCGTCCAGCGTCAGTGCCTGACCTCATAAATACTTTACAGAATGAATGGACCCAAATTCCCACGGAAACTCCAAAATATTGTGGAAAGCCTTACAAGATAAGTGGTAGCTGTTATAGCTGTAATGGGGTACCAACTGCCCTAGTGGTTAGGGAGTTGGCCCAGTGACCAGAAGGTTGTGAGTTTGAATCCCAGGACTTCTAGAGGCATCTCTGAGGTACACTTGAGCAAGTTACCATCCCCAGGTGCTGTGTTCCTGGCTGCCCTCTGCTTCACTTGGTGAATGGGTTAAATGCAGAGGAAGAATTTCTTGCTGCTCACACGGTGTGCTTTGGTGTGTTAATGTATGACATGCTCACTTTGCACACACATGTATTTGAATGCAGATACATCTCATTAATTTCCCTGTTGGTATAATGGTAAGGCATCCCAGTGCTTTTGTCCATATTTTGTGTATTGGTAATGTACAATTTGTGTGTTTATGAATGTAATATAATCTATGATACTTTACACTAATAGTAATAATAGTGTTAGTTAATATTATAGTAATCTGTCCTGATTACTTGTTTGCCTTACACTACACATGGTTTCTTTCCGTTATTTTTGGTACATATTTTTGCATGACTATTGTTATTTAAGTTTTACTTTAATCATTTCTTATGTGTTTAGATTTTCAGTATACTTCTGGGTATGTCAGAAAATGACGATAAATGTTGAAAATGCTTAAATGCTTACTTTTGATGTATCTTTTCTCTTTGCTACAGATTTATTAGTTGAGGAGCGGCCTGCTGCCTGCCAGATTCTGCTGCTGTTAGAGGAGGGAGGTCCAAGACCTCTGACGTTCGTGCTGAATGCCAACCTGGTGGTTAATGTCAAGATCGTCACATGTATGTTTTATATATAGAGTAAATGTGGCACCCATTGCACCACTGTTTTGTTATTTTAATGATAAATTACATATTTTAATTATATGATCATTTATTATGATGTATCTAAAACTGTGTTCTTTTCCATTTACATTTTAGTGCTTAAGTTTTGCAAGATTTTGCTTGTTTCCTGTAAGGAACCTTCAGACTGAAATGAAAAGTGGTTTATGAGTTCATTTTCTGAACCATTTTTACTGAGACGTGTGTGTGTGTTTGTTTGTGCTGTGTTTCAGATTGTGGGCGAAAGTGCTGGTGTTTGAGCTCTAATGGCCTGCAGGGAGTGGGCCAGAGAGAGCTGGTGTTTGTCATTGAGTGGCTCCCAGAGGAGAACAGTCTCCCTCGAGATATCTTCAGTTTTTGCATTAACGTGTACCAAGATGCTCAGAAGGGTAAGTTATGGGTATAAAAAATATCTAGATACATATGAGTATACAGGATCCACATTGTGCTAATATATTGACCTGTGAAGATTAAAAGATTAAATGATTTCTAATATTTTCAGCCGTTCATTCTCTGAGCTGCTTATCCTAACCGGGGTGGAACGGCAGGGTGCTGGAGCCTAGCCCAGCATTTATAGTGCATTATAACCCTGCTTATGTTGGATGGATATTGATATTATATTTCTTACATCTCAGCTCCAAGGTGGAGAAACATCCTGAGCAGATCACCAGCCCATGACAGGACACACACACGGAAACCTCAGCAGAATCAAACCGAGGACCTTTGCGCTGTGACCGTGCTATCCCTACCCAATTTATAATATTTATGTTTTTTTATTTCTAGGAAAATTTATAGAGGAACTTGGCAACGTGACCTTTACAGAAAGTTTTCTTGGCAGTAAGGACCATGGTGGCTTCCTTTTCTTCTCACCCAGCTTTCAGCCTCTCGAAGGACTCGGGCTTCCTCACAGCTCCTTCCTGTGTGGGGTTCTTATTCACAAACTGGAGGTTCCATGGGCCAAAGTGTTCCCTCTTCGTCTGTTACTCAGTTTGGGAGCTGAATATAAAGGTAAGCTTTCATCGCATAAGGGATATATGGTTTTTTTTTCGATTTTATTTCTTTTAAATAGAAAACTTTGGTTTTAGACATAAAGTTGGATGAGAAGGAAATATAGTTAGAGGAGCGCATTTCTTAGTGTGTGGTTCCTTAAACTGAATGCTGTCTGGTGGAAGTTGATGTATTTACATGTTATTAATGTGTCGTATGCTAAACGGAAGTGAATGTTACCAAGGTCAGTAGGTCAGGATGAATCAGTATGCCAGAGTAGTGCAATACTGGCAATACTGGTAGTGCAATACATTCCATGAGCATGAATTGGGGATTCAGGGATTTTCTGTTTCAATCCTCCACTGAGCTTTCAGGCAGCTTTTCCACTATGTCCCCATTCCATTGTAGAGTGTTAGACCTTTGTGTTTAGTTTTGGTTTGAAACTGCTTTGACACTTCCTTGTCACAAAAAGCAGTTCCATGACTGGTTGTTCACCACAAGACTTCTCTATTACCTCAGAATACTGTGAAAATTCCCTCAAATTGTCACATCATGCTGTGGTTTTGATCAGTCTCTCCCAGTATTCTTAGCCCCCCACCCCTTTTCAGCTGTTAACTGTTTTAGTATTAGTAAGCTGTGCCCTGTTTAAACATGTGGGTAGAGAGTTATTTCAACATTTCTTTTGTGTACGAGTGTTTGTTTTTGCCTGCCGCAGTCTGTGAAATGCTAACTGCTAATGCTAATTTTTTTTTGTTTTTTACGCAATAGAGTTGAAATTAAAGTGTTTTGGGAACATATTTGGGGCCATATTTGGAGTTTACATTACAAAAACGCCCACATGTTTTTTCACTATTAGTGGGTGCTCTTGGAACGTACCCCCACGAAAAGTGGGTGGATACTGTACTTTTATATTAATGACCGTTAAGCACCTGCCGATCTTTGTTGAACAATGTTTTACCTCTCCTGTTCATCATTTCTTTCTGTTTATTCTCTTTTTTTTCCCTCCTTTAGTGTATCCCAGCCCACTGGTTAGTATCCGGTTCCGGGAGTCTGTCTTCAGAGAGACGGGGCATACCATCATGAACTTGCTTGCTGTAAGTACCAATTTGCTGTAAGTAGAATTTTTCTGGAGTAAAGTAGACACCAGTCATAAATATGGAATTCTGTACATCCTTCTGATGCCACAAGCAGCTAGAAAAAGAAGTTGGAATGGTTCACCAGCGGTCTGGGTGCTTCTTCCTGATGCAAAATTTCTGTTGTTCATTCACAGGACAAGTTTAATGAAAGAGCTCAGCAGAGATTGCAATGAGTTTGCAAGTACCCAGATGGCAATGCGAAATACTATAAGAATTCACAATCAAAAACACACAAATACCTGAATTTTAAACTTATGAATAAGTCCACAGTGTGGCATTGTCACTAGTTCAGCTACAGTTCAGGAACACATCAGCTGTTTAATCTGTTTGTCATCCTCACTGACTAAAATGAAATACATCTTGATGTCCTGACATTACAAGCTACTGTGTCATTTAATCAAGTGTGCTATTTAATCAAGAGTCTCTTTCCTGTCTGTGGATGAATATAAATTTGTATTCGGCCTTACTGAGGAGTGACTCAGTTCTTTAGAAGGGAGCTTTTGTGACCTTCAGTCCGGGACAGCTGGTTAGATTAGTGCTAAAGATATAGCCTCCCAAGGACTCTTTGGGCCTCTGCCTCTTTCACTCTCTGAGAATGAAATTGCTTTTTGTTGATTGCTGTAGACGGGCTTTTATTCCTTTTCACTGGTCTGGAGGTTGACTGTGATTCATGTTCAACATACAGCTCTGTTTTATGTAGAAAACACACTGTCTGGGACAGTTTAATGTGTCCTGAGTGTCATTTTCTTACTAAATGTAAATTAGGACTAAGTGATCTAATTGTGCAACACTTGTGATTTGTGAATTCCAATTCAGGATCTGAGGAACTACCAGTACAGTGTGCCTGTAGTGGATGGTCTGCGGATCCACATGGAAGTGGGCAACAGCTACATTGACATCCCCAAGTCGAAGTTCAATGAGGTGAGACCTTCATCTAAGCAGAGAGGACTTTTGAACCTTTACTCACAATATGAATCACTTAAAATGTTAAGGAACGCAGCTGAGCTGGTTTAGAGATTCCCCTTCCAATCCCAAAACCTGATCCTCAAATATCTGCTTATACTATGTACCTATACATATTTTGACTATATTTAACCCTGATAGGTGTGTATAATCATGAGATTTTTATGACCCCACTGAATACAAATAAAAACACAAATAATGCAGAAACAGGAAAAATGCTCTCTGGGTTCTAAGAGCTAATTATTATAATTATATCATCACTGAGTAGGGTTTCTATGTCGATGTAGTTAGGTTTGTGTTGAGTTCAATGTTCTCTTCTTGCAGATGCTGAAGGTGGTGAATTCCTCCAATGAACATGTAATAAGTGTTGGAGCTTGTTTCAGCACCGAAGCAGACTCTCACTTAGTCTGCATCCAGAATGAGGATGGGGGGTACCAGACACAGGCTAACAGCATTCAGGGAAAAACCAGGAGAGGTTAGAAGAACTGCCATAGAATAACAGTTTTGGTTCACTGAAGAACTGTTTTTGTAAATGAATATGAAGATAGGAATAAAAAAAACCTCTACATAATATAAAGTACAGAAGTACTTTCAAGGATGTTTACAACGCATGGAGGTTTCTCGAAATAAGAATGCACGGCAGTGTTTCTCCCAGTGTAAAGTCCTGGAGGCATCTTCAGTATGTTCACTTCTCCCAACACACTAATAATTTTTTTGGGTATTATTAATACTATTAATACTGTTAATACTATAAAAAAATAGTGTCATTACTACTTAAATAAAAAATGTTTAATGAACTTGTTTGTTTTGTGTTTGCAGTGACTGGAGCGAGCTTTGTGGTGTTCAACGGTGCTCTGAAAGCCTCTTCAGGATTTATTGCCAAATCCAGCATTGTTGAAGGTAATATTTGTCTCCCTTAAGCCAAAGAATGAAAGAGAACCACACCTCCAAAAATGAGTTAATTAGTTACCAGGAGCTCAGTTATATCACAACCCCCCCACTCCCCTTCATACCAAGATTTATTAGTAACATAAACTTTTGTGTGTGAACCACAACAGTAAAATTATTTTTGAATAAAAACTGTTTTTCAGCATAGTTTTACACTTCTGTATTAGAGCTGCATGATATGGACAAAATATCAGTATTGCTATTTTGCCAAAAATTGCAGTTGCTATGCCTGTCACTTTTCTGGAATTAAAAAGACTTAAAGTATGTAAATATTTGCTGCCCAATCCATACAGTCCATATAAGGAAACTATACTGCAAGAACAGCCCAATTTCAAATCAGTGTTTGTTGATTAGCAGACAACATATTGTTCAGCCCTATTCTGTGTGTGGAATCTTTCAGATGGTTTAATGGTGCAGATCCCCCCTGAGACCATGGAGGGTCTCCGGCAGGCTCTGAGGGACCAGGCCGATTTCCAGATCAGCTGCGGGAAAGCCAACAGCGCGGAGGCTCGAGAAAACGTCATTGTGCGTTGGGTGGACTGGACTGCCCCTGTCAATAATGAGTATGGCACACTACACTCTGAAGTCCATGCTGATCAATACTAATTAAGAGTTTGTGTTAATCACCTGCTTGTACTTTTGTAGTTAATTCAAACTTTTAGATTGCTTGAATTCTTCTATAATCTGTAAATACAACTCTGCAGAGCTCATAGCAGGCCCATTCATAGTGAAAGGAGCAATAAGAGTGTGTGTGTGTCACTTCTGCAGCGTCACCAGCCCCATTGATGGGAAGTCTCTGGAAGGGGTGTCCAGTATCCGGATCCAGCAGGATTCAGAGTTTGAGATGGACAGTCGGACAGTTAGGTGTACAGAGGTACGTCCTCGGAGTCTAACTCTGTAAAATGGATCTAAATGTAGAAACTCTGCTTTGATCTTAAAATGTTTGAAATAATAAAATTTAAAAAAATAATATCTAAAAATATTTGTGTATTTTTATTTTTTTTTGACCAAATAATTTCTCTGGCTATTTTTAGATTAAAACAAAAAACATGTGCTCAACACAGTTTTAGATTTCTACCTCTAATCCATGCTCCCACCCAGCTTTTTGGGGGGCTTGGTAATCAGGTGTGGATCAGAGAGTCTAAATCGTGTGGCCTGAGGGTTCCCTGGAACAGGGTTTAAAAAAAAAAAAACTCTTTGTTGTTTTGATCACACTATTGTTAATTATGCATTCCATCTCATTTGTGTTCTTGGTATTTTTTTAATTATTTTTAGTACTAAAATATTCTAGTTGGATTGTGGAGATTCCTTGATGCACCAAATAATTTCTTTCATCACTTCATAATCATAAATGACTATTGTGAGGTCAGAGATTTGTACCCTTGTTGCAGACTCCTCTGCTTTTCCTCTGTATCTGCAGGTGTTTTACCTGCTGAAGAGTCCAGACTGTTCTCTGTCCATGGTTCTGTCGTCCTGCAGTCAGTTCCAGAGAGAGATTGCCACCGCCAGCTGTGCGGCACTTTGTCCGCACCTCTCAGTCCTCATCGCCAGTGGAATTAACTGTCTTTCACTCCGAGTCTCTACTGATACTGACATGGTAACAGTGCTTTGATTTGTTTGATTTATATTAATATTTTTAACATATAATATGCTTGTGG
Source organism: Brachypetersius gabonensis (assembly GCA_037577145.1). Classification (NCBI taxonomy): domain Eukaryota; kingdom Metazoa; phylum Chordata; class Actinopteri; order Characiformes; family Alestidae; genus Brachypetersius; species Brachypetersius gabonensis. The sequence goes on from JBBJLR010000037.1 coordinate 10,586,227, forward strand.
CCTGTTGGTTGGAGAGTTGCCCCTGCAATCAGAATCTTGTGGCTTCAAATCTCACGACTGCTTGTGGTACCACTGAGGTACCCTTGAGCGAGGTACCACTTTAAGAAAAATGAGTTAAAGGGGCTAAAGGGGGTTTAAAATCTGAACGAGAAGAAGCATCATCACATTTGTTTGTTCTTATCAGTTTATTGATGAATGTAGAATGCTTGTGTTTTAATCAGTTTATTTAATGAATGGTATGTGTGCTGATAAGTTATTTGTTTAATAAAATATGAGTTGTAATGAGTTTACTGATTAATGAAATGTATTTGTGTTCTAATTAGTTGATTGATGAATGGAATGTTTTTTTTTGTAATGTGACAGTATTTGTGATTACAGCTGCACTATTAACCCCAGGCTGGTGTCTGTTTTCCTTTGTGGTGCTGATGCTTTGCAGGTTGAGTACCAAGCGGGTTCGGGGGGACGCCTCCTGCCTCAGAAATACATGAATGAGCTGGATGGCGCACTGATCCCCGTCATCCACGGTGGGAGCTCCTGTGTCCCTCACCAGGCAATGGACATGGAGTTCTTCTTCTACATCTCACACAACATTTGAACACAGTCTGGGGCAGCGCCCTCTAATGGCAGGGATGATGGGTGTCCTTTATATAGGTAGTCCTGCAGGGACGCTGAGCTGAACACCTGCAAGGTATGCAGAGTAGAAAATGTCCACAACAGTTGCTGTTATTAACAGTAGAACATGACTGTCAAGAATGACAGAGTTGTAATGTGTCTGCATTGAGTGCAGTTTGTTGATGTTTGTGGAAATAAGAATATATTATTATTCCTAATATTATCATCATCTGTGAGGTCAGGGAGACCAGACTTTGATCCCAGACTTCAACACTAAGCATGAGAAGTCCTGCTTTCTTTAATGTGAAGGAGTTTTCTGATGCGGGGCCTTGTATCTGCAGTCTGTTTTTCATCCGTGTTTCTGGGTGTCGCTCTTGCTCCATCTGTTGGCTTCATATTCCTTTTTTTTGGACAACAGTCCATTGTGGCCCATCATTTCTCTCGTGTGCGTGAAGTACAGGGGGGCTGTTTATCTGAAATGCGTAGATGGAATCATCTCTTAATTCTGTAAAGCTTTTTTTAAGCTTAAATACTATTTTTGGAAAAGCTGCGTGAGTTGAATAGAGGTGATATTTTTGATAGAGCACTTAGTTACTTTCACAAGGAAATTGCAGAAGAGCTCTTTCATTGTGTGGTTGTACAAAATGTTGATAACGCTAAAAAAAACCCACAGGCTTTGCATAATTTGCATTATTTACTCTGTTGCAATGAGCAGACATTGTCTAAAATCTGTCTTGAGGTCTGTAAAGTAACACTACAACAAAAACTACTTTTTAAGTATCAAACACATTTTACATCAAACGGTTATCCGTTTTCACTATAGGTCTGTAAGATCATTTAGCATAAATTACTGCAATAAAATTGAAAATGAAGATTGACTAGATGTTTTAAAATCGGTCAGTTTCCAGAGAAACCAAAAAATGTAGCTTCTGAAAATGTCCTGTATTTACTTTAGGGCTTTCTTATTCATTTTAAGGATATTACAATTTTTTTCCTCTCTCACAAGTGCGGGATGCCATGTCGGTGCAGAGCTATCTTTCGAATGTAGCTGCTAATTTCTTGGGAAACCTTGATTTTATAGTATATTCTCAAAGGAACATAATACTCGTTTCACACACAGCATGCTGAAGCGAAGGAGGCCAAAACGTAGAATCGCCTGGTTTCCACAGTTTGGCCACCAGATGGTGCTCAAGTAGCTTTTAAGACTTACTTTAAAACATTAAAAGACATTTTGCACCTCATCTGGCGACGAACGAGTCTGTGCGTGGTGCAATATGTGCTGCTTGTCATGAATAATTCTTATGGCAGGTTGTGTGTTACGAGACGTCGTTATAGTTGTCTTATCGGTGCCAACGTGACGCCGAAGCGAGGAGGAGAACGCTCAAGAAATGTCCTTGAAAACCAGCAAAATGAAGTTCTTAGATGCCGAAATTTCGAATATGCACTTTCACGGCGAGTTCTGAACTGACTTGGAAGTGATTGTACCTTCTTATTGCATTTCTTGTACTTTGTGGACCTGGAATCGTACACTTTTTGTTTGTGTGATTTTATCTGAAGTCCAGTAGATGATAGTCTATGTTTCACTCTGTGTACTTTTTAAGGATTGGTTTGGTTTTTGTTTTGTTTTTTTCTGGGGGAAAATCATCTCATTTTTGTTTGAACGGGTTCCGCGAATCTTCACACACTTTAACAAATGCTGTGTAAATACAAATGATTGTTATGGAAGATCTAAGATTAAATGTGATCGATTTTGTAGATGCCATAGATAAATTTCTACTCCTTTATATGTGGAGTGAATTTTTTTTTTTTTTTGAGGGGGTGTTAAATTATTTTTCTCACCATTATTGATTAATTAAATCATCACAAAGTATTTTATGCTTTACAAAAAGCTGTTAAACTGTACCATTTTGCATAATTATCTATTTATTCATGAAAACCAGCTTTATTTGGTGATACTGGTATCTGGGACCTGCGGATGTTCTTCAAACATTCATTTCTAATATGTATCACATGTAGAATAAAATTTTGATATATATGCAAGCACATTGCTGTCTTTGTATTCATATCTCCAGTTTACTCTCCAGTCGGACTGAATTCTGTGCTATTATCCTATTGTGTGTGTGTGCGTGTGCACGCATACATTCTGCTGTTTCACAGGGCAGCAGCCAATCAGCAGCAAGCAGAAATAAATAACGTTCTCGGATGGGCTCTGTGGCGTTGTCTTAAATGTCTAGATATTCTGAAACATTGAGATTGCTCTTCACTGAGAATAAGGGGTCACCTGAATTCAAATATTAAGAGGTGTGTCCCAATTCTTCTGTTCATGTTGTGCGTGTGTGTGTGTCTGTAAATACATACACAGGGTGAATATAAAGTGTTTGTATACAAAGTGCATAAGTGTATTTTCCAAGTCAGATTTTCTTTACAGTGGTGGTATTAGAAACCAAAAGTCCTACAGTGCAAGTACAGCCATTTTATTTATTGTCCTGACCATTTTTTTTATAGTTTATGTTGATTGTAAATTGGTGGTAAATGCATAAAGTAAGCATGTCTGTAGTACTATGTGCTACATCTCCAGTTGTGACTGCATTCAAAAGATACATTTTAGCCCATTAACGGTCATGTAATGGTGTTTTGGGCATCAGTACTGTTTGTGGTCATTTATGTAAAAAAGGGTTTTTGCATCTGGTCCCTTTCATCACTGTTTTGAAGACGTCTGGCTCAGTCTCAGTAGAATGCTGCATTTTACTTAGTAATGAATTATCCAGATTTAGAGCAGTTGGTGGAATTTCCTTTCGTTCTGGGATGACCTACTGGCGAAATTGAATATATCTGCGCAAGTAATTATGCTGTAAAAGCATTTGTTTCCAGCCCTGGCAGAGTTTTGCCTTGTACCTCATTTAACACACTTCCTCTTAATGGTTTGGTGTAGAATGATAAACATTACTGTAAACAAAAGATTTACAGCTGCACATGGCTCAGAAGCAGATCTGGCCTTTTGGCTATTTTGGCTCACGAGGATTGATTTTCTTACCAAAAACAGTTTCCGTTACTCCCACTAGTTGGGACTTCACATGATCCCAACAGTGGGAGGGTGAAGGCAAGCACATACTACTTCAGGATATGTGAAACCACATACTCTCAAATAGCAACTAACACATTCGATGGACAGTGTGATGTGCTTGGAGGAAACTACCAAGTGTTATGTCAGGATACTGAGTGATGACTATCCTACCTACCCAGGGAATGAGACAACAGTTATACTAAGTGATGGGAGGAGAGGGAGTGCAGTTACTGTACACTGAGTGATGGGGAATATTGAGACTCCTCGTCACAGATGGCTGTGGCAACACCAGGGATCTAATTTATGACCTTGGGATTGCAAAGCCAACACAGCTGCAGTTTCACTAATCTAAACTAACCTAATCTCTGTGTAATGTGACATTTTGCATTTGATTTTCTGAAGAATTAGAATCAATTTATACCTGTTAATAGATGTGCCTGAAAATATTTAATCAGAGAATAGAACAGCCCATTCACTCAGAAATCATGACAATGCTTTATTCATGTTCTGAACACAAGAAGACTTACATATATACATACAATTGGATCATAGATACACATTAAACACAGGGAGCTGATATGCTGTCATAGCAGCTGATATTTGTTGTATGTTCCTGCATCAATGTCCCATTCAAAGGTTGTAGCAAGATATTTAATGTCAGAGGAATTGATTTGTCAATCAGTGCTAAGCTTAATTACTGTAAACAAAAGGTTTACGGCTGCACTTGGCTCTGAAGCAGATCTGGCCTATTGTGGCTCACAAGGATTGATTGTTTAACAAAAACAGTTCAAAAACAAGGCATAGAATATTCTGGGAGATCAAGACCTCCAGGGTAACCAAGGATCTGCATGCGTCTCCAGTCCACCATTAGCAGAGCGTGAACAGTAGTGTGTGGAATAATAGGGATTAAACCCTGGCTCTCCAAAAGCTGCCTTTTTTCTGGATCAGCCAGAAAACAACTGGAAGGGTTAGTTGGACAAAAATAGATTTTTGTGACTTGAATGAGAAATGTTATGTCCCTTAAAACTGAACACTGTATTCTTGCATGTGAACCTCATACCAGCTGTGAAACATGATGGTGGTAGTGTCATTGTTTGTAGCTGTTTTGCTGCCACAGGACCAGGGCAGCTTTCCAGCTTTTGATGGTGATTTGAGCTATGAGTTAAGTTTCTGAATCTGAATTGTCTGAATTGTGGTTGAGAGGGCATCCATCTCAACAGCTCAACAGAAGTTGAACAGATCCTACAGCAAGACTATGACTATAAGCCCACTACTCATTGTACCTAAAACTGGAATAATTTTTGCAGAATACTGAAATCAGACAGAAATTTGGCAAGAACCTGAAGAGTGAACAGTTCAGGCTAGAAGGTCCACCATCACCACTTGGTTAAAGAAGTTCTGTAAGACAGAAGGGATCAAAATTTTTCAACAGCTACAAGAAATGATTTGTTGAAGTTCATTGCTGCTAAAAGGGGTCACGAAAGTCACTACTTTTGCATTCAAAGACATTTGTTTTAATCACATTGTTCAATAATTTGACGAAATTCTAAATGTATTATTTTTTTTATATGTGGGTTCTTCTTATTGGCATATAATTGGTTTAAAAATTATCAGCATCAGAGAGATGATGTGCATTAATTGTACTCCAAAACAATTAGGTGAATGCTGAGTAAAATGTTTTTAATCCAGTATACAGTATTTTTAACTCTACAGAGATAAATGTGCAGACACATGCAAAAATACTGTATATCAGCTTCCGCTCAGAATTTCTGAGAGCCGAATTATTTTACTAAAATGATCCCCAAAAAGTATCAGCTTAGCATGTGTAGGTCTGTTGGGATATCATGCCAGATGAGTCCTCACGAAACTGCCTTTTCACTGGGATACTTAAAAAAAAAAATGTTAAGGTAGTTTTGGTTTAGCACTTTTTGATCACTATACTTTTCGATATCTTTACTGTTGTTCTAAAATGTAGAACATTATAAAAACAATGAAGAAACTTTTATAGGTGAAATGTGTAAAACAGCTGAATATCTCAACAAAACATTGTTAAATAGGCCGGCATGATACAATCGTCATGGCAGTATTGCTCTCTACAACAAGCCAATGAGCATCTTACCAGTCACTGTATTTAAGACAGTGTGACCAATCACACCCCCATCTGAGTTACAGGGTGTTTTGATGAATTGAGGTCTACATGCACTCCAATTGTCTGACGTTTTTTTAAAAGGCACATATCCTACATTTTCCATCAAGTTTGTCATAATTCATCAAAAGTCATTCTTAAATGACCATTTTCCAATGAGAAGAATTTCTGTTACTTTTCTGTTACTGTGCCTTTAAGACCGATATATGTAAATGTCATAATATGTAATATGTACGTTTATTTTCTGATTTGTTGCTGTGAATTACAGTTCATTCAAAAGGCAGCACAGGGCTGAAACACTCATTACTTCAGAATGAGTGTAGGCTGAATAAGTAACTCTGTGTATTTTGGGGGTTCACAAAAATTATGATTTGAAAACAGGTTATTTTGTAGCTTACTTTACATAAATGGACTGGCTGGATCGAGGAGTGAATGTACACGTTGAAGCTCTATTTGCAGACTTTTTAAGCCTTTTTAATTGCAGAAAAATCATCACAGGCTCTTTAATGTACTGAAAGGCATTGCAATCGTAATATGTAGCAATAATTACTAATATTTTGTCAATATCATGCAGTCCTAATTGTCAATATTATAAGTACATAAGTACTGTTCTGTGAAAAAGGTTCCCTATTTGGAGTCTAGTAGAGGTACTAATTTCCATTGTCCTTCAACAACTTAATCCTGAGTTCATTAATACATAAACAGTTATTGGTATATAAAACACAAACATGGAGAGGACTCTGTCTGTTCAGCCACATAACACCACAGATACATGTTTAGTTTAATATGTAAAAGATATGTGCCCTCAACAGGGTCTTAAAGGTACAGGTGACGTGAACCTTCTGCCAATCCCATCCTGCACATAAAGAAAATTCCAATTATATTTAAACATAAATACTGTATCATTGCACCCTGACAACACTTCCCAAACCAACAACCAGTGGAGTTTATTTCTGTAGTCAATGGCCAAAGATGTCCTTGAAGTCACCTAGCTGTTTGATTTGTTCAGTCTGTATGGAATGCCTTCTCATGAGCATTCTCCTAGTCTTCAGATCTTTTGGAAAGCCAGCTGGAGCTGAGGGTAGATGGGGCATTAACCCTGATGCCAAACCACAGGCTTGCTTATTACTGGAACTGCAGGCTCCAGTCATTTGAGGGGTCATATTGTATGGATTCAGCGGTGGTAGGAATCCTGGCCGAGGGTGGGAAGTGGGATCGGCGAGAAAGGCGCCCAATCCCCTGCTCTCAGGATTAACTGGGTGTCTTTTGTTTACATGTGCCAGCAAGGTGTTCTCCAAGGACTCTCGTGAGCCTATCAATGTGGAGGAGCGTGAGGTCACAAGTTGTCTCCTCTCAAGTTGTCTCTTCCGTCCCTCCGGGGAGGTGCCTGACAGTGATAGCTGGGAATCAGAGCTGTAGTGGTCCATTCCTAGTTGTCGACGGTGGATGATGTTGCAGAGACTGGACACTGCTAGGTTAGGCAGGGACCTCTCAGGGTCCTTCTCCATTGCCGAGACCTCAACACTGCTTTTGGAGTGAAGGTTTGGATGGGAGAGGGAGTGGAGTGAGGACAAACCATCGAAGGACATGTTACGAGTCAATGCTTCTTCTGGTCTTAAGCGTCCAACATCTCTTCTGTTGATATCCTGAAGCAGAGTTTGGCTCGAAGTTGTTGCTTCTTTGAGGTCAATGCTGCAGTGTCGTGAGAGTGGAGGGCCAAAAGTCAGTCCATTCATTCTAAAAGCAAGCTCCTCCTCAGGTGTTATATCAGGCAGTTCTTCCATGGGAGACGAGCCTTTGGATTGTTGCTGGGCCAGGAATGATTGGGGAATCTTGAGCCAGGGCTCTGAATGTAGTCTCTGGAGATGGTGGAGCTTGTTCACTCTTTCATGTACCAGATGTGGACGGTGAGATGGAGAGGTTGGCTGTGAGCCGGTAATGCTTTTCAGGTCTTGGAAGGAGAACATATTCTCTGCTGGGTTGGATGAGACAGTACCTTGGGATGATGTACTAAGATGAATCTCAGAAGGTGAAGCACAAGGGATTGAGGAGGATTTTAGCTTAGCCCATTGCTCTGGTGTTGCTAGTGGAGGAACCTTAAGATACTGTTTGGCCAGCTGCTTTCCACAGGTGAGTCTGTCTGTAGTGATTATGATGACCTCTTTACCTCTGGCCTTGCAGGCATCCATTAGCAATTTAAGTGTTTCTTCATCACCAGCCTGAATGGCGTAGATGAGAGCAGAAGAGCCCATGTGGTCCTTCAGACAGGGATCGGCCCCACTAGCCAGGAGCAAGGACACTACCTCAGGTCCGGCTTGCTCTAAGCAGGCATGCATCAGGGCAGTCTTGCCACTCTTGTCCTGAATGTTTGGGTCAGCGCCACTCTCTAGGAGATACCCCACCATTTTTGCTTTCGGAACCCCCTGGTGGTCGGTGTGTCTGCTCTTGCAGGCAATCATCAGGGGCGTCTCCCCTCGCTCATTGCTCTCATTTATGTAGGCACCTCCCTCAAGGAGAAGGCGTGTCAGGCGGAGTCGACTCAGGTAAACGGCCTTGAGCAGGGAGTTGTTGTCCGTGTGGACCACCTGTGCACCATTCATCCTCACTTCTTGTACTATGACTCACGCAAATATAGCCATCACAGCCTGTGAAGACAGGTACAATGTTCATCATTTTATGATTTAACACCCAGTAACCTTCAACCCTGATCCTGGAGTACTTTATTATGGAATTCCCCACCCCTGACAAACATTTTACTAACCAGCTCATTGACCAGCCTTTCCTGAATTGAGTTAGATGCGATGAAGCAGAGGCAGCACTAAACTGTGCTGCTCTACCACAATTGACAATCAATTTCTTAAGAGTAGTTTTTTTGTGTGCCCATGTAACTGAAAACAGACCTTCTGGAAAACTCATTTGAGGATGAAGATGATCAGAACTTCATATTTTTTACTGTGGAAATGTGTTTTTGAATAATAATGTCAGGGTGTGTCCACTGTCTCTGCTGTTTACAAGAGGTAATTTTGTGTGATAGTGGGCGGAGCCAAATCAGTGCTAATTTTAACCTGTTAACAGGACCAAATGGGTCACAGAGGTTACCGCTACACCTAATGCCCTTGCAATTTGGGAATATTTTTTTTGGCTTCTGATTGGCCTTCATGGCATTATGATTGGGTTATCGCACCTCCTGTTGGTTTGGTATGCCTTCAACTGCATGTTTTTGCATTTTCTCTCCCCAAAACATTTCTGGTGTGGACAGGTTTTTTTTAAGAAGAAAGAAGTGAACTAGGTGTTACATAAATATAAAATAATGAAAGTCCATATTTAACCAATCTCTGTACAGGACTGCCTTCTGCCTTCCATACAGCTTCCTCGTCAATAGTTTTCTTAACGCCGGGCTGTGTAAATGCAGTAAGCTGAGGCAGAGACCTTGGCTTCCTTGTTTGCCAACAGCACAAGGTAACATCTTTTGAAATGCCGTTCCCTTTCAGCACAGGTACGGAGCCCGGCTTCCCTTTCAGTTCACTGAGTGATGGCATCGCTGTAAAGTCCATTGTGTGAGCTGGCCTTGCTGTTGCTTTCTCTGCACTGCAGCCCGCGACTGCAGAACGTTATGTCTCAGATCAGCTCATTGTTCCAACTTTTTTGACAGCGCTCGGTTGGATGGAACATTATGATTCACCATTGCAAATGACGATGAGGCCTTAGACCCAGGGCTGTAGCATTCGAGCTTGTCTCAGATTTGGCTTTTTGTCTTGGCAGATACTCTAGTCTCTACTCTAGGCATTCGCCCTGTGATCAGAAAGTCCAGGTTCGATTCCCAAGACCGCTAGGCACCTCTGAGGTACCCTGAGCAAG
>JBBJLR010000037.1:10605428-10620024 GCA_037577145.1 Brachypetersius gabonensis
ACACACACACACACACACACACACACACACACACACACACACACACACACACACACACACACACACACACCAGCCATGCAGCAGGAGAACACGAACAAGCCCCTAAGCCTGCGTCCAATAATGTGCAGGCAGCTGAAGTCCCTCTCACACTCACATCAGCACTTTCTGACCCTGCAGAGCTCACGCCTCCGTCCAGCGGCCCGCCTGCTTCACCTCTGCCTCACACGAGACTCGCATTTTCAGAAAACCTCAACAGTTCTCTGAGCACTTACCTCAAAATAAATCACCAAACACATCAATGAACATAAAAGCATAACTGTGCATTAAATACCTTCCTGCATCTTGCATTCTTGTTTGCATTCATTTTATTTCTCAAAAAACATTTTCCCCTCAGTTTGAAGTAGTTTGGTAAGATTTTGATATTCAGCCGTCCATTGCCTGAACGCTTATCCTTCACTAGGGCGGGGGGCTCTCATAGGGTGAAAGAAACACTCTGGACAGATCACCAGTCCATCACAGGACAGATACACACACACAGACATTCACACACCTAGTGTCAGTTTATCATCCCCAGTCCACCTGATGCACAGGTCTTTGGACTGTGGGAGGAAATCAGAGATCCTGGCCAGAAATCTGACACAGGAGGCGGCAGTGCTACTCACTGTGCCACCGTGCCATCTTTTATTTTTATATTTCCTTATCTTTTAAAGAGCTGTGTATTGTTCATTTTTATTTTAAATCCAATAGTGGGGGCAAACTTCAGGGTATGCATATATTTATATGTGGAGTTATTTAAAATGTATAGAATCATTTTTGGTGGAAAAACAGAAGTTTCAATGCATGTAATGAAAAAATAATTGACTTGTAACCTTTTTGGTAAAATATAGAGAACCATTATAAAACAATACACTTCCGTCCACATCCACGAAACGGCATCTGCTTCAGAATGAGCCAAACACAGTAACCACTGTCACCACTGCAAATGCTTTTGTTTTTCACCAACTGGGTCTCTGTTCTTCATTAAGCACTATTTCCTGGTCATCTTCGGCCATGATGGACAGAAACCTCTGGAGCTGCGGACCGAAGAGGACAGCGACTGCAATGAGTGGGTGGAAGCCATCCAGCAGGCCAGGTACAGCACAGCAAGACCATTTTAGTCTTACTTCACTGATATTTCAGAAATACACTACCACTCAAAAGTTTTGGCACACTGAGATTTCTACATTTTCCTGGTACTCACTGGTCAAGTGTTAGCTATTTAACGAGCAATTAAGTGGTGAAACAGTTAATGAGTGCATTTAAATTAAAGGACAGTCTTTGCATCACCACACAACCAGTGAATAGGATGTCAGGCATGCACTGTTACAGATTCTTTAATCTTATAGAAACGATATATATATACATATATATATGTATGTGCGCGTGTGTGTGTGTGTGTGTGTGTGCGCGCGTGTGTGTGTGTGTGTGTGTGTATATGTATATATGATTATATACAGATGATGACCACATTAGGGTGTTTTCTGAAAAAGCTTCAGCTCGGTGACCTACTTCGCTGATATTCCAGATGCACCAAAGCTCCAGTGAGCACAACAGAAAGTCCTAATTGAAGCACTATTTTAAGACATTGTTTATGTTTTTTTCTCTCATGAACAAAATGTAAGACTTTTGGATTCAGAGAGATTTATTTGAACTGTTTTGAGCCAGGGAGAGTCTGGACTCACTGTTTGATGATCCACACAAATCCCCATGTTTTCCCACACATCCACCATCTGTAAATTCCAGCACTGTGTTCAGTGGTTCACTCTCGGGTCACACACTGATTCCCTGTGACGCTTCGTTTGAAGATTACATCACAGAGTCGAGGGTGGCATGCATAGTTCAGGACCTCTGCAATGCCACACCGGCTCTTCGCCTGAGAGCTCAGTTCAACACACAGTGATATTCTTGGATTCTATGATTTTTAAAGTCTTGAAACACCCCTCATTTGTTCATATTTTGCTTTGACATATTGAGTAAATTAAATGAAAGAAATGGGAACAAACTGTGACAAGCTGCGAAGAGTAAGATACAAGGAGTCTAGATAAAGGAGTTCCAACCACTCAGCATTCAGCACCACCAGTATACTGATCACCACCTGATCATCTGGAATCATCTGCACCTGTTTCTTCACTGGTTCAGGACTTAAGTTACTTGGTTTTATTCTGTTGAACACTCCTCTGAAACTGGTCAGGTTTAAGGATTGGACAGGAGAACTGTTCCTTAAGACCACATTAAAACTACAAGGAAGTCTGGATCTTTGTAAGTAAATAATGATGAAATGAGGTAGTAGTACAGTTGCACAGTAGTATATCTGTCAAATCCGTAGCAGAAACCCAGAGTAAACAGAAATCAGTGAGTACAACTACAGTGGAGCCTGAGATCTTGTGATGTCGTTTGAATTCTGTTCATCTTGCTCCATCTGGAGAAAGTGAGCAATTCTTAATAATCTGTACTGTATACATTCAGTACATTGATTATATAATTACATTTGAGCTCATCATTTGTTCAGGAGCTAAATTAGGGTGAAGGGCTATTGCTTTATACACTATATTATGATTTAGTTTTTTGAGAGATGCCAAAGTAAAGAATAATAAAACGGCACACATTTGCAATAATGTTTCTCAGACACATCTTGTTGAATTGTGCATATTTGATGTTTTACTGTTTTCTTTTCTGAATTTGCTGGCAGCTACTCCGACCTCATCATCGAGCGGGAGGTGCTCATGCAGAAGTACATCCACCTGGTCCAGATCTTGGAGACGGAGAAGGTAGCAGCCAATCAGCTCCGTACGCAGCTGGAGGACCAGGACACTGAGATCGAGAGGCTCAAGGCTGAGGTCAGGAGGTCAAAACTGACAACATACACATTGTAAAGATACATATTTCAATGTTTAGTCGTAGCTATTTAATTAACGCTAAAACATTTGCATATTTTGTTAGTGCAAATCCTTCTCATATATCAGACACTTTCATTGCCCACATATTCCAGTATAACAAGGTTAATTGACTTTTTTTCAGATTCTTGGCCTGAACAAAGCCAAGGAGAGAATGCTCCCTTTTCAGTCCAATCAAGAAGAGGAGGAGGATGATATAAAGAAAATCAAAAAGGTATATTTTATTAATACTGGATTTTTGACCTTTCTAGCTCCCACACTTTTCATAATATTCAATTTGTTAATACTTTTAGCGCATGTTTAATTACAGTTCTCGAATTGCTCTTATTTTACTATCATGTGACCAACCCATTAAAGTCCTGTACTATTCATACTATATAAGTTATAATTATAAAAGAGTTATTCAAATGATTATAGTTACTATTCATGTAATTAAAACTGTTTTCACTGGGTTTAAAGGGACAGTTTTAGTAAAGGTTAATAATAAACAGTGCTAACATGTCTGCTGGAAGCCAAGAAGACATTAATGTGGCTAATAATGAATACAAGCAATGTGATGAGTGTCTAGTCACCACCATACATCTTCATACTCAGTATCAGTATCAATCTAATGCAGGCCAAAATCACTGTATCTGATCACAAAAATCCTTAACAATCCCATTAATGCTGAAGTAAACTCTGATCAATGCTCTGTAAAGGGAAACACACTAATGATGACAAGAATAACACGGATGAGGAGCAGAGTGTAACAAAGAGACGCTGGAGATTCAACTGTGTGTGCAGAACTCCATAATGGACACTCTGGGCACTGTATGTGTGTAGAAAGTGGATATTTATAACCTACACAGCGCCCCCTAGAGGAAGTAGGGAGCCATTTCAGATTCAGACAGATGTGTTATTAACAGATTAGAGGGAACAATACAGTATTACATTGGTTTCGGCAGATGCTTGAGGTTGCAGTATTGTATTGTACCCGACATTGGTGGTATCGAAACAGTGGTATCGAGCCGCCACTACTCCTCAGCTGCAACCACGTGCTGATACTTTCAGGTGCAAAGCTTTATGCGCGGTTGGCTTTGTCGGAGAAAGTGGAAGATCATTGTACAGGACTACATCTGCTCCCCTCATGCCGAAAGCATGAGGAAAAGGAACCAAATTGTCTTCAACATGGTGGAGGCCGAGACCGAATATGTGCTCCAGTTGTCCATTCTGGTGAACTGCTTCCTGCGGCCCCTCAGGATGGCGGCAAGTTCCAAGAAGCCTCCCATTAGTCACGATGACGTTAGCAGCATTTTTCTCAACAGGTATGTGAATAATGTGTTATATACCAATCAGGTGTGGTAAAATATACATATTATCTAAAGCTATCCATAGTTGAGTGGTGGAAAATGATAACTTACTAATTCTTCTATTTTCTTTTAAGTGAGACAATAATGTTTCTCCACGAGATCTTTCACCAAGGCCTAAAAGCAAGAATCGCCAACTGGCCGACACTCGTGTTAGGTGAGTGTTTGGCCCCTTAATGATCTTTATTGCAAACAAAAATGAAAAAGAAACTGCTGTCATGTTCACCATCCAGCCATCCAACCAAGTTGTAATCAGGTTTAATTCTCTAAAAATGTTACTTTCCAGCTGATCTGTTCGACATCTTGCTACCAATGCTGAACATTTACCAAGAGTTCGTCCGGAACCATCAGTACAGCCTGCAGGTTCTAGCTAACTGTAAGCAGAACCGGGACTTTGACAAGCTTCTGAAGCAGTATGAGTCCAATGCCGCCTGCGAGGGCAGAATGCTGGAGACGTTCCTCACCTACCCCATGTTTCAGGTGGATGACTGGACATTGATTGAGAGGCTGATGGGCAATAAACCTTAAAACGTTTAATTTCAGAAGATTCACATTTTTTAAATATTAACATGCACTCTGTTCCAGATCCCACGATACATCATCACACTCCATGAGCTGCTCGCCCACACGCCCCACGAACATGTAGAGCGCAAGAGTCTGGAATTTGCCAAGTCAAAACTGGAGGAGCTCTCCAAGTATGTGACACTTTAGTGTGGCCAGTTCATCAGAATTATTATCAATTGCTAATATTCCATTTTGGTGAAGTTTTAAAAGATTAGGAAGTTCAATTATTCAGACGATTGTGTTTTCAGACTTGCTAGTTTACAGGCCAAAATGTGTGACAGGAGATTCTACATACACTGCAGGCTTGCACGAAGTGTTAATTTTTTTTATTTTTCCCAGAATGATGCATGATGAAGTCAGCGACACAGAGAACATCCGTAAGAATCTGGCCATCGAGCGAATGATCGTGGAGGGCTGTGACATCCTTCTGGACACAAGCCAGACCTTTGTACGGCAAGGTGAGCCACCCAGGCTTTCACAGGGTCTTATAGCTCCGTTAAACTGTTTTACCTGCCTTTACATGTTAGTATATCATTTTCTGCGGCTTTGTAGTCCGCATCAGCAAACCCTTCTCTCATCCTATCTGACACAAAGGCTTCTGCAAGGTCCTCTAATGAGACTCGGGTGCCATTTGAAATGAAGCTCACTTCTCGCTGCAACAGTTCTGTCCATGCTACTTTTTCTCGAGCAATCTCTCCAAGACTGCATTTCGAATCAAGTGATCATTATTATTACTTGTACAGTGACATTAAACTGGAGTTGTTTCATTTAATTGCTGCCCCCTGCAGGCTCTCTGATCCAGCTGCCCTCTGCGGAGAAGGGAAAGCTCAGTAAGGTTCGCCTGGGCTCGCTGACCATGAGGAAAGAAGGCGAGCGCCAGTGTTTCCTCTTCACCAAACACCTCGTGATCTGTACCCGCACCTCCGGCGGCAAGCTGCACCTGCTCAAAGTGAGTCTACTTGCACGGTTATGGAGCTGGAATGGAAATATGCAGCTTTATACAGTAGCAGGTCCCAGTCAAGGGCCTAAGAAGATTTTGTTGCAGATGTGGATTTTATGGGGCTAACTAATCAATTTTATAGATAGTGTAAAAAATCTCTTTTTGAAACCTTGTTTGTGCAAAAATACTATTTTACACTATTTTTCTTATCTTTGGCATATTTAGTAGATCCAATGAAAGAAATGGGAACAAATGTTTTACTGTGACAGGCTGCAAAGTGCCTAAAGATACAAAGTGCCTAGATAAAAATGTTCCAACACATAAAACACTCTGCAGTTCAGGGGTTATAACTATTTAATGACAGAACACCTGCTTTCTCTTGTGGGTTAACAGCAAGGAGGCACACTGTCTCTGATAGAGTGCACACTAATTGAAGAACTGGATGCCAACGATGAGGACTGTAAGTACTGATTTTAATATAAAACGGTATGTGCTGTATATTAGATGCATCATTAAGACCAGTTTGTCGACGGGGGCGAGGTGGGGTTGGACCAATATCCAAAATGTCTTAAAATAACATTATGTTTCTCTAACTTAAACTTAATATTTGAGTGGTGTTTTTCTGTAAAGTTACTTTATTTGGATTACATATTTAACTATACTATCATTAACTTGCGGAATAGTTCACCGACTGGATTATATAACTATGTGTTTGCACCAGGGCACCTTAAAATAAATTCAAATTCAAATTTTAGTATGATGTGAAGTGAAATGCTTATACGACTGCTGATAACCTGTTAATAACAGGAATGTCCTGAGAATTTTACCATTTTGAAATATAGAGAAATATGGATTAATTTACATTATGTACAAATAATAGAATAAAAATAGAGTAAGATAACAATAACAACAATTAAATAGTAGAAAAGTAGCAACAGAATATAATAATATACAGACAGAAATGTACAGTTATGGGCAAGACAATGTGCAGATATAGATATGTGCAAGATCACAGTCACAGTTGAAGTACACAGTTCTGTAATGTGCAGAATGTGCAAAAGTGCCAGTTATGTGTGAATGTATGTAGTGTGCATGTCACCGTTCAAAGTTCACAATTCTGCTGTGTGCAAAATGTGCAAGTGTGCCATATGAGAACATGATGGGTATTAAAATAGTTTGTGAGAAGCCAAACAAAGTGTGAAGTCCTGTGTGGTGTTGTGATTGAGAGTCTGTATAGCCTATGGGAAGAAGCTCCTCCTCAGTCTCTTGGTGTTGAACTTCAGGGAGCGGAAGTGCTTTCCTGACCGCAGCAGAGAGAACAGTCCATTGTTGGGATGGCTGAGGCACTGCTTGTTGTAGATCGAGTGCAGGTCAGGGAGCTTGGTGCGGATGAAGCGCTCAGCTGATCGCACCACCCTCTGTTGAGCTCGTCTGTCCTGCATGGTGCTGTTTCCAAACCATGCTGTGATGTTTCCCGTCGGGATGCTCTCTATGGTGCAGGAGTAGAAGTTTCTAAGCACCTTAGAGGGCAGTCTAAAGTCTTTCAAACATCTGAGATGGTAGAGGCGCTGCTGGGTCTTTTCACCATGGTGTTGGGCCATGACAGATCTTGTGTAATGTGAACACCGAGGTATCTGAAACTGTCCACTCTCTCCACTGGGCTCTCGTTGATGACAGGGGTCTGATAGTTCCTTTCCTGCTTAGTACAAAAGTCCACTATCAGCTCCTTTGTCTTACTGACGTTCAGGAGGAGGTTGTTCCTCTGGCACCAGCTCTCCGGATTCCTAATCTCCTCCATGTAGACCGTCTCATCATTGTTAGAGACAGGCCCACCACAACGGTGTCGTCAGCAAACTTGATGATGGTGGTGGAGTCGGTAGGAAGGTGTGTGTGTGTGTGTGGATACATATAGCATATTTAAACAGTATCATAAGTGCAGTTTCACCAAAAAATTATAAAAAATTCAGTTATATCTGAATCCAACTAGAGTTGCTTGCTACCCATTTTTATGTTTATAAGTATTTCCCTGGGAGACCTATCCATTACATAAAACTGTTACAGACTAAAATGTCATTAACTAAAACGCATTTTAATAAATGTCTATGCTAAGCAGTAATGCATCATTACAGTGAACTCTGTGTCCTATAGACAATGCTGCAGGTCAGGGGTTCAGCCATCTGGAGTTTAAGGTGGTGGTCGAGCCAGCGGACGGTCCGTCTTTCTCTGTGGTCCTCCTCGCTCCATCTCGTCAGGAAAAAGCTGCCTGGACCAGCGACATCAGCCAGGTAATCATATTTGTTTTTCTGTAATTCTCAAGATTCCAAATGCAAAGGGACTGTAGTGTGCGCGCACACACACACACACACAAGCAGCGCGGTCTACAAAAGCTGAGCCGCAGACCCAGCAGCAGGTGTGTCTCCAGAGGGCTGAATGTTTTGCGGTGCAGGCGAGGTTGAGACTCTGGGGACGTCGAGCTGCTTGTTTTGTTGTGAGGTCCGGGGTGTTTCCAGTCCCTCCCTCCACCTGCATGATCCTCACTGGGGCTGCAATGCTCTGCGGTTTCACAGCTCACTCAGCCATGCTCTCTTACTCTCACACAACTTCAGTTAAAAGGAAAATGTAACTTCACTGTAGTGAATGCAGGAGTATTAGGTTCAGGTTCCTACAGATGCTGCAGGACATGTGAAGGTCTATCAGCAGCTCCTGATTTCATCTAATGAATCTAATGATGCCCAGCTAGGTGTTTGTTGAAGCTACAATAATACTGGGCTTCCATGAGAAGGACTTCAGTCTTTATCATGCTAATGATTTTAATAGATTTATTCTAATATTTAATAGAAACCTTAAACAGCTTAAAATTGTCTCAAGTTCCAAAGAACACACACAAATACACACATACACTGTTAGACTGTTTTCAGGTGGGCATTGACATAATATTTTTATGGAAATGATGCATACTTGAATATTCACTGTTTTCTCTCTTGATTTTGGGCTGCTTGTGAAGTGCATTGACAACATCCGCTGCAACGGCCTGATGACCAGCGTGTTTGAGGAGAACTCCAAAGTCACTGTGCCTCACATGCTCAAGTAAGGACTGTTATGCCCTGTGCTGTTATGCCCAGCGAAAAACCTGGGGTTTCGGTTAGCATTGCCTAAGGCTGTGCTCTCAACAGGCCCAGTTGCCCAAGCCCCCTTCCCCACTCCCCCTGCCGGTCTGATCTCACACTACGCTTACCGTCCTGAACCGGAGTGCTCTTACACCTCTCGTCCCTCACTGCTTTCTCCTTTTACTCCAGTGAGCTGCAGACTTATGGAGTGCCACTAACCCTCAGCTCCTAACCCACAGTGTTTTTAGCTCCTTACCACATCATTCAGTGACTCTTTTTCACTATGTCACCTGTTTTAACAAATATCTCAGAGGTTCTTGTGTGTCAGGTCCAGCTGGTCTTGTTTTCTCTCATCTGACAAAATTTCCAGCAGATGCTGCACCTCTGTAGACCAGAGTCTCCTTTTGTCGCCATGTGTGTTAAATTGGACACTTGTGGTTCTGTGCTTGGGACCAAGCCCAACTGAACTGTGCCACAATACCTACAGAACTATGCTCAAACCCAACAGAACCATGGTCTGAATCAGACTGAACTGTATCCCAAGTCCAACTGAACCATGCTTAAGTCTGACTTAACCATTCCTCAGTCCAACTGAACCATACCTGAACCCATTGGAACCATGTCCAAGCCCAACCTAACCTCACCCGAGTCCAATGGTTCAGAGTGATCACATTAGCCAAACAAACTCACCTTGCAGACCTCCTAGTGTGAGAAAACCCTGAGTTGCATGCATGGTGCCTGGTCCAGGAGAGCGGCCTGCATTTATTATTAATATTTAACACAGAACAAAGTGATGAAACCTGAAGTATCTGTGTTCCACAGGTCTGATATTCGGTTGCACAAAGACGATGTGGACATTTGCTTCAGCAAGACGCTCAACTCCTGCAAGGTTCCGCAGATCCGCTACGCCAGTGTGGAGAGGCTTCTAGAGAGACTGACTGACCTGCGCTTCCTTTCCATCGACTTCCTCAACACCTTCCTGCACACGTATCGCATCTTCACCACCGCCGCAGTCGTCATGGACAAACTGGCCGACATTTACAAGAAGCCTTTCACCTCCATTCCTGTCAGGTCAGACCTCCCAGATCAACGCTTCTGGTGATTCAAACATCAACACCACCATGATAATCATGATGCCACTAATTAATAATGATCGATTGGCAACTATTAATTTTCTTTCAGTGTTAGCAGTGTAAACTGGTTCCTTTGATGCATTCTGATTATAAATTATAAGTTGTGGTCTTCATTATGCTGTAATAGTTGCATGGCACTGTTCTTGTGAATTCAAGGCATTAAATTACTGCCCCTCTTGTGAAATCAAGGCAGGTTCACCTCTTCAACAAAAAAGCCGATTCACCTCTTCAATATTTGTTAACTGGATGTGAATTTTGAGGCAATGCCCTTTTCTGTTACTTTGTGGTTGCTGAAATAGCAACCACTAGTCATAATACTGTCTGAAAAGTCTTTTTAACTGTCACTGGCTTCACTAATATTATAGTTTTTGGTGGAACATCTTTTGCTGGCAGTAACCACAGCCATGCCCCTTTTTAGCTTCTGATCAGCCATGCATAGCTGTTAAGAGGTATTTTGGCACATTTCTCCTCACAGACCTGTTTCAGTTCATGTACATTTCTGGTACGAGTTGCTTGAGCGATCACCTCCACCACAGCACTTTAGTGGGACTGAGGTTAAGACAGAATTTCTTCTCTTTGCATCACTGTGTCGCTTATTTAACCCTTTTTTTTCATTATTGTAATGTTGCATGACCCAAGCTGTGTAAAGACACATGCAAGCTTGAGAACACCCACACAAATATGCAAATGAGTCCTCTGTCAGATCACTATGAACACCCAGACCCGTTTCCAGCCTTAGTAATAAATAAATAAATATATAGTAATTATATAGTAATAACAATAACAAAGTACAAGTTGTTTGGTAGCAGCAGACATTGATGAAAACAGTAATAATTGCATAAATTGCACGTTGCTTCCAGTAATATTTTACCCAAAAACTGCACAGAAATATTGCACACAAAAGAAGTATAGTATAGTATTGTAGAGTGTAATATAGTTTAATAGTATAATCAACTAATAGGAAATGTGTGTGTTGGGAGTTGAACAGTGATTGACAGTACAGTGTTCAGCACTGTGGGCCCTAACCCTCCCCTCCTCCCCTCTCCACTCCACTCTCACTGTCACTCACAGGATTCAGTACCACTCATCTGACCGTTTGTCCATCTCCTCCATCTGTCCAGACTACAGCCTGAAGATCACGAGGCTCGCCCTGGACCAGTCCAAGTAAACACACTGCTCATGTCTGTCTGTCTGTCCCTCCTCCTGTATCCTCTGTGCATCAAACCTTTCACTGGCCATTCACTGGGGTCTCCTACTTATAGTGAGGGGAAACAAATATTCAGACACTTGTTTTTTGTGATTTATTATATTTCCAGTGTTTGATGTGCTTTACTGTGGATAAGAGTCTATTTATAACTAAAATGTGTTTTTTAAATATCTAGCTACCTATAGGTATAATTTTCTTTACAAATTGTCATCACAGAAACAACCAAATAATAAACCACTACAAATAAATATATATTAAACCAAAAAACAATATATACATGTATATAAATAATTATAAATGTATATAATTATAAAATTGCATAATAGGGAAGCCAGTTACACAGGGTGCTCAAAGCATGTACACGAGTGACTCATTTTTTTAAAAAGTGTTTAAATACATAACTGTTTATAAGCATGTATTCTCTCGCAAAAATATGCTTAAAAATGAAAATAAGAGTGAAAAGGTTTAGTAAGAAGTAGTTTGTTTTTAGAGCAATGGTATTCAGTTTTGGAAAATTCCTCCTAGTTAACTGTTATCAGTTCAACATGGACTCGCAGTTACAAAATTCTAGATCAAATTTCAGTGTGAGTCAAATCAGAGATTGGCTTGGTCATGTTAGCACCCACACTAGCCTCAACTCAACTCTGACTGTGTGTTTGGGACCATTGTCTTCATCTTCTCCCCAGGTTCGGATTCATGGCCACATATCATCGCTCCATTCACGTTTCTTTCAATGAACGTTTAACACATTGTCATCATTTGCAGAGAAGCAACCCGGTTATGATGCTCCCGCCTTCGTACTTCACTGTTTGTTGTTTTTGGGAACTTTTATGCAGCCCTTCTTTCTGCAAACATGATCGTCTGAATTATTTCCTGAATTATTAGTTTGGTAATTAGTTTCTGGACTTTTATATATATCAGTGTTTCTGCAGTGTTAATTCATTCTAATACAGCTGTGTTTCAAACAGTCGATGCTGGATTGGATCAGTGGAGGGACGAAGTGGCATTCTGCTCTTCACCAGCACACATTTGTTGATCAGAACATTTGTAGCGTCAAACCTCCCTCAATATATAAACAGCAAACTCAGGATGCAGATCCTTATTTCTTCAAATAATCACAATAAAATTTAATTTTAAAACGGTGCAATTAAGCTGCCGAATCTTCTTACAGCATTTCATGTGAGTTGCACCGAATTATAGAGAATAGTAAAGACCATGTTTACATATCGGTGAGCAGTTTCAGTACTGCTATCAGTATCAGTACAGCCCTTTCAGTACCATCACTATTGCAGTGACTCTGTAGTGAAAGTGACCATTCTGTCATACGTGAACACGCCCCTGCACACAGTGTGAACAGCACGAAATTCAACCTCTGCATTTAACTCATTCACCGAGGGAAGCAGGGGGCAGCAGGAACACAGCGGGGAGCAGTGTGTGGGGACGGTACCTTGCTCAGGGTACCTCAGAGGTGCCTAGTGGTCTTGGGAATCGAACCCATGATTTCCTGATCGCAGGAAGGTAACCACTAGGCTGCCAGCTGCCCATGGTCTTTCACCTTGACCATGATTGCTAATTCTGAACCGTTGATAATGCTTATGAATGCATTCATTGTGTGTAAATTAAGTGGGTATGTGCCCTGGACTTTTTTTGTATTTTTAATGTAGTCTTGAGAAAAAATTCTCCAGGCTTCCAGAAAGACTTTCAGAGACTTTCATTTTCAGTCCAGTTCCTGAACCTGACCAGGTTCAGATGAATGTTTTTTGTTAAGACACACAGTGACCTACGTATCAATCATTAAAGCAGAACAAAGACCATCTAACTTAAGTGCTGCACCAGTGAAGAAGCAGGTTCTGATGAATCCAGATGAGTGGTTAGAACTCCTTTATCTAGGCTCCTTGTATCTTCAGGCATTTTTGCAGTGTAACCTTTGTTCCCATTTCTTTCATTTAATCTAGCCACCATGGCAATAACACCCAAAATTTAATCGTATTTTAACACCAACAAGGTGGTTCACAGCAAAATATGAAAAAATGAGGGTGTCAAGATCTCTGAATGGTACTGTGTATTTAATAACCAAAACAAAATTGCATATTTGTTCACCCTCACTGCGTATGCCTTGCTCTGTAACAGCCAAACCTTTCACCTTACACTGAGAGGATGGATCCAAGATATAGAAATCATGTTTGCCTCTTAATTTTCTGTTTTAAAGTAGTTTGGTGTATTTATTTATCTGTACATCTTTCACTCTTTCTCTTTCACTGTCTACCTACCTTTGCATCCCTTCTCCCCCACAGGTCTCTTGAGCTCTTCTTTGCCACTAACCAGGGCCCCTGGGGCAGTGAGCACTTGAACAACAAGTCCCCTAGACTGTCACGAAAGTTCTCCTCACCCCCACCCCTCACCATCCCCTCCCGCACCTCCTCGCCCGTTCACTCTCGCAAGCTCTCCCTCAGCTCCCCTGTGGGAGGTGGGAAGACTGGAGCTTTGGACCTCTCAGCCACCTCGTTTTCTGCAGCTAGCAGCCCCACCTCCACCTACAACCCTGTGGTCTCCTCCCCACCCCCCACCTGCACCAAGGCCCCCCTGGACCTGAGCCGGGGCCCTACCTCACCTGAACTGGCCCCCACCACACCAGAGGATGGGGGCGAACTGCCACGTATCGACGCCTTCTGCGGCAAACTGAGGAGGAGCATTAGACGGGGTGAGTCTCATCCTCACGTGTGTTATCCTCACATATACACTGAGTTGCCTGTTTATTAGGTACAGTGTATTGTGCCTACACTCATTGCAGTTTTATCGAGTACACTTCACATAAAAGTGCATTTTGTAGGTTGCCACGTTCTTCGTCCTCCCTCAGCACTAATATTAGAACAACACCCACCAACGGCAGCACACTGTTTAGAATGATCCAGAACCCAAAATATTTCTGGTGATGGTGGTTTCAGCCATGACTAACACAGCAATTCAAATGCACACACATATTAAGCCATAAAATTGCTTTTTGAGTATGTAAATGTTTTGATCAAAATACCGGTTTAATGTTATACTTTAGAAGTTTTAGTTAATCTAGTTAAACCAGACATATAACTGGTGTGAAAGTCTAAGTAGCCATGATCACATTATTTGTGTTGGTGATTTCTGCTAATTTTACCACTTAATTTCATATTGAACAAAACTCGTCTAAGCTGCTGACTGAGGACCTGAGGCGAAAAATATCTGGCTCTAAAAACATAAAAAAATCCTCCTGTTCATACACTGTTTGGGTATACATAGCATATAGAGTTATTATCTCTGTATTCTCTCTCTCTCTCTCTCTCTCTCTCTCTCTCTCTCTCTCTCTCTCTCTCTCTCTCTCTCTCTCTCTCT
>JBBJLR010000037.1:10620124-10642387 GCA_037577145.1 Brachypetersius gabonensis
TCTCTCTCTCTCTCTCTCTCTCTCTCTCTCTCTCTCTCTCTCTCTCTCTCTCTCTCTCTCTCTCTCTGTGTGTGTGTAGATGAGTAATCTGGTGGCCTCTCAGATAATGACCCATACGGATGTGAGTTCGAGGGCGAGCTCTATTGAGAAGTGGTTGGCAGTAGCTGATATCTGCCGCTGCCTCAACAACTACAACGGGGTGCTGGAGATCACCTCCGCCCTCAACCGCAGCGCCATCTACCGGCTGAAAAAGACCTGGACTAAAGTCTGCAAGCAGGTGAGTTGAGATTCAGTTTCAAGCCACTTTTGTCTTTTTTTATTTATACACACAAGCATGCAAAACAAAACCTGAATGATAGTAATAATTATTATCATCATCTATAATAATAGAATCTTCATCACTATTTTTAATCATGGTAATAATCATCTTCAGCCAATACTACTACTATTACTACTGCAACTACTACTAATAATAGTTTCGAGCCATTTCTCATTTTCCTGCCAGGCTTCCATATATGCCTTCACAAGAGTTCTGGAGAACTACTGAGACACGTAAACATTCATAACCTTTCACTAAAGGTTCTTTAATCCAAACATTAGGATCCATCCGAGTTTTTGCTGTGTAGTTATACTAATAAGACTAATCATTTTGTAAATTATATTATTTGTTCATATTCATTAAAATATGTTCTCAATTTTTAATATTTTTAATAAATGCTTTTAAATGTATATTTGTCTCTGTTAGACCAAAGCACTAATGGACCGGCTGCAGAGAATAGTGTCATCTGAAGGGAGATTTAAAAACTTGAGAGAAACCCTGAAAAAGTAAGCATGTTTTTTTATTATTTCTGTTCAAGGTACTATATAAAAATGTTTATATATATTTATTACTCTTCATGTTATATTTTTCACTCACAGCTGCAACCCTCCATGTGTACCCTATCTGGGAATGTACCTGACAGACCTGGCATTTATTGAGGAGGGCACCCCCAACTTCACAGAGGAGGGTCTTGTCAATTTCTCCAAAATGAGGATGGTAGGTGTAAATCTGTCACATATTGAACATACAATACTATGCAAAAGCCACTCCTCATTTCTTCATAATTTGCTTGCAGAGACCCAGACCTTTTAGTATTTTTAATGTAGTCTTGAGGATCAGTTCTCCAGGCTTCCTGAACGACTTTCAAATACAGTAACCTCTCACTTTTACGTGTATCAGCAGTCGCTGATTTGGTCTAACGCAGATTTTTTCTGAGAACCTAACTGATAATGGTTCTGGCTTTTTTGTGCCAATATATACGTGTCTCAGTAGGTATGTGTACTAATACAGATCTTTGTGTCCTGCAGATTTCGCACATCATCAGAGAGATACGGCAGTTCCAGCAGGCTCCCTACAGGATAGAACACCAACCCAAGGTGCCCCAGTTTAACTCCAGGGAGAAGAGCTTAGAGCAGCGGATCTAATGAAGGGTTAATCACAATGCTTGTGATTCAGTTTGGCTAAAAGTGATTATTGCTTGATCAGTAGAGCACTACTTTTTTTGTCTTGGTCTGAAAAACACTGGTGTTTCCACAGATAAAAGAACAATCTCTCTAGTCACTCAACTAGTATTTTTGCCTGAGCACAGAGCTAAATAAAAAAACCTTGCAGACAAGTAATAAATATATATATATTATTTATTTATTCATCAGTTTTTATATGTACCTGGTGGCCTAGTAGTTAGGACTTTTCCCCTGCAATCAGAAGGTTGTGGGTTTGAATCCCAGCACTGCTAGTGACTCCACTGAGGTTCTCTTGAGCAAGGTACCATCGCAACCCACTGCTTCACTGGGTGAATGGATAAAATGCAGAGAAAAATTTCACACTGTGCTGTGTGTGCTGTGGTGTGTTCACACGTGACTATAAGAGGCCACTTATCATAAAATGTTTGCATTTATGCATTGTTTTCTATCCAGGTGACACAGTTCCTACTGGACAAAACCTTCGTTATGGACGAAGACACTTTGTATGAATTGTCTCTAAAGATTGAACCAAGACTGAATCCTGGCAACTGACGACCAACAGCCACCGCTGTGCCACGCTGGGAAATAACAGACAAAATCGTCTTTCCGTCGTAGAATCAGCTTCAGTTTGCCAATCTCAAGTGAACACTTGTGTAAGTGTGGGCTTCGAGACACTAGAGGGACGAGGCACGTTATGAGGGAAGACGTCAGGGACCTTTTTATATGTTTGTATAAAACAGCGATGTCACTATTCCAGCATCCCTCTGCTTTGATACACAATACCGTTTATCCAAACTGTAACATTGTAACAGAGCATAAATACAGAATACAGACATTCTTTTTATCTGACTTATGTGTATGTGCGTTTGAATGTTAAATTATGATTTGTAGTTGCAGTACTCAGGTCATATTGTGCCTTTATCTCAATACAAATTACCTGATTGATTGATCTGATTGACTGAGAGATTTTTTTTTTACATTAAATGTGCAGCACTAAAACCTCACAAAGAAAATGATGAAATATGATAGTGGCATTCATGAAGAAGATGATGTTCAAACATTGTTGTGTAGGGTGAAAAACACCTTTATTACTTACAAATATGCCATTTTAAAGTTCGGAATCATTGCTTTTAGCAAAATGTAAAAAATCTAATTTGCAGATTGTAGATGCTTAGTATCTTGATATCATCCCTTTTCTGGAATAACAAAAAAGCTTAAAAGGTGTAAAAATATGTTCAAAGACATACATGCACTCCTTCCTTCACACATTTCATTCATGGAAAATAAGCAACGAAACCAGCACATTTTCAAATCACTGCTTTTGTGATGTCATAAAACCAATACCTTGACATATATCTCCTTATTTGGCCTACAGCAGTTTAGCCCCATCCATTCAAGCTACAGTAATAAAGAGTGCTTTAGCCCTGTACTGCAATACAAGGCAGCCAATCATAAAAGAGCTCATTTACATATATAAGTTTTAAAGGAACAGTAACTCCAAAAGCCTGTTTAATTCTGAGAAAATGGTTGCATATGGATGTTATAATTATCAATTACAGTTCTGTGACACAAAACCAATACAAATGTGAAGGAAAAAATAAAACAGGAGGAAAATGTAGAATATGGGCCCTTAAAAACTCCTCAGCCAGGCGGGGTCTTTAAGGGTTAACGATTGACATAATTGATTTTTCCATTACATAGTGAATCCTTCAATTTTTTTAAATCTATAAAAGCTGTTATTGTATATAATGTTGTGCATTTTGGCACCTGAATCCAAACTTTTAAATGGTAAAGGACATTTGCAATGATTTTGCATATTTATGTATTTTTACTGCATCATTTTTGTTGATTGACTGATTTCAGCAACAATAGTGTAAATGTTTTAGTGATGAGCAAAATTATGGCAGTTGTACAATTTCTTGATTCCGCATGTCCATTTATGTTTAGAGGAATATTTTATTGTTTTTGCGCATGTCTCGACAGCATGTTGTATGTACATAAATGACATTCCCTTTTTCAAAAATACCAAAATTACTGTTGTTGTCTATTTTCGAAAGTTGTAGCGTAAACACAGATGGAAGGAAAGAAGAGAAACCTCTGGAAAGACTTCAGACTTCGTGGAGTTCGACCTCTCCCGAATGATGTTTCAAAGTATTTCCAGATCAAGAGTTTCTTTTTTTCATTTTATTTTTGACAGTTTTCTCTTTTGTGGTACAAATTTCACTTTAAAATTGTAAATTAGATTTATTGATGAATGCAAATTACTGTATTCGTCCAGCACAGAGTGTACATTAGATTATTTATTTATTACTTATTTACCGAAGTATTTGTTTTATAGAGGGTTTTACTTCTTTTTTTCTGTTTTTTGGGCAGTGGTGATGCCTGATAGACTTCAGGTAACTTTTATACGTGTTGTAATTGGTCTACATGGCTTTTTTTTTTTTGAGGGGGTTTTCCATATTCAATGACAGAAATGTAAACATATTCACAAAGTAGGAACTGTATGGGAAATAAAATCTCTTCTATTATTACTATTATTTCTTTTTTTTAATCAATATTTTTTAAATGATCCTTTCAATCAATTTTTGTTTTAACCAAACAGTTACTCATCTGAAAGCAGCATTGAGCATATTTGTTTATGAAGAATGTTACAGATAAATTGTTTATGGGTAATAATGCAATTCAAACAAGAAAACAGGTTAAAATAGAAAAATTTAAGAAATTTTAGAAGTACTGGACAGTTCAAGCAAAAACATTGGATTAATAACAACATTACTTTTTACAACTATCACATTGTCTATTTGTATTAAAACTGAAGCAACAACTGTCATTGATATATCAGTCACTGTAAAATAACTGCAGGAAACAAAAAACAAAAACGAAGCATCTTCATAAAATGACGCCAGTTACCCATCCATTTATTTTACTCGAGTTAAAAGGATAAAGATTAAATTTTTTTTACTCTCAATCACATTTTTTTGCAGCACATAAAGTTTAGGACTTAATTCTTCTCCTTGTAAGCTAACCATGAACCTTCACCATAAGTCTAAAAGCCCATCCTAATTATTGTTTTGCATCTTTTTTGGGGTATGCTTCTGTAACGCCAACGACAAAATAAATCTTATCCCAATAAAATTTTTAAAATGTAATAATTTTAACATAGGACAGACCGTGATGATTTTTCACTATTTAACCTCAGAATAAAACCTCCACAAACCACCGCCTGGACATGCTGCTTTTCATGCACAACCTATCAAATAAAAAATCAAAGAGAAGATTAAGTTTTTGCTGGTCAATTCAGAAATCAATCATTAAAGACCAGATTATTTAAGTTTATTCTTATTTTGAGATAATTGTATGGCTTCAATGTTTCCACCTTATTGGCCTTCCAATAGACACAACTGTGGTTCTTTAGTTCTGATTGTAAGCCTGGGGTGCTGACAGGCTTTGCTTGGACATTTAGGACAATAATCTCTGATCCCTCAGGAAAGCAGTGACTCAATGACTGGTCTTGGCGAAGACTTGCTACATAAAATGGTTGGTGGCACACAGGGCTGGACTGGGACAAAAAATTGGCCTGGGGTGGGGGGTGCTGACAGAAGTAAACGTGGCAGCCTCTGCGTGCTCACTGCAGATTTATATCCCAGTCGGGGTGAAGCCGGGGTCAAGTCTCGTTCATCATGGAATCCGTTAGCGGCTTCGGTGAATCAGTTTAACTGCCTCTCGGTTTATGAGCCGTTGGTGTCCTGGTGGTTAGTGAGTTGCCCCTGTAATTGGAAGGTTGTGGGTTCATATCCCAGGACTGCCAGTGGCACCACTGAGGTATGCTTGAGCAAGATACCATCCCCACACACTGCTCCCTGGGCGCTGTATCGCTCTGATTAAATGCAGAGGAGAAATTTCACACTATTAAACTATTAAAAGTGATCAGCTCCAAGACTGCCAACATACGGGTCCTCCATGTCCTTTATACATGGTGGCAGTGATGCGGAAGCTCGAGGGCAAGCTGGATGACAGACAGACGCAGGTCATGACCTGGCACTTAGTTAGAAGAGGATTGGCCAGCAGGGCAGAGTTTAATCCAAACACCAGACTGGAGAGCCAGCTCTTCTTACAGACTCATTCTTCTCCTGAGAGAGTGCTGGATCTAGGAACCGCAGAGAACATCTCCACAGGTAACTCTCAGTTAAAAGAACCAAAATATCTTTCTTTCCATATTACTGTTTGCTATTTATAATTTTATTTAATATAATTTAATATAATATTAAAAATGTAGGACCTCTAGTTAACAAAATGCATACTTTGGGTTTGCATATTTTATGTCAAACAAGCAAAATATTGTTTTAAATCCAACAGACCCTTTCTAGAACATTTTAGGCCATCTTGGAGTATGTTCAACCACTCTGAAAAATCCCTAGGTTTAACTAGATAAGCTTAAAATGCTGGCAAGGAAAGGAATAGGCAACAAAGTAAGATAAGACAGGCATGTTCTTACTTGCATAAACCATTCTCCCTGTTCTCTAGCTGAACCTGGTTTAAGAACTTCAATCAAGAATCACAGTTGCAATGGCAAGCTCCTTCACCAAGTTACTGACAAGCCGGAACACCAGCCTGCTTCTGGCCAGTCTGGGTGCCGGCACCATAGCCGCCGGCTTCCTCATGCGTGATAACCTGAAGATCTCAGCTGCAGAGAGAAGGAAGCTCTACCCTCCCAGGTACCCACACTTAATCTACGCCGCAACCATGCATATGTCAAAACCATGCATATGTCATGTCTGAATATTCAACAGAATTCTTAACAAATAGAAGCAGATTTGCAGATTAAATGCAGATAAAGTATTTTTGAAAGGTTGTAGTGCCTTTGCTCCTGATATTAAGGTCAGTACGGTACCACATAGGCACTGAGTGAAAGGTAAAAGGGCTGTTAAGTAGCTTATGAGCAGACATGCCCTTTTATCCTTCATGCCCTTTTTTCTTTACAGGGGAAAGATCAATTTAGATCAGCCGTCGAGACATAAGCTTTTCTCTGGATCTAATTGTAGATGGGCTGTTTATTAGCTGAAACATTGCTGAGAAGAGCTAATCCTAGCAAGAATATGTCATTATTTTTGAAGCTGTGTACCAACCAAAGATTCCCCCTTCATCACTGTTGACATTTATTTCATGCTGTCTCTCCCAACAGTGCCGACTTCCCGGATCTTCGGAAGCACAATAACTGCATGGCCAGTGCTCTGACTCCGGCCATCTATGCCAAGCTGAGGGACAAGGTCACTCCAAACAACTGGACCCTTGACCAGTGCATCCAGACCGGTGTAGACAACCCTGGTCACCCCTTCATCAAGACAGTGGGCATGGTTGCTGGTGATGAGGAAAGCTATGAGGTAAAATAAACAGGATGGTGCAGGTATTCATATGGTATGTTATTTATAACCTTATTTGAAGAAGATCTTTCACTTGTGCCCATTAGAACACTGATCTTCATCTAACTGCCCCTGTCCCGTCTTTCTCCACACATTTGCAGGTATTTGCCGATCTTTTTGATCCAGTGATCAAGGAAAGGCACAATGGCTATGACCCAAAGACCATGAAGCACCCTACGGACCTGGATGCCTCCAAGGTTCCTCCTCTATCACATTCTTTTTTCTGCTACTGTCCTTGTGTTGAGTGACACTATGGTTCCTCTGAGATTGAGTGCATTTCATAGCTGTTCTCTTTCCACCGGCTCCTCATAGATCACCTCGGGGATGTTCGATGAGCGTTATGTGCTGTCATCACGTGTCCGAACAGGCCGTAGCATTAGGGGCCTGAGCATGCCCCCTGCATGCAGCCGCTCAGAACGTCGTGAGGTGGAAAGGGTGACAGTCCAAGCCTTGTCTGGTTTGAAAGGAGAACTGGCTGGTCGCTACTACAGCTTGAATGAAATGACCGAGATGGAGCAGCAGAGACTTATTGATGTGAGTAGTGTCTTCAGGAAACCTTCAGGATTTTGCTATTACGTAACAAATGTCCAGATGTAGAGAGTCATAGTATCACTCGAAGACGCTCACCAGCTAATTATCATACCCTTGATAAGCTGAATCAGTTTAGAGTATGTTAAAATCATGTAGTCCCATGGTCTTCTAGGGTTAGAATTGCCCATCCCTGGTGGGGGTCTTTATTGGCAGGTTGTATTGGGGTTGTCTCTTCATATAGTGATTCCAAACTCTTCATTTCATGCTGCTGTGGTTCAGGAGCACTTTCTCTTTGACAAACCAGTCTCGCCCCTGCTCACTGCAGCTGGGATGGCCAGGGATTGGCCTGATGCCCGTGGTATCTGGTAAGGTTAAATGTAAAGAACTACTAGTCCTTTAGAAGCCTATACTCCTCATTGAGATGTTCCAATCTTTAACTCCATGTCCCATGTTTTCTTTCTCCTAATCTTTGACTCCAGTGTTTCTGATCACAGCCTCCACCTTCTTCCTTAGCGGCACCTGTATCCCCTGTTATGTTGTGCATGGCCTGATCGAAGTACGTTTTAGGGTTCCAGAAGGTGCTTTAACCACATTGTGTTGGTGGCTCACTTTAAGGGTCATTCCAGCTTCAAATGAATGCTTTCCATGTTTTCCACTTTTCTGTAGAACCATGAAAATGATTTTGTCTTATGAAAATCATTCTGATGGTTGTATTTAACACTCAGCAGCAACTATCATATCTGGTATCATATAACCCTATGGAAGAACCCATTCAGTCTTCCAGCCTTGCCAGTCATCTATAGGCTAATAAATATAAACAAGCTAGCATTTGTGTGGCTCTTCATGTACTTAGTCTAGTTAATCTAACCACCAACTTTAGCTTTTTGCTAGACACTCAAATATCAGACAAGTTATTTCTGTCACTTGAGAAATCCATGTTAGTACTGTTAGCTTCAGTAATATTAACGTTAGCAATGTTAGCTTAGCATGTTAACATGCTAACCCCCCCTTACTTAATGCTCCAGCCAGTCAGGGACTTCTGAAGAAGTTTGTTAACCTGAGCAGGTTTTGTAATTTATGTCTGGAACCTTCTCAGGAAGATGAATCTCCAGGGCCAGGAGCAGGTTTGTGACCCGGGGTCTAAAGGTAATGCTGTCTTTATTTTTAAATCCCAAAGGCACAACAATGAAAAGAACTTCTTGATATGGATTAATGAGGAGGACCACACCCGCGTCATCTCGATGGAGAAGGGTGGCAACATGAAGAGAGTGTTTGAGAGGTTCTGCAGAGGCCTCAAACAGGTAACAGGGCACTGAATGTATTTGGCCATGACACGAGTTCTGGTTATCTTGTTTCTTCTCAACCATTTATTCAGCCTTACTTCTTGGTCCTCAGGTGGAGCATTTAATTCAGGAGAGAGGCTGGGAGTTCATGTGGAATGAACGCCTGGGTTACATCCTCACTTGCCCATCCAACCTGGGCACTGGCCTGAGGGCTGGAGTGCATGTCCGTCTACCAAAGCTCAGCAAGGTGATCACCACAGTAGAATCAGTAACCAGTAAATCTCTTCTGCTACCTTGTCTGATCATTTTATTCTAAAGTTCTGATTTGTATTGGATATAAAGGTATTGTTGAAAAAGATTAATAACTAATCGGACAAGACGTGTTTGATGAAAACATTTCTCTTTCATCTAGAGCTGGAGCTGGCCAAACATCAACAAAACTGCATCCAGTTCTTCATTAAAGTGGATCAGACTTGTGGACGTGGTTTAGGATACAGCATGACTGTGAGCTGGAAAAATGAAAACTTCAGCGTGGAGCCGAACGCTGTGGTGCCTTCTTAGGACAATTGTGTCCAAAACCACGTCCACAAGTCTGATCCACCTTTATGAAGAATGAAGAGAAAATGATAAAAAGTATGCAATAAAAAGTTTCGGACTGGTAATACATTTACCTGTCAAGAACTGATCAGTCATCTATTGGCTGATAGTTTTAGTTCAAATTCAAAATTGGTGAGCATGCAGTGGTAAAGTTAAAGGTCCTCCTCTGCAGGATCCTCGCTTTAACAAGATCCTGGAGAACCTGAGGCTGCAGAAACGTGGCACGGGAGGAGTGGACACTGCCGCTGTCGGTGACGTGTTTGACATCTCAAACAATGACCGCCTGGGAAGATCTGAGGTAGGTTCCACAGAGGCTTTTAGACAGCTTCTCATTCCAGCTGTGCACAAAAAACATCCTCCTCGTCTCTTCTGGAAGAAGTAAATGTCTTGTGTTTTGCAGGTGGAGCTGGTGCAGCTGGTTGTTGACGGTGTTAATTACCTAATCGAGTGTGAGAAGAGGCTGGAGAAGGGCCAGGACATCAAGATCCCTGCACCCCTCTCCCAGTTCAGGAAGTGAGATGTTCTCTTGTCAACAAGACCTTTACCAGTCCTTAATCTTATCCGAACCTCAATAAAAATGAGCCCTGAAGTTACGGACTCTGTTTTTTCTGACCCCCACCTTCACCTCCTTCATTATAAGCACCTATTTACATTTATAGCGTGAAAGTGACCTGATTGAAGCATCTTGTAGGGCTCCAGATGGTGCCTTAACCACAGAGTGTTGGTGTTTCTCCTTAACAGGTCTTTCCAGTCAAAAACTAGAGAATTTTTACAGCTCAAATTGTACTGTGTCCTAAACCATGTCCACAAGTCTGACCCATCTTAAAGAAGAGCTGGATGTGGTTTTAGGGTCCAGAGTAGTTTTGGGAATGGAAGGAAATGGGTGACTATTGACTTCTAGTGTTCCAGAAGGTGCCTTAACCCCAATGTGTTGGTGTCTCTTCATACAGGTATTCCAGTCTAAAACTAGTGCTTTTTTCCATGCTGTGCAATATTCTATAGCACAGTATTATGTCCCTTAACATTTTTGGTGTGAAAGAATTCATAATTTTCATGCTTTTAATACCCAACATGCTTTACAGCTTCATGACATATATCTTATGGTCACTGTTAACAACCCATTCTGTTTTCTAGCCCAGGCACTGATATATAAGATAATAAATATAAACAAGCTAGCATTAGTGTAGCGCCTCCCAGAGCGAGATTTTGCTGCTCACAGCAGGCTTTTCTTTTATAAATCATCTTATTTGGAAATGATTGAAGTCTGATTTGTTTCTTGTTTTTTTCAGTAACATTTCTGGACCCACATTTGGCTTCACTACTTGTATGAATGGTCCTAAAACTGATTTTGGCTAATAGGTGCACAGAACCCTGCACGTTTTCAGAACTGCGAACTCCACCCCCTGATCTCCCATTAGAGCTGTTAAAGGGTTTATAGTAGTTAACGCTGCTCTAAGCTCCTAAGAGACCCAACACACAGCCGGCGTGTTACGGTCATTGACTGACACCTTCTCCTTTCAGACTGTAAACAAACACATATTTTAAACCATATTATTTATTATTTTTATATTTGAATTGATCAGTTGATCCAAGTGACAAAAGAGATGTTCTAATGTCATCTAAACATCTAAATGATGTGTAGATGAAACGCCTTTTCAGAGCAGGACTTTCTCAAGGCCTGTAAACACTGTTACCGTCTTCACAGGGCCTCGTCTTTCCGTGAGTGGGTGGTTTACCTTAACTGACAGACTGCCTAACCCCCCCGCACCCACCCACCCCCGCCCATGTTAAATAGCCTAATCCTGTGGGTCTAATTTCTCCCCTAGAGCTGATTAGTGACGTGTATCTAATGATGCTAATCTTTGTTCTATACTTAAAGAAGTGGGTTAGGACTGGGCCAAAATAGTGGATTATTTGGTGTCTATCATTAGGGCTGCAGGATAAAATATCAGTATTGCGATTTTACTGCTACATATTATGACTGCAGTTCCTTTAAGTACATTACATCATCACTTTTCAAGCATGTCTGCAAAGAAAGTTAAAGATTAAAATGTGTTTCACTCTCACCATCCATTTCATTTATGAGAACTGACTTGCAAAAATAATCAAATCAGGTTTAAGAGGTTTTGTTCAAGGACATAATGGTAAAAAGTGTGTGTGTGGGGGGGGGTGAACGTGCATCTTTGTGGTCATCGGTTCACAGGCAAGTGTCTTATGCACTAAGCTTCTACCTTCAGTATAGTGCATCACAGCCTAACAGCCAACATCTAAATTCATCTTGTTGTACAAGTGCCTTAAAGCGCCCCCTAGTGGCCACAATGCTCCAGTACTTCCATAACAAAACGATTGATTTAGGAAGAAGAATCTTTTATTTGCCACATGCATAGTCATACATGTACAACACACAGTGAAATTCTTTCTCTGCATTTAACCCATTCACAAAGTGAAGCAGATTTACTGCACATACATTTACACAAGCTAATTAGACTCTGAATAAATGACTGGACTCTTCTCGGAAACGCATACATTTATTCTGTTTTGGGGTACAGAAACAAATACCTGTTAAATACACATCAGTACCAACCCTGGTCCTGGAGATCCACCTTCCTGAGAAGATTCCAGCCACAATCTGTAACACTGGCTTTGGTTAATGAACATCTGCAGAAGTCTCTGATTGGCTGGAACATTAATTTAGGAGGCAGGGCAGCAGGTTGGAAGTAAACATGGCAGATCCTCAGGGCCCTGTTCCATGAAGTCTGGCTTACTTCCTCTTAAAATAAGCCAGAATTTTCCCCTTAATCCTGTTTCATGAAATAGGACCCAGGAGGAGGACACTGGTCTATGGAGAGAACAATAATCCTAACAATGTAGGAGCATTGTTTAAAACATGTTAACAGTAAAGTCAGACTTCAGCCTCCCAGCCCTTTCAAATAAAGCGGGATCTGGTGATTTAACTGTGATGAGCATCACAGCATGATGAAACCTAGAAAGAGCATTTAATTAATTACCTAATTTCTTGCAATTATTATTGCTGTTTAATTTAATTTACTTAAATGTAAGATTAAGGGGTTTCACACTCATGCTTTGAATCTAATTTTAAGGGTCAGTTTCACAAATGAACCGCCAAGTAATTCAAATTAAGGGGTTTGGTGTGTTTTCAGGTGTGAATTAAGGTACGGTTAAGCACAAGTTAAGTACATTTTGTTGCCCGTCTTTTATTAGAAATTACTAAAGTAGTTCTAAGAACAAAGCCACTAAGCCTATCTCATGTACTGAATACAGATGCCTGTAACAGTTTTTTATAGGTATATTTTGTACTTATTTTATAGCTTTTATAATCTAAAATCCATAACAGAAAATGATGTGAACCTTTGCTCCCATCATCAGCCCAGGCTTGGTGTTTCGGTTTAATGTTCTCACAGCTCTTATTTTTGGTGACCCGTCCTGCGCAGACTTAAATACTCTAAGCTAGACACCTGAAGGGGGTTAAAGATGTTTTATACAACATTTCAACATCAATTTCTTGGTATATTGTCTGCCTGAGACTATTCAAATAGTCTGGATATTAACTTGATTAGAACTTTCTCAGTCTAGAATCATCCACAAGCCTTTATTTGAAATGTGTAATCTGTAATAACTGAATTAGTTTATGCATTTGCAAGACTAAATTCTCATTAGTTTAAGTCGAGCAGTACACACACCTCACATTCTTTAAAGATTTTATTTTAAATAATGAAATTTAGTATAAAGCTTCAAGTCAGAAGCCAGCAATACACTTTTAAGAAACCTGCCAGCTGAATAAAACCACAACCAGTCAAAAGTTTTTGCACATCAGTTTTTCACCACATATCCATTTATTTCATAAACTGCACACTTTTGTTCTTGTTAAACAGTTGTTGAGTGAGCAAATAAAACAGGTTTAACTTCCTTTATAAGACGAAAGTGTCTAACAGTGTATGCCTGACATCCTATTAACTGGTTGTGTGGTGCTGCAGAGACAAATTCTAGACAGTCCTTTAACTTTAAATGTACTCATTAATTAGTTTCATCACTTAATAGCTTAAATATCTAACGCTGGTCTGATGATCCACATTATACTAGGTGTTTTTTGTAGGTCAGTAGTGATGGAAAAAAAAAATTCTGGCTGATGAATGAACTTAAAATGGTGAACGTACTTCAAATGTAATTATTAGCAAAGAATAGCGAATGTTTTGTAAATATTAAGTGATTAACATGTAAATGTAGAAAATCTTAGTGTGTCAAAACTTTTGACTGGTAGTGTAACTGATATTGGTCCCAGCTCTCCTGTCAGTCTACTTCAGAAGGTGCAGGTTAAAGGTGTGGCGAGCGTTATATAAGATGATCTGAACTTGATCCTACTCTCTCAGATCACTATGTTTTTAAGGCAAATGAGCTCCCAGTTCTTTTACCTGAAGTAAAAAAAAAAGGACTGTTAAACGAGACACTTTTTTCATTTTTTATAACATCATATTGGTAACAGTGACTAAGCTGCAGTTTTGAATATTGGTTGAGATACAAACAGAGGTTATGAAAAACATAACACCTTGTTCCACAGAATACAGTGCAACCTAAGCAAAAAAAAAAGAAAAAAAAAAATGAAATATAAAAGAAACGTCTGCCGCACGCCTTTAGAACCTGGATGCATTAAAGTGTTGCCTATTGATTAGTGATCGGGTTTTCTGAACAGAGACGTATGTGCGGGAAGGAAGGACAGTGAAAGGACATGTCGTAATATAATCACTGCCTCAACCTGCCTTTATGAGAGTCGGGACCCGGCAGGCCGGTGAGCAGTACACATCTGTGTGCAAATTAAGAACAATTTAAAAGAAACAGCAGACACCCCTCAGCCCCCCACACTGCCCTATTCATTTATTTAAATCAAGTTCCATTTAGGCTTGTATTCAGATCACTTTTGTACACTATAGAAAAGTCAGCCGTCCAGTTGGCACCCAGAGGACGAGTGGACCGATTCAGAAAGTCCTGCAGCGAGGCTGAACTGCTTTTGGGATGCTCTGCTCCAAGCTCTGAGAGGGTGCGGCGGGTCTGAGAGTGAGGGTGGGTCGAGAGGTTTATAGATTTGGAGGGGTGGGCAAAAAGAGAGCAGGAGTCACACTCGCGTCATTAGTCCACTGGCCGCTTTTCGCCATGTTTCTTTGTAAACTCTTCTGCGTTCTTAAAGAACTTTTTACGGTCTTTTGAGTATTCCTCTGCTAGGTCGGCCCTCAGCGGGTGCTCTGGCTGGGGGTCGTTGACGAGGGCGATGAGAGACTGGATTACTAATTAGAGAAAAATGAAGGACACAACGTTAGATAAGGAACTGTTACACATGTCAGCTACAACAGAGACAAAGGTTACTAAACAATGCTGCTTCTGGCACTTTTCCACCGGCACAAGCAGCCGTAAAGTACCATGAACAAATGTTTTTCCATTACAAATAAAGTGACCCAAAACTGAGCTGCTTGATGGCTGAGCCGAAAGCAGGACGCGGCCAAGCTAACTGCATCACTGCTTGCTGTTTTCATTACAATGTGAAAAGAGGCCATTGTTATTCACTGTTAACGCAAAAAACAAACAAAAAAAACCCAAACAATGA
Organism: Brachypetersius gabonensis; assembly: GCA_037577145.1. NCBI lineage: Eukaryota > Metazoa > Chordata > Actinopteri > Characiformes > Alestidae > Brachypetersius > Brachypetersius gabonensis. Next base: position 10,635,073 of record JBBJLR010000037.1, read on the forward strand.
AGACCCAAACTAACAAGTGAACAAAGTACAAACTAACAAGTGAACAAAGTACAAGTACTACTATCTGTTTGGAGTGAAGATCAAATGTATCTTTTAACGATGTGAGAAACATGAAGGTATTCCAGGACATTGCTATCAAGTTCGCTGGGTTAGGTTTTATCACATGGCTAAAGAATGCAGAGAAAAAAAACAAAACACTAAATCAAGACTAAAAATAATATTTAAAAAACCACAACAAAAGCAGCTCTGACTGAAAACCCACAAACGTTACTGGTTCGACTCCATTGATGCGGTTTTGGGACGACCGACCATGCATGGAGAACCGAGTCAGAAACTCCAGTACCAGCCTGAGATACAAAATCAAAACGTGCTGCAAGTTCAGTACCGTTGTAGTACGGTTTAGGTACAGCACAGTTCCTGTTGACCTGTGGATAAGGGTCTTTTGTTTGAATGCTGGAGGCGACGTGAACTCTGGATACTGTACCTTGGTCCGTTTTGGTGGCTGGTTTCCAGTTTTCAGCACTTATAACTGGCAGGCACACCTGGCCCTTCTCGTCAATGTTCGGGTGGTAGATCTTCGTTTTGAAAGTGATCTTGGGAGGCTTAAAGGGATACTCGGCGGGGAAGATGATCTCAATCCGGAACGCACCTTTATCGTATGGAGGGTTGTCCTGCAAAACACAAAAACACATTCGTTTTCAACTGTTTCATCTGCCTTCAGAACAGTTGTCAAATTATGGAATGTCCCAATAAAGGAAAAAAAAACATTAAATCTATCTGAAACATGGGATGTTTCCACTGCAGATTTCCAAACCAGCAGCTATAAAACTCGGTACAGTTAAATCACCCCCAGCCCAAGTTGACAAAATCAAATCACTCGCCAGAAATACTAGACAAAACAAAACTGGAAAACTCCCATCCTTGCTCATTCAATAAAATGCAATCTCTTGGCACACCAGATATCCCCCAAAACCCAACTGATAAAAATAACACTTGGCCACCACACCACCACACCTCTTGACCCTCAAGAAACCCTCAAGTTAAAGGTAAAAAAGTGTACATTCTCAGTTTTCATTTGATTTTGACAAAATTTGATTCGGTAAACTGATCCACAAATAAAACAGGCCTTTATAGATCAAACAATTTATTCAGGCAACTCTCAGACGCCACCACTGCCCATTTTGTAAGCAGCATATGTTTAAAAGACCTTCTACCAGCTTATTTTATAATTTTTTTTAATTGTATGTATAAATAATATAATAATTGTGTGTATAATTTTGTCTTTCATGTTGTGTTTGAAACGTATCAGCCTTTAGACTCATGTTTAGATTGTATGAATTCTCCAAAAGAACCTTTGTCCATAACGCTTAGACTTTACTCAAGAAATTCCCATTATAACAGTACGAGACGCCCTCATGCATTTACTTCAATTTACTAAATACAGATCTTCAAAATTATCAAAAAAAAAGTGAAAACTCAAAAGTAAAATTCAAAAACACCAAAGAAATGTCAAGAGGATGAAAAAGCAGTTTTGCCACTAGAATCACAGGCTCGCCCCCTGACGACTTCCAGACAAGAGAACTGAAAACTGTAAAAACAACAGAGGACAAACTTATTACTCACCGTTGTCATTAATCTACCTGCTTCTGCTCCCACAGCAGCCGTCCCAGTACAGTTCCTCGAGCAGGAGGAAGAGAATTTGTCTCCATTAAACCCTTTCACGCATAGTCGCCTCAGTCACAGGCTCAGACTGGACCCTCACTATGTTCTTGCTGGGGTTCAGCATTTTTGTTGGGAACATACAGTTCAGTGAATAGTAAGTAACATAAGACACTTAATTAGATTAGTTGTTTTTAGCAACTAAGTGAAAAAGGCATGTTGACTGAGGAGCAATCCCTCCACTTAAGACCACACAACCTACCCTCTTGTTCTTCATTAGTCTACTTCCAAGCACTGAATTTGCAGTGATTAAAGTTCACCTCTATTAACCACTTCTGGAAGTGAAGTCCAGTTTACTGGCTTTTACACCATCCAGACTTTACTCCCTTCAAATATTTGCTGCTTTAAAGGGTGTTTGGGGTAAACATAGCTTGACAGGATGCAACAAGATGCTGAGCATTGATTGACTGTGGTTTCCAAAACTGATGGTCAACAAGATTATCGGGACTGACCAAGGGGGCATGTTGTACAGCTCTAAATACCAATATTATACATTCATTTTTTAGATTTTTCAGTACAACATTCTTCAAGAGCACATGCCTCAGCAATTTAGGGTTGGATTCTTGTACATGGACTACGCCTAGTCCTGGCCTGTATTTTCCTTTCAGTGGAAAATCTCCAGGCAGTATGCTATGTAGCTCAGGACCAGGCCTAATCCTTCTCTGCAAAAGAGTCCATAAGGATGCCAACTGTGTGTATTAGCACAGAAGATACATGTGTTAATAAGTTAAGCTCTTATCAGACCTTGTACACCTTTTAAAAGAAGGAGGAAAATCAACGCAACTATAGATAAAATGGAATATGCAATCAGCCACACATATGTCCACATATTTTCGGCATTGGTCTTCTCTCAAAAGCTCAAAAGTGTGTGCATCAGTTTTATACATAAAATAGGGGCCTGGTACTCTCAGCTCACAATGTTTTTTGGGGTGTAATTTCAAAGTCTACTACATTTGTGTGTAGGCACAACTCATCTGTGTTTTCTGCTGAAACAAATGCATTTAAACAACCCAGGTTTAAAATCATGAGCCAGCTACGGATGTAGAAATTACCAGCTGGGCATTTAAACAAACTACAATATGGCCATAAACTTGTTAAAAAATATATCAAAGACCAGTTCATTCCAGATCAGTATATATTAAACCCTACCAGAAGTTTTAGGCAAGTGTATTGGCTTTAGTGAAAATAAAGTGCTGTAAAATCTTTCCCCCTCAATGACCTTGGTGGCATTAGCGTTCTCAAAAAATATATGAATAGCCTCCAGAAGCAAATAAACATGACAAAGTTTCATGACATGTGTACAATGAAGACATTTCAATCAATTTGTTCAAATGACCTTCAAAACAAGCCTAAAGGAATTTCATAAAGTATTTGTAATGTATTTATAATGATTAGAGCATCATATTCCTCCAAACTGTACAACCTCTGGTTGAATGTCTACACTGTCGCTTTAATATCAAAGACATCTGTATAAAGCCTGTGACAATGTAAAAATACTTACAGGAACAATGAGCCCTTGCCAAGTCAAAATGTTTGACTCGTCCACTTGGATGTTGCGGAAATTTTTCATTCCAGACTTGCGGATTTCATCAAGTTCCTGAAAAACAAAGTGCGGGCATCTGAAATGCAATCCTCAACAGAGGTCATGACTTAATAATTACTGCTGTTTAGGTTTTTGCCATAGTAACATCGACAACATGATTTTATTGTTTCAGCTTTCCAAAACCAAACAAATACACCTTTTCACAATGTTGGTCAATAACCTTCTCCCTTAGCCCAGGATTAGATACTTGGGCTAAATTTAATCTTCATACGTGTCTACATTAGAGCTGCACGATATGGATAAAATAACAGTACTGCAATTTTACTGCTACATATTGTGGCTGTGATGCCTTTCAGGACATTAAAGAGCACATAATATCATTTTCTGGAATTAAAAGGGTTTAAAGTCTGTGAATATTGTTTCAAATGGTGGATTTACTCCCCCATCCAAACAGTCCATATGTGGAAAAGCAGCAACAAGAACAGCGCATTTTCACATCACAAGACCAACACTGTTAAATACTCTTATACTGGCTACAGCAGTTTAGCCCCACACACTAATGCACCAATTCACCCATGCCTTTAATGGTTAAAATTAGACATGGCACAATATGATACCGATATTGTAATTTTCACACAAATGTTGCACTTTTACAAAGGGCGACTCTAAATGTGGGATTTTAATGTAGCACTTTTACAAACGGCGAGATATGCTAATTGGTTCACACCCTGTGATTACAACTGGCTGTTACTTAGCACTAACATGGAGGATTTGCCTTAAATGATCTTAAATCTAAATGTTAAATATGAAACTTCACAGTTAGATACGGCTCAGTGAGACCTTTACAACAACCCCTCGTTCACCTGGTGATCCTGAGTTATACCGTTCACCTCGGACAAAAGTAATGGGACTCCGGTGAAATGTGAACAATATAATACAGACAACCGGGGGCTATTATGGCAAACAAGGCGTCTTTGGAAAGGTCTCATCGAGCTCTATCCAACTGTGAAGTTTCACAGAGATTGATGGTTGCCCTGCCTAGAAAAGCCACCTTCCGTGGGGGAATAAAGCACTGCCCCAGGCAAGGTGTCCCATTACATTCGTCAGTCTTGGCTTTTTCTTCTTTGAGTCTGAAGTAACTCCAAACTGCTGGTATGTTGGCAAGTCTCACACACAACAGAAACTATTACCATGTGTAGCATCTTCTCGTGTAATGCACGTCACAAATCACGTTATGCGTGCTGTTTTTCTCCATATTTTTTAACGGATCGAATTACATTTTTTATTTCTTCCAGATTTCAATCCAATAATTTAGGAAAGGATCGGACTGACACCGATACAGAATATCGGATTAGCTTATCTCTAGTTAAGATATTACATGACATCAATATGATTGACCACCCTGTCAGAAAAAAACACCCTATGGTTGGTTAGAGATTCTTTTACAGATTTGCATGTTTTTGTAATTTCCTTTTTTTTTGCATAAGAAATTAATAAGCATACTGCAGTGATATCAGTTTTGCAGACACCGATACTGTGATAATTTCCCAGCAAATTTCCCACTTGTGGGACTAATAAAGGTTTATCTTATAATGATTGGCACATATTGTGGAGCCCTACTTTACAGTGTATAAATTACAGTCAGCCTGATGAACAGAACGACACTTGACCATGAATAAGCAACTTATTACACTGGGACCGTCCAGGAACAGAGATAAGGACTTAGAGAGGATTATCCAACACTGCTGAGACCATGTGCTTCTCGCCAACCAAGTTGCTGACCCTAATTTGAACATACACTTCTAGTCAAATGTTTTTACAACCTATCCATTTCTTCCATAAACTGAAGATTTTTATTACTTGTTATTGGAAAGTTGATGAGTGAACAGCTATAAATGAAATATGTTCAATAAAACAAGTTTCCTTTACAAGATGAAAGAATGTAACAGTGCATGTCTGATATCCTATTAACTGGTTGTGTGGTGATGCAGAGTCAAATTCTAGACTGTCCTTTAACTTTAAATGCATTTGTTAACTGTTTCATCACTTGCATTAAACATTTATCACTTGTCTGGTGATGCACATTATAAATATAATTATATTAGGTGGCTTTTTGTAGGCCAATAATGTATAAAACGGCTAATAAAGGAATTCAAATGGAACTGTGATAGTGTATTTTTAGGAAATATTAAATGAGTAACATGGAATTGTAGAAAATGTAGGTGTTTGACTGTTCAAGTATACAGACATTAACCACAAAACTACATGAAAGTGGACTTGCCAGTTTTGAACTCAAACCACACAAAACTTGTGCTATACAAAAGGCTTTTAGCAAACTTTGGAGATCATGTTACATGTTTTTTCCTGCTTAAAGCTAGATCTGCACATTATATCATCTGTTAATCAGAGTATAAGCCTCTGTAATTCAATATGCAAATGACTCTTATTCATGGTCAGTGTCCTTCTGTTCATCAGGCTGACTGTATTTTAAACACTGTATGAAGTAGGGCTGCACAATATATCAAACTAATCATTATCATGATATCGGTCACTATCTAATATCACCCCGTATATTCTGACAAGGTGACCAATTACAGCTCCAGGTAACTTACTGAGTGTTCTAACGAATCGAGGTCTTCATGTAACAAAATTATTTTAATCATTAACAATTAAAGAGCCAGTATTCTTCTAATTCAGGATATTTTTCTTTGTGCTTTCAAGTCTGATATATGTAAACAATCTCCGATCTGATTGACTGTCCTGTATTGCATCTCATTCAAAAGACAGCACAGGGCTGAAAAACAAACTTCAGAATGAATGAGTGGGGCTAAACTGCTGTAGCCGGAATAAGCAGATATATTTAAATATGTTGGTTATATGATGTCAACAAATCGAATTGGGTAAAACAGGTTGTTTACATAGTTCCAATTATAGACTGTACACATGGTGGGAGTAAATGTACCATTTGAAACTATTTTCACAGACCTTTTTAAATCCAGAAAAAAAACGATAATATGGAACAATTAAACGTAGTCGCAGTGAATAGCAGTAAAATCGCGATTTTGATTTTTTTTTTTTTTTTTGCCCGTGTCGTGCAGCTCTGGTTGGAATTAAAGAGGAGAATCCTTTATCTCAGGGCCATCTGGGTCATTAGCGAGCTAACGCTGGCTGTGCTTAAACTGTGTTGTTTCTGGTTAATTCTTCTTTTAAAATAATCACGAGACGGCACAAGGTTGTCGTTTCGTTCGAAAAAGGGTTCGAAATTTGGAAAATTAGGACATTTCAACTCCTAAACGTTATTCTCCAGCACATTTTAGTATTTTTTATTCAGAATGCGGGCTGGTTTCCCTAGCCGGGCTGCTAACCGGCTAACCAGCCGACTGTTAAAGCCAGGGCCTTTACATAGCCAATATGTCCATAAAAGCTCACCGTTTTACAATTACTAGTCTAGCGTGTAAATATTGTTTAATATTCAACAATATTTCTGTGTCAGACTCAGACTACTTTACTTGAATAGTCCATAAAAGACTTATACAAATGTAAGTCCTTCACACATCTGGGCAAAACTGAGTCTGATTAAGTCTAAACGAAGACTATTTATACCAAACAAAGTGACAGGTTAAGAAAGTAAGGCCGTTGGTTGTAGAGAGAACGGGCTGACTGGTTAGAATACAGGAGATGCTAAAGGCTAAGTGCTAGCTCCTCCAGGATATCTTTTCCGAGCCGTAAACAGACCCCAGAGAGAACCAGAGCCTTTAAACCGTCGGAGACGGGCCATCCGGGGAACCTCGGGCCCAAGCAGGCTGGAGGAGCCACGGTTCTGCCCTGCCGCCGCCCGGTCCATCTCCGGCCGGGATGTTTACCTTGTGCAGCCTCCTGCTTGCCGCCATCTTGGACTTCGCTGCCTGATTACCCACAATGCAGCGGGGCAGTCACTCATAGAGGCTGCAAGGGCTCTGAAAGATAGACTGTGAGTCAGCACAGTCCAGCACTGTCTGCATACATTCAACATACACTACAGCACCGTCTACACACACAACCCAGTCTATATAC
>JBBJLR010000037.1:10644179-10660963 GCA_037577145.1 Brachypetersius gabonensis
AGTCTATGTGTAATGAATGAATCTAATATACAAGTTTCACCTTTTGAATGGAATTACTGAAATAAATCAACTTTGTCTTGATATTCTAATTTTATGACCAGCACTTGTACTCTGGTAAGTTCTAGGATAGAAAAAAGCAAAGACAGGCGGCTGGGAAAGCATGTAGACGGTACTTTCTAATTATGGCCTGCAGGTGACGCAAGAGTACACAGCATAGCAACACCTTAACAAACGAAAAAACCCAAACAGGGATTTTAGAAGAGGGTGGCAGAGGAGACAGTGATTTGTCTGAATGAGTTTTCCCAGGCTTGGTGAAGCACTCATGATACTGCTTAGGGAGTAAATTAGCTAATTATGTTTATTACAGCAGAAAGCACTGCATGTACACACAGCACCACTGACACACACACTTACAGGCAGAAAAATGTTCATTCATTCATTCATTCATTTACTTAAAACACACCCAGTTCTGTTAAGACACCAGTCGGTGAGGAAACTCCATAAACTACACAATAATCCAGTGTATATCAGAACTATTATAAGCAGTGTTGCTCTGAACAATGTTAGAATTCAAGTATTTCTACTGTTTTTTCTGTGGTTGGCACACATAAACAGTGTATACCAAAATATATCAATATCTGAGAGTGTAAAAATGTAATAATGCAACATGTGGACCACATAAACTGTATAATAATCCAGTTTAAATCAGAACTTTCATGAGCAGTTTTTGGCCTTCGACATAAATAAACAGGCTGTAACATAATATGTCAGTTTAATAGTATTAAAATATAAAACATATTTTAAATATAAAAAAAAAATTTATTCAAAACCTCTCCTTTTTGAATAAAAAAGGGCACTGTCAAAAAATCAACTTAAGAAAGAAGTTCTTCTGCTGTTCTCATCAGTTTCTTAGTTTTATTTTCTTTAACAACCTCATTAATAAGAAAACTTTTTTGATGTTCTGGTTTATATTAAGATCTGATGATTTGAGATTAATAAAGATCAGAGCAGCGAGAGAAAATAAAGAGCATTTTCAGATCTAAAATTGGGATCAGGCTGAGATGAGAGATGGGCTTTTTCTCAGGAGCTGAATTTAAGAAGTGGGAAAATGGTCAGAATCTCATATTTATATTGAAATTCAAAGTGAATATTAGAAGAAGCCACTTAATTAAAGATGTATTCCATTTAAATGAGTTTAAATTAGTGTATACGAGGGTGATCTGGCTTCACGATGTGTTTGCAGGTAATATAGCAGCACTGGGGTAAAAGAAACCTTCTCTTAATGGTCAGTGTTTGACAGCTTGGAAAATTGACCCACCTAAAGACTGGCCAGAGCACAAGTAATCCCTCTTTGGGGTCTCTGCTGTGTGTTGCTTGTGTGTGTTTGGGGGCGTGTGGAGGACCAGGAGCCTACACAGGGACCACCTAACCCCAAACAACCCGAGAGAATTGGTGGCCCCTGGCTGGCAGATGCAGTATTTTCTCTCTCGCCCCCTCTCCCCCTCTTCTGCTGGCTCTTATTCAGATGTGGGTCAGGGGTGAGGGCTCCTCACGTCACACGCTTGCAAGATGGCGCTGGGAAAGCTGTGAGATGAGAAAACAGGATGGCTTTCTGAAGAGCTTCGGTCCGTTTTTTAAGGTATATTCCTCTTTTCTTTGCTATTTATCGCTAGTTTTCGGGAGGGTTGTTTCTTTGTGGGTCCGTGACGCTGTTCGTGGCTTATTTTTCTATTTATTTTCTTGTTGAGATTGAGTTTCTGTAAAGAAAGACAGGCTGAGCTCCGGCACCAGCGGGTCGCTCCGGCCGTGCGTGCCTGGAGACGGCGTTTGCTGTACGGGCAGCAGCTCTGCGTCCTTCCGCGTTGGGAAAGAAACGCGTTTCGAGCCAAATAGCCGTTTGTTTCACTTTAAAGCGTGAATACTGGGTCTGTGGGGGCTCATGTGCTCCGGCAACCCTCCGAAGCCACCTTTATCACACGGCTCTCCTCTCTTGTGTTCTATTATATTACAGCTATTTTACTCCTCTCCTTTATTCATGGGGCTTTTTTTCTCTTGGAGTGATTCAGGACAGCCAGTGTTGACATTCAGCAAAACTTCCCAATTCTGTTCAGTGCACAGCACACTTGTTTATTTTAAGCTAAAATGTGTATTTTTTTATTGTGTTTTTGAAAACTAGGGTTTTTGCTGCGTTTTAAAAAAAAATGAGTTGCTTTTGATTATTATTATTACCAGTGATAGTAGTAGTACTAGCATGTTTTGACACATTGCCCAGAAAGAAAGGATTATCTGCTTGCTGCTGTTGTTAAAATGCTACATTATTACATCTGTCCCAGGTCCAGGTCTTAGTTATCTATTTATTTATTTATTTTCGCACACAACGTGATTGGATTGCTCGAATGAACCTTTTTTTTTATAATCTCGCCCAGTTTGAGTGCATGGGGGAGGGGGCTTGTTTTACAGTGGTCTCTGCTGCACATAGGTAAGGTCGTGGTTTCTGCAGTGAGACAGTTTTTTCCCCACTGGGAGAAATCCTGAGGACTTTTATTTTATCCCACTTGCTCTTGGTGCAGTGCACGAACTTCCATAATAAAGAGGCACACATATAGTGGTGCATGTTTGTGTTGTATGGTAAGAAAAGGGGGCAGGGGTGGCAGGAGGGGGGGGCTGGGGCGTGCAGTGTTCCTACAGACCTGGGGTCCTTCAGAAGGCAGAACCTACTCCCAGAAGATCAGCCTGGTCCTGCAAAGCTGTTTGCACATGGTGTGCATCACTTGATTAGCAAAGCAAATGGGCTTGCATGCATATTCGAAATGGGACATCTGGTCATGAGGACTCAGAGACGAATGGATTTTGTCCTATACACTGGAATAGAGCTGCGTGATACAGAAAAAATGTCAGTATTGCGATTTTACTGCTCTGTGTGACTGCAATCCCTTTCAGTACATTAAAGTGCCGGTGTCATCACTTTTCTGGAATTAAAGAGGCTTCAAGCATCTGTATATTCGCTTCCCTGTCCATACAGTCCAAGCTACCTGTTTTCAAATTGGTTTCTGTGATGTCAAAAACCCATAAATGTCCATATGTTCCCCTATTTAGCCCAGAGCAGTTTAGTCCAGCTCACTAATACTAATACAAAGTTCTAAGGGGTGTTTCAGCCTCATGCTGCTTTTTGAGTAAATTGCAACACAGGGCAGCCAATCAGAAAAGAGCTTGTGTACATATATCATTTGCATGCCTTTAATAGTTGAAGATTATAAGAACCTGGAGCTGTGATTGGTCACCCTGTCAAACACTGTGATTGGTTAGAAGCTCATTTGCATGTTGCAGCTTTCAGGGATATCAGTATTGGAGAGAGGGAAAATGCGATAACAATTAGCAGATTGCTATCCTACTGTAAAGTGTAATCTTTGATAGCCTGACCAGATAGGGGTAGAATATAAGTGTAGATTCAATACGAACCCTGTTTACACCTGGTCAGGATCAGGATTGTATCAGAACAGGTTTAATTCTGTCTCCCCTTGGATGAGCCGCTCAGCTCAAATGAAGCTCCAGTTTGGTTAAACTTCACCTTTACCTTGTTATTTTTCATCGTTTTTCTCCCAACACACTGTGTATGCATGTTTTTGTGTGTGAGCTGTGTTGCTTTGAGGCAGCACCCTCTGCCTGAAATCTTGCCCTGAATGCTTGGCATGTTTGGGTGGAGAGCTGCTCCCACTAAGAGCTGTTGTGACCATTTCTCATAGATAATCTGCCTAAATATGGTCTGTTGGGCATTTTTAGACACTGTTTGGCCACTGTTTCTGTACGTGTTGCATTCACATTCATTGTCACATTCACTGCTTTGCTCAAGAGTATTTCTTCAGAAGTGCTTGTATTTCTTCATACCTCTATGGTAGCTCCAGAGAATCGCACCTTCAGAGCTTCAGAACTGTCTGTAGTTGAGCACAGCCATAGAGAGGAGGGGTGGGTTTTGAAGGGCAATTTGTCGTCTCTTGCAGGATTTAAGAGGAGAAGGAGACAGCTTGTCTCAGGCCTTCAGGTTGCAGCCCCACATTCCACTGTGCAGGACAAGATAAGTGTCCAGTGGTGTCCTTCTGTGTAATTAAGGGCTGGATGATAAATCAAATGTACTCAATGTATTGGAGGTCATTCGATGTTGGATGTAGTAAAAGACTGTCATGAATATCGAGTACAAACGAGTGTGTGACAAATATAGGTTAGATGTTTTTATCGTATTAGGAGGGAAATGATTGACAGGTTTAGAATTGTGGGCAACAAAGAGTTCAAGTGCTTTAGAGGAGTTTTGGTGTGTGTTTATACGCACATGATGATGAAAATGACAGTGTATCATATTAGTATTTCTAGGCTGTATCGCCTGTCCGTTATATCATTATAAAGCCCAGCAGTGATCAATGAACCAGAGGATGACCCTGTTTATTGTAAATAAGTGGAATTGTTAACAGCGCTGTTGGAGACGGTCCTCGTAGTCATCAGTCAACCTCCTGACTGTTGTTCATGTTTGGGGTGAGCTGCTGTTTCTATTTAATGGCCTGTCTTGTACACCTGAATGGAGCGGGCTGGGTTAGTCTGTCTGAATGGGAAAGGGTTTGGCAGTAAAGGAGGGGCCTTGCATTCTTCAGATAAACTTCCATTAGAACCGGATAGTTCTCTAAGTGGCACTTTGTCTAAAGTTGTGTTCTTGACCTGATCAAACTGTCCATGTGTTTGCCAGTTTATCTTTAACATAAAGTTCCCAAGAAAGTGGTTGTCATGACTACAGACTTTGGAATTCACCTTGTTGTTAATTATATTATAATAATGATCTTTATATAACACTCTTCATACATGACATGCAGCTGAAAGTGCTTCATATTAGATAAAAGAAAGGAATAAGAGCAGCTCTACACTGTAAACAGAAACAAAGTTTAATGCTATATATGAAAGGAAAAAGTAATATAAATGCATTTTAAAAGAATAAAATATATCCAGGTGAAAAATGTTTTGTATGCATATTTATATATATATTTATGTTACCTACATGTGTACGCACATATACACAGTAAACCCCTAACAATTGTGGGGTTTACATTTCAAGAGCACTTGCAATAGCGAAAAACCACAAATTTGGGATGTGGTGGGGGGAGCCTAAAAATGCCTATTTTTATAGTGTAAACCCTAAACATGCCACCAAATATGCACCCAGAACACATCTTAAACAGCTTAATACATTACCCTTAAAGAAAATGTAAAGGTAAACCCGTATTTGTACTGTACAGTTTACACTGAACTGCTGCCTCCCGCAGTGCTAGAATGTGCATACCGATGTTACACCTGTGTAGACTGTACTGTAATTTACGCTAGCAGGTTTTCTTTGGTATTTACCTGGATATTTTATCTTGTTACAGCTTTTTTTTTTGCATGTGGCATCGCACGAAATTATGTAGATTATTAATCATGTGGATAAATATCTTGTTAATCACCACTATCTGTATGAATAAAACCCTTTAAAGTGAAGGCGATTTTATGCTGTTTTTAGAGTTTGAGCTGGCTTTCCTTTCCTTTTAGTAGCGTAGTCAGTAGCGTAGCATACATTGTGAGTGTTGATGCAGTGGGTGGTCGGCTTTGTCCAGTGTTTCTACTGCTGTCTAAGAGTCACTGAAGTCTGGAGTATATAGCCCAGTCCTCGGGGGAATGAGGTGTTGGATAAAGTTATTTACAAGACTTAACGCCTAATTCTTTACCAGACTTGTTTACCAGTGTGGCTATTGACCCCCCCACCCCCTTCTGCACTTTGGCTTTTCCATCCCAGGCTGCAATCTCTCTGATTAGAGCAGTTGTTTCATCTGTGTGCTGGGGCAAGCCTGCTCATTTTTGAGGAGGGGTCGGAATGTCTGCAAAGCAATAAAAAAAAAAAAGGGTCAGGAGCACCTTATCAACCCTCGTGTACAGCTCAGATAAACGCTTTTCTCTTTTCTCTTGCTCTTTGCCTTCAGGGTTTTTCCTTGGGTCGTCTTTTGTGGCCCGTGTGCTCGGCATTGGTCAAAGACAAGTGTTGCGTTGTCATCTGTGTGTCCTTGAAGTTCCAGGGAAAGAGAAGGTCGATCACTTCATCTAGGTTTAGTGTTGTCATACTTCATTAGGCTGTTTGCATAAAAAGGTGGCAGTTAAAATATTTCTGGAAGACCCATTTTAGTTCAGGTTTGGGTCCATATTTCCATCTTTCTGGTTGTGTATAGAGATTTTCAACTGAACATTTTCAACTGAAAAATGGAACGTTTGATTTTTGCGACTGAAATGGGGGTTGTAGTGAGTTTTGGCAGAAGAAACTGTTCAAATAGACCTTCAGGAGTGTATTTTACAGATCATTTGATATGGTAAAAAAATGTCAAAATGAGAAATTGATTTAACATTCTGTTTTTCCTTCCAACATCATTCAGAACAGATTAACAGTACAGAGAACCGTAGCAGAACCAAAGCCAAAAGCCCCTGTTAGCCAGCTGATGCCTTTTTGAAAGATTTGTTTTTTTAAATTGCATTTAAAAAATTTTCTGAATTGCATTGCAGTTTGCAGGAATAACTACAATAATGTAGTTCTTTGCCTTGGATGACCTGACCAAGCGTTAGACTTGGGTGCTCACTTATGACTAATTAAAGTCTTTGCAAATGAATGCACTTTTGGCCATTGGATGTTTAGTCATAAGAAGGGACAAAAATATTTGAAAATACTGATGGAAAAAACAGACTATTCAAAGTTAATGTGATGGAGGCTGAATTGCATTGCATGTTGCAAAAATAGCTTTAAAAAGGAATTAATTGCTTTGTATGACTCAGACACTGAATTTCACTGACTGTTCTCTCACCCGCTAGCTGTAATCTTACGGTCTGTGTTTTTTGGTTTTAGTTGTGTGCATCCTAAATTTCAGTTTCAGCCACAGTTCTGTGTTTTTGGTGCAGGACTGGTTTCACTAGCGTGAGCGAACCTTGCTGGAACACCTGATGCACATCACAGCACAGTCCACACAAACAAGGCTGGCACAGCCTGATGATAAAGATCTACTTGTCAATGTTTAACCCCCACACCCAAATGTTTCAGCGTTTTGTCCTGGACCTCAGTGAACGCTTCTGACGACTGCAGAAGAGTCGAAACTGGGATGTGAAATTACAGAAAGTAATGTATGTGGTATTTTAGGATCTCTAACCTCAGAAACATGCCTGAACAGCAGAGCTAGTGGACATTAAGTGGTCAAGTATTAACCTGATTAGTGAGGGCAGGTCTCATCATTGATCTGACGATTCAGTGCTTTTAGGTATTTTGAGAAGATTTCACAACCGCTAACAACACAGTTGCTGAAAGACAAAACCTTTATCTTGCACATTGCAAAGATTCTGTTGCAAGCTGGGGCCTGCTTAGCCAGTGGAAGGGCTGCTGGTTTACCTGTTCCCACCACACCCTTGGTGATCCCTCTGGCTCGAGTTTCATGTTGTCCTTCGTGCAAGCCAGCCAGAAACATGCACTGGCCCCCCCTCCCCAACCCCCATCCTGCAACAAAGAGACTGACCCTGGAGGCTGGCATTAATGGCTGGTGGCAGAAATGTTAAGAAGGCTCAGAAGGGGGAAAATTGTTCAGTGTTGCTCTTCAGGCGTTTAGCCTCCTGTCTGCTTTGTGCTCAGAATGGTGTTTGCAAGCATTTGAGAATATGATGCCCCTTTTCGTGCCAGCAAAAGGGATTCTCAGTCTGTGGGGTTTTCAGCCTCCTGGATTCTCAGTGGTGACTGGAGGGTTTGAAAGTTTGTTTGGGTCATCAACTTTCATAGAATTTATTTGAGTTGTTACAGGGCTTTGTTTTTTCATTTTCAAAGTAGTGATGTCGTGAATTGTTTAATGAATTAACATGCAATATAAGCACAGTCTGCACAGGGAAAATGTGGGTTTTCTTTGGTTGTGCTTAAAAAAAATTACTGACACAAACCCTGCTTAAAAATCCCTATACATACAAAAATATGCCAATGAGAACATGCCAAATCAACATAGAGGTAACCCCTGTAGCCTGTTCTGACCCTTCGGTTCTGGAACTGGAAATGTGTGGAAACATCTAAAATGTCCTGTCAGCAGGTTAACATCAGCACTATTTTAGCTCCACCCACTATCTCACAAAATGTGACCAAAGATTAAGAAAACACAGACGTTACAAACCAAAACCTATTTTCCCATGGTCAAGACCTTTGTTTAATTTAAGGGAACAGTGTGTACATTGCATTATTTGAACGAAACACTAAGTTCTCTTTCTCTGGTTTTGTCTTTTAGGTTTGCAGAAAAAGAGGTTGGAAATGGAATTGCCAAATCATGCCAAACAATTGCTGCTGCAGCTGAACCAACAAAGAGCCAAAGGTTATCTGTGTGATGTGATAATAGTAGTAGAAAATGCCCTCTTCCGGGCACACAAAAACATCCTGGCAGCCAGCAGTATCTACTTTAAGTCCCTCATTCTTCATGACAACTTGATTAACCTCGACACAGATATGGTGAACCCGTCGATATTCCGGCAGGTATTGGACTTTATTTATACCGGCAAGCTTTTGTCCAGTGATCAGGTCAGCGACCACAATTTCAATGCCCTACTGACGGCAGCAAGCTACCTCCAACTTCACGACCTGGCTGCTCTCTGCAGGAAGAAGCTGAAGCGCAACGGAAGATCCCTCCACAACAAACCTACCACACCTACCAATGGAAGAACTTCCAGGAACCAAAGGTTGTCCTCTACACCTGTCACCCCAAACCAAATATCAGGGTTCAAAGACAGTGACAAAACAAAGAGGCAAGATGAGCTTCTCAAAGATGAGCTGTCGGAGGAAGAGGTTTTTACCGGGAATGCAACCTCAGCCAATTCCCTTAGTCCCTCCACCAGTAAGAATGGGACCAATGGCCCCATTAACAGTGCTGGCCTCCTGGAGCTTGGCCTGGACCTCTCCAAGAAAAGCCCTTCAGGGAGCACTGCCACTGAAGAAGTAAGTCCCAGCAGCATCCCACAAGAATCACCTCAGTCTGCCTCAGAATCCACAGCCAACAGTGCCTCGTTCGATGATATCACCACCAACCCACAGAACCTCGCTGGGGGAGAGCCTATGGAGTTGGGTGAGGGGGGAGAACGCGAGGAGAGCCCACATCCTCCAGATCCTGAACAACACAAAAGCTGCCGCCAGACAGCACGGCTGAGGCGGCAGGCGAAGAGCGAAGCCCACAAAGGCGAAGATGCTGAGCGAGCCATGTTGCCCAATGGTGTCAACAAAAGACTGAAAGTGGTGGGTGGGGGAAACATCAACTCAGATCTGTCCTTCCAGTGTAAGGAGGAAGAGGATGGTCTGGAGAATGGCCAGGAACACAGTGAAGAAAGCGGCCAGAGTGAAAACGAGGGTGGCCGCAACAGCGCCAACTATGTGTACCGCCAGGAAGGCTTTGAGCCTGCCCTCGGCGACAACCTTTATGTCTGCATTCCCTGCGGTAAAGGCTTCCCCAGCTCGGAGGAACTGAACGCCCATGTGGAGACCCACACGGAGGAAGAGCTGTACATCAAAGAGGAGGAGGATGACGGCTATCCAAAGGAAGATGAGGTGGAGGCTGAGGACCTGTCGTCGCAGACGGTGCAAGTGCATGGCACAGAGTCACGGCGTTTTTGCTGTACGGTGTGCAATAAGAGCTACAAGGATCCAGCCACACTGCGGCAGCACGAGAAGACCCACTGGCTCACACGACCCTTCCCCTGCAACATCTGTGGCAAGATGTTCACCCAGCGTGGCACCATGACACGCCACATGCGCAGCCACCTGGGCCTGAAGCCCTTTGCCTGTGAGGAGTGCGGCATGCGCTTTACGCGGCAGTACCGCCTCACTGAGCACATGCGCGTTCACTCGGGGGAGAAGCCCTATGAATGTCAACTCTGTGGCGGCAAGTTCACCCAGCAGCGCAACCTCATCAGCCACCTGCGAATGCATACCTCCCCATCATAAGCCAAAGACACTTGGGACAGGAGAACCTTCTTCAGCAAAAAGATTTCAATACAACGCACACCTCTTTTCTGTGAAGATGTTGGCTATGAGTGGGTGACCCCAAAGGAACGTTCGCTCAGTGGGAGCAGCGTGGAAGTTATTGAAAGGGTAAAATCCTCAAAAACTGGTATGAGAGATTTTTGTTGTTTTAATTGCTGTGAATGTATGATTGGGGTACTGATGCTGTTTTTAAGATTCCTTGGGATTACCAGACCACTACAAACCAGTCTATGCATTGGTTCCTTGTCTTAGTTCACTTGGTCTACATGATTGTTATTTTGGTATCCCAACAATGCACCGCTTTGGTCCTTTGAATAAGAGGTTTCAAAATGTAAACTTCACAATGGTTAATCTGAATATAATGAAAGATTTTAAATTTACCAGGTATGTTTCTAAGAGTCTTAAAGAAAGTGTTGCAGGACACGTGGTATTTCATGAAAGCTTTGTTCATCCAACCAAACAAATCCACAAGGTATCTTCTTCTGTAGGATGTGCCGCTGGGTATTTCTACTCATAGATGCAGAACAGGGTCCAACAAGGCTTTTGTACCATTGTATCTTGAGGTATTTTGGGACATGCACACCAAATCCTCAATACAGCTTCAGTTCTGATTGTTGCATGATAATGTTATATACATGAAGGCTTTTTGGTGGCCTTCATGATACGTGATGGGTGAAATGTTGGGCCACTCACTGATGGATCATGTGTAGTCGATTGTACCTACTGTGTTTCTCTTGTGGCTGAACCCAGGCAAGTGTGGACATGGATAGGAGTGCCCATAGGTGTCCATTTAAGCTCTATGGTTTACTTATATAGTCTATAGAAGTTTACTCTCAAAGCCAAAATGAACGGTACTTTTTTTCGATAACTTATTACGCTTCTGTGAATGTTTAAACTGGAAGTTTTTTTCATATTTCTTTGGGGTGAGTCGGAAAGGTGAGGTGACTTTGGTGATGGGTTGGGTAGTGTCTCTTAGTGAATGTTGAACTTCTAATTTCTGTTGGTACTTTTTTTTTTTTCTTTCAGTTTTGTCCATTTCTGCGTTGCCCTTCACTAAAAAGACAAGTCTGTTTTTAAAGTCTTGTCCAATTTCTACCTCTTAATTCAAAAGAACAATACATTCATTGATGGAAATGTTGGGGGTTCGATGTATAAAGTTTGCCGAGGCTTTCAAAGTACTTCTAACTCACCCATCCTCTCAACAAAGGTTTTAAGTTTTACGAAGTTTTAAGCATATAAAAGTAGAAGTTAGCTTGTTGGACGCATGTATTTAAGGTATTAAAAGTTTTATGTCAGTGAAATCCAAAGAGAAAGTTCATATTGAGGAGAACAATGACTTGCCAACAAAAAAGGAAAACTTTTCCTGTAGAATATCCCTACCAAAGTTCTTAGAGTAAATATGAAAATGATATTGCAGGAGAATGGTATTATTCAAAATGTGTTGTTTTTTTTTGGTTTTTTTTTTAAACAAAGATTTGTTGTGAATGTTAGTTTATACTGGACATTGTACTAAAAACCAATGACGTTCTTGTGTAAAACTTCTGCTGATTGGCAAGCCGGTGGCTTTCCTTTTTTTTTTTTTTTTTTGAGAAGTTTACAGTAGTTTTAGTTATGAGTTTATTTTGTCTGCAGAAGATCTTTGCTGAAGGACTTCAAAAAGACTTATTTATTTTAGTTCAGACCAAAAGAAAAAAATAAGTGAGTAGAATGTCTGTAGATTTTTTTTTTAAACACGCCCACAGTTGGGAAGCTCGTTCAATGGGGAATCGATGCACTGGGTTGCCTCTGCCGTCAGTGGTGAAGCTTATGGTTTGCGTGATTACCCGGCTGCATTGAGCGGATCACAAGACAGACTTCATGTAATGGGTGAACTGAGCGTTGTATAAATTCCTTTCATGGGGAATGCATAGAGGTTATTCAGTAATAATGCTGGTTGTTGTCCTGGGTTACTGACTTTGGGGTCGATGTTACACCACTGATGGAAGTTCCTGCACTTCACTGCTGATTTTCTTTTGAGGCCATTTATTCCATGAAACATAGGTTAGTTCGTTTGAAAGTCAATTCCAGTGTATCACATTCCATGTTTAACTCTTTAGCCTTCTTAATACAAGTCTTAACGGCATTCCTTTTTGGTTCAGTTCTGGTTCCTACTTTGTGGTTCAGTTTGAGGGGATTCTGATGCCTGTGAGCTGCAGCTGTAGTCATTTTAAACTGCTGTTTACTGACTCTTTTCCTGGAATTCTTTTGCCTAAGACCCTGTTTATACCGAATCGCTTCATGCAGGTTGAGGATCAAGATCATATCCGAACGAGTGTAAATGCATTTAAACCAGATTTAAATCTAAACCACTTCAGGAGTGACTGAAAACACCAAACACACTTTGTAGCAGTGAGGGCATATTCAACATCCAAACCCCCTCCCAGTGTCGTCACACTCGTTGCTGTTTGAATATAGAAGCACGCCCTCCGGGTCACGGCTGCTTAATGCAGCCTCGCTCCTCCTTCAGTTCCAGAGTATAACTTTAATTCAGTCTCCTTTCTGGACGAGCTGGTTGGCTCAAGTTTGGTTAAACTTGATCATTGGTCTCATAATTGTTGTAAACACTGACAAATCTGGGCTTTTCTTTAATAAAACAGATGCCATGTAGTCTGACTGACTGGAGATGCGTTCGTGTACCAGGTGCAAACATGCGGATAAAATCTGAACAGATACAGGACACATGACGAGCAGGTGTAAATGGGGTCTTTTTAGTTTTACATTTTTACACTGATGACGTTTCTCGTTGGAAAATTGGCTCCGTTTCCCTTGGTGTGTGTTAATTTTATTAGCTCATTGCGCATGCTCATATCCCGCCTTGTGGACCCTGAAAACTTACAAATTGGAATTCAGTTCGTTGGACGTTTTGTGGAAATCGATCAGAGTGCACTCCAGTGTAGACGTGCTCGTCTAAACTCAGGGAGACTCAGTTTTGTCCTCCTTGTCTCTTGTGTACGACTGGCATGGTTCCAGGAAAAAATGGTCCCTCACATCGGCACTTGCCCAACACAGCATCAGGGTCGGGGACACAAGGCGCTCCTGGTCTCGATCCAAGCATTTAGATCTATGGCTGGGGGGGACGGGGAATGAGGGGTGGGCTGAAAAAGAATGGCAAAGTTACAAACTGTGACAATAATGTTTCTATTTCAAACTTCAGGGACGGTTCCGCACCTTTTTTTTCCCTTTTTTTTTTATGTGCGGAAATTTCAGCTACATTTGTAAGACTGTGTTGACTTCTGTATTTTAACGACGAAAAGCAAAACACTAGTTTCCTACGAAATAGATTTTACGAGAGTGTGTTTCCCATTTCAAACGGCGCCTTCAGGAAAAAAGAAAAAAAAATTAAAAGGGAAAAAAAAGAAAAAAAAAACAGATGTACACAAGTTTTACTTTACTTAAGTTCCAGAGTGTTTTTAGAGCGAAAAGGACAAAAAAAATAGTAGTAAGCATAAAAGTGTATAAATAAGATAAAAGCTCATACCCAAATTTTCAGACTATTTTCTAAAAAAAAAAAACAAAAAACCAAAGCACATTTTTTTTTTTTTTTTTTTTAATGATCGACGGCTTGTCTGACACGACGACACGTGTGTGTGATTTCTCATTGTTTACATATTCTCTTACAGTCTCAGACCTCAGGAGAGGAGAGGCCAGGTCCCAGCGCGCTTCTTCTCCAGTTATAAAATTGAAAAAGAGAGAGTTAAAAGTGGAAGAGAGGAGATAAAATCCGGACGTGTCTTTTCGAAGTAGTTGCATGTTTCACGAATGCTTTTAAACTGTGTATTTTAGCTGCTAGATCTTCGCGTCCACTCTTGGTCTGCATGGTGTGGCTGTGTGCGTGCGTGTGGGTGTGTTAGTGTGCTGCTTTTTGTTTGTTTTATTTAGGTGTAAATAGTCGTATTAAAGCTCTACAGATACATTGATTACCTCAGACTGAGCCGTTTAGGTTGTCTAGTGGTCTCCTCTCCAGCCGCCTGGTTCTCTTGGCCGTGAGGAGAAGCGAGCGTGTGCGATCTGGCCTCCCCTCCAGCTGCATTGGTGCAAACACTTGTTGACAGTGTTCACTTTTTTATCAGATGTCTCTTCTTGTCGGTGATGAATGTATTTATTTTTTGATCCTGTCTTCACCTTTGGGGGGGCGTGGCCACCACGGGTAGGGCGAGGTGTCTTCAGTGTCGCTTTGATTTTGTATTTGAAAATAAAACACAAAGCGAACCGTTATTATTGTTATTGTTGTTGATGTGTTTTTGTTTTTTTTCTGAAACCTGTGAAGATGGAGGCGTGAGGAATGTAGGTCCCATGAAGTGTTTCATATTAAAGGAGGGGTTTATCGCCCCCCTCCCCCCTGTTCTGTAAAGGTGCATGTACTCTGGATCACTGTTTTGTTCTTTCTGCTGAACTCTCTGATTTG
This sequence comes from Brachypetersius gabonensis, assembly GCA_037577145.1. Lineage (NCBI taxonomy): Eukaryota > Metazoa > Chordata > Actinopteri > Characiformes > Alestidae > Brachypetersius > Brachypetersius gabonensis. Next base: position 10,658,669 of record JBBJLR010000037.1, read on the forward strand.
AAACGTTATTTTTAATGTCTTTAAGCTTCTGTCTGTCAGAGCAGTGCGGGACCTGTTGTTTTTTTATGTTGGGATTCTGTAACCGGCGCTCGAGTCTTGTTTGTATTCGTATTGAGAGCAGAGGTGTTGTCACTCCGTTGTTGTTCAAGGCTCCTACTTATTTCCCCTTGTTCAATACTTTTTTGTTTTTGTCTTTTTTTTCTTATGCGTCTTTCTTTATTTTTTGTTCTTTTTCCTGATTTTTTTCATTTTTTTTTCTCTTTCGTTCCTCTTTTATTTTTTTGCACTTTAGTCCTTGCTTGCTTGCTTTTCTTCTTTTTTCTTTGCATCTTTCTTCTTTCTTTTTCCCTTTTATTTTTTTTTTCTTTCAGGGAGTGCAGGCTTTGGGGAGAGGGGTGGGGCTCTTATTTACAAATGCCCATCAAAGCCAAAGCTTTTGTAAGACTGAAACTCTTCTATGCTTTACCGTCTACTCGGTCAGGTGGCGCGTCGTTACAGATGGAGTAACTTTAAGCTTTACTAAATGCACTTTTCACGCGGTCGCGAGGTCCCTTTTGAAGATCCGTGAGAATTTAGTTACTTCAGAAACTCAAAGCTTTTAAGCAAAATCAAAGATTGGGGACCGAAGACGAATGACCTTTTCCATTTGCTGCTAAACGCGAGTCCAGCCGCTGGGCCGCATCCACTTCTGTGTAGTTCTCGTTCCTGACCGTTCGTCCTCCACCTGGACCTTTAGTTACCAAACCAACCCTTTGACTAAACCAAAGCCGGCTTCGCAAGCGTCCGCAGAGCAGGTGGGCATTTCCCTTCTGCTCAAGGCCATGTTGCACCGAACGCTGTATTCCTGCTGCCTTCTGCCTGTCCGTTCAGACAGTAAGCCCCGCCCCCACCCTCCTTACGCCATCTCTAGGGTTTTCACACGTCTGGAGTTTCTGGTCATGTACCCAGAACATCCGGCAACGTCACTGGAACCCAAGACCGATGTGACTCCACCTGACCCCTTTAAGAGTCTGTAAACCTCCAAACTCTAATTCGTTTTTATATCTGCTTTTGTTTAAGCCTTGAACGTGACCCTGCTGACAACACCACGCTTTCTCATTTTGGTTCCTCAGAGAGCTTGTATTCAGGGCAGAGCTACACGACGCTTGCAGCTCGAATTGTCATGTGAATAGAAATCCGATGTACAGAGGTGACCTCATCTCAGCATTCACGGTCTCTACAGTCTTAATGTACAGCTACGAGAAGTCATTTTAGAACCTTTTCATTAAAACCTTGATTAAAAATTATCCCGGCTCCTCGTCTTTCATGCCTCAGATGACTGTGTTTTTTTTTGTTTTTTTTTTTCAGGTATCTGTGTTGTCCTTGTTTTTTAACTTTTGTGTTAGTCATTTGAATGAATATGCTTCAACAACGTATCAAACCTCCTGTTGAAGATGTTCTTCTCTGCCATGTTTACATATACTGCATCTCATTGCCCTGCCCTTATAATTAATGATCCAGCCAATCAGGGCCTTCAGAAGTTCTTCATTAACCAGAGGAGGTGTTGCAGACTGCCTGTTACCTTCTCAGGAAGGTGGATCTCCAGGTGACCACTGAACTATAAGAACCCAGTTCTGTGTATTAAAGAGTCATTAATGAAAAGAGTCCACACCTTGTGGCGCAGCACATTTGCAGAAGCCTCTCCAGTATAACCGCTAAAATGGAAGCTGAATCCCGCCTGCTCGGTTTTACTGTGGTTGACTTTGCTTCCCTTTGATCAAGTAACATTAAATAAGAACCATGTAAAAATACAGGAGAAAAGACGTTGAAGCTTAAAATATCAGCGTATTTGTATTTTTGTGGTTGTTTTTTATGTTCTAAACCAATTGAGTCCCTCGGAGACCCTCCCTATTACTATTTCACTCATGTCACAACACAAAAACCTTTCAAGTGTCCTTATCCTACATTTTTTCATGCATTCCACCTAGGGCTGCACAATATATCGCAAATTTATCGCCATCGCTTTATCATGTGCAATATCCATATCGTGAAAGATTGACTGAACTGCAATAAAGGGTGTTTTTCCAAAACTCTTCACCCAGAGCCACAGAGAAGAGGGCAAAAAAAATCACTGGGCAGTTTCTTTATCTTCTGTGCTGCTGTTATAGATTGTTCCTTTAAATTAAGAACTTAATTTAAATTATATGTTTATATTAAGATTTAAAATATTTTCAGACAATTTTCAACAATGTTCAATGGTTCAAATGTTTTATGGGAGGCATTAAATGCTCTGTTTAAGTAAATTCTTTAAAAAAA
>JBBJLR010000037.1:10676728-10690137 GCA_037577145.1 Brachypetersius gabonensis
GTGTGTGTGTGTGTGTGTGTGTGTGTGTGTGTGTGTGTGTGTGTGTGTGTGTGTGTGTGTGTGTGTGTGCGTGTGAGAGAGAGAGAGAGAGAGAGAGAGAGAGAGAGAGAGAGAAAGAGAGAGAGAAAGAGCGAGAGAGAAAGAGAGAGTGAGAGCGAGAGAGAAAGAGAGCGAGAGGGAGAGAAAGAGAGCGAGAGAGTGAGAGAGCGAGAGAGAGAGAGAGAGAAAGGCACCACACACCTTCTTTCTCGAGCTCACTCACTCCACACCGCTTGACTTTGAACTTTGCCAGATAAGGAGCTTTGGCGGCACTACAAAACACAAACAGATTAATAACGTGTGAAAACATCTTCACAGCCTGTAAATACTGGCACAGTCATTAGCGACAGTGATGTAAAGCCACAGTGGCTGTGGATATTTCGAATACAGCACCTCTGCATAGGAGTTCCTGACTTGTAGTCGATATCTAGAACAATGGCCTCAGGGTTGCTGGGTAAGTAGCAGCCTGGGAAAATACATGAACAAAATATACATTGCAAACTGAAAAGTCCAGAGGAAAAAGTCAAAATCTCATTAAATGAGTAATGCCATAGAAGGACGGGTTCCTGGAAGAACCCTTATCCTGGAACACACTTTTAGAATGGGGTACCAAATCTTGTGCACAAGGGGCTTGCGTTGCTGGAGGTTTTCATTCCAACCAAGCAGGAGCTGCAAGAGGAATCAGGTGAGCTCTGGCTTCTTTGAAATGAAAACCTGCAGGTCTGTACATAAGACAGTTACAAAAGTGTGAAGCATTTTTTCATGATGTAAAGGTTCTGTACCAGGTCAAGGGGTCTTTCAAGAACCCTCTCTGAGACTGTTCTAGAAGGTTCTTCAAACCCACCAACAAACAGTTCTTCAGGTGGCTAAAATGTTTTTTTCTATGCCACTGCTTAAAAGAACTATTTGCAGTACCTTGATTTTAAGAGTGATATCTATACGCGCGCGCGTGTGTGTGTGTATGAACATCTGAATTAAAGAAAGAAGCGTTCTGTGTTCTAACCTGGCTGGACTTTGATATCGGACAGGGCTTTCAGACAAGCCCTTTTCCTCTCGTCTCCTTTTGGGACCGGTCTAATAAAAAGGACAAGAATTAATATAATTAATACAGGTATTTACTAGATGAACACAGTATGAATGTCAGTAGTAAAGGAGTCAAGTTCTCGGACTAGCTTTGAGAACATACTTGATGATGGCGGAGACGTTGGTGATCTTGTTAAAGAAGTCAAACTCTCGCTGGTAGAAGTCTTTGGCCGGACCCGACAAAGAGCCAATGATCTCCTCCATCATCTGCTCCAACAGCTCTCCAATGTCCGCTGTGTACCGGGAAAAGACTTTACTTACTTGTTTTTACAAATGTTCTTCACCACTGAGCTGGGCATGAAATTTCAGAATCTAGAACCTTTACATCCATCCATCCATCCATCCATCCATTATGTACCCCTTTTTCCCACACTCGGGGTCAAGGGGGACTAGAGCCTATCCCAGCTGCAACTGGCGAAGGCGGGGTACACCCTGGACAGTCACCAGCACGTCGCAGGGCCACACACAGAGTTCACCAACCATTCACGCTCACATTCACACCTACGGGCAATTTAGAGTGCTCAATTCACCTAATCCCCAAAGCACGCATGTTTTTTGGTGGTGGGAGGAAACCGGAGTCCCCAGAGGAAACCCACGCGGTCACGGGGAGAACATGCAAACTCCACACAGAAAGACCCGGGAGTCGAACCCAGGACCTTCTTGCTGTGAGGCAACAGCGCTAACCCCTGCGCCACAAGAATTAATATAATTAATACAGGTATTTACTAGATGAACACAGCAACCATTCACGTGAACGCCACCGTGCCGCCCAGAACCTTTACAATATAAGAGAATTCCAACAACACTAACAGATTTAAATATAAAAAGTATGACATAATAATAAGCTGAAATTAGTATTTTTCTTATTTATTATCAAAAACCACTAAACCTTTCGAAGTAGGACTGCACAATATGGAAAAATATATTTATATCATATATCAAATATTGATATTTGACTCCTACATGCTGCAATTATATGTATGTATCAAGATATTAAAGGGCCCATTTCTTCACTTTTCTAGAATGAAAACTGTTTCAAGGCGATAAATATTGTTTTAAAAAAGGGTACTATTTACTCTCCCTTCCATACAGTTTATTTATGGACAATAAGCCACAAAAATGCCCTGTTTTCAAAGCATATTTTTTGTGACAAGTTTAGCCCCACCCATTCACGCACTGACTTACCAACAACTTTAATGGTTAAAGACAACTGAAAGAAAAACTGTGATTGGTTAGAGGATATTTTGAATATTGCACCCTTCTGCAGTATCAGTACTCCAGAGAACAATTAATGGACAATATATTGTGCAGTCCTATTTTAAAGGACTCAGGGTTCCCCTTTGTGATCAGGCCTGCATGCACACACGTGGTCTTTTCATCATTAAGGTCCTTTCACACATGCACTGAAGCTCTGAACTTTACCATACATTATAGTTTTGCCAGAATCTTTCCGATCAGACATTAATTGGACTCCCCACCCCCCTGGTACAGCAAGTGAGTGGGTGATTGGTGGAAAACTGGAGGGACACAGAGATCTGAGGGTGAAAGACATTAAAATGCAGCAAAAAAAAAGTGAAGAGAGGAGGAGCTTCTGGAGCTTCTGTGGGTGAGGGATGACACTCAAATCACCAAACTCATTAAAAGATTGGCATGCGCCTTTTTTTTTTTTACGACCAAGTTACCGTCCTGCACACTCTACAAAGGCCCCGCTCCCCCGTATAAACCCCATGGAAGACCTCCAGTTGGTGAGAATGCTCCAAAACAATCTCCACGGATTTGGATGCACTCACGGTCTTTCTGGTGCCCTTCCTCGTCTAAGAAGATGTTGGTCTTCATATTCCAGATGAACTGGTGAGCGAGGAGCTGGGATTTTTGTGCAGCCCACAGGATGTACTCACGTACGTAGCCCATCTGTCATAGAAGCGAGAGGGCCGTAAGTCACTAGAAAACAGTCCACTGTTTTGCTGAAGAAGAGGTGAGACGGCTGAAAGCTCCTTACCTTGTCATACCGGAGAGCTTGAACAATTTGTGGAATGTAGAAGAGAATTGCATCCTGTCAGAGGCAACATAACAGAGTTACACCATTAGACTTTCACTTAGTATCGTCTTGGCCTGGGAAGCAGACAGTAGATTAGCCATTGTTTTTATCTGGACCTAATACAGCCATTAGACAGCTTCAGAGAAGCTACAGCCAATTCATATGACTGATGCTAACGTATCTGCCTAAATATGAGACACACATGCCTGTCACTCTAATTGTATAACCACCTCATCACAATTATGGGGAAATTACCAAAATTATTTGAGATCTTGTTGGCTCTTACAATCAGCTAATCAAATTTCCTGACAGGCCCAGACACCAATCACATCTGAGGCACTTTCATATACGGTCCATATACGGTCCATCTCTATGTCCCCACAACCATTCTGTAAACAGTGATCAGAATTCACTTTGCCTATGCAAATCAACCAGTTAACACCTTAACTGATGGCAAACGGTCATTTCAGGAAAGAATTCACAACTGGTTTGGGCAGCTAACAAATATACATGTGAACTGCCAAAGGCTGGATTTGAACAATGAGGTTTGCAGTTTGAACATAGTCTAAATGCCATCTCACGGTTACTTTATGCATTTTTAATACTAGAGTACTCTGTGTTTTAGCTGAAACCAATTGAACGTACAGGAGGGAAGGAGCGCAGGACTTTGACGCCATACTGAGCAGTGAGTGGATGAGGTGGGTACATGCTGGAGAAGTAGGATAGGCCCGTGGGGGGGTCAGCCGGGGCCCAGCACAGAATGTGGCTTAGTTCAGGTGAGTCAGCATCAATGGTGTGCCACGTCACCAGGAACTGTAAAGAAAAAAATGGAAGTCAAAATGCTCCTTTCTGATTGGCTGCCCCTATATATATGGTGTTTTTGATATCATAAATCAGTCCAATAACTAACAGCTAACACCTAAATATAATACCTAAATATCTAACACTGGTCTGATGATCCACATTTTAATTATTTTAGGTGTTTCTTGTAGGTTTGTAAAAATAGAAAATCTTAGTCTGTGCAAAAAGTTGTGACTGGTATTACAAGCGCGAAATGCTGTGCAAAAACTGAGACTAGAGGCTAAGCACCTTAGAACCCCTTGGTGGGACTGATCCAATTAACTTTATTTTGATTAGGGCAGTTATTAAAATCGGAACTTCAATGCATTCCTTTTTTCGCATAAATGTCTGATTTGTTGCTTGTCATTGTGTTGCTTGTCTTTAAATCACAGCTACAAATCTGCTGCTTCCACAGTAAATGTTGATGTCCAGGGTGTCCAGGAGCCTTTTCACAGCAGGTTATGAAGGAGAACGTTGAGTGTTTATTTCTTGTCTCACCTTTACTGCCTCTGGGACGTCGCTCACGGCGCCAGGGTCCAGTCGAACCAGCCGGGTAACCTCTGCCACAATGGCCTCTGTGTTTTTAAACCTGCAAAACAGGCCCTAAAAGGTGTCACACCAACACAAGATTGCAGGACTAACACAAAATCAATGGAACATCTGACTGTGTTCGAACATACCTGGCGGATAGTTGTAAAGCGAGGTACGGAGAGATGCCCCAGGCCAGGTTGACATGGTCTTTCCACTGCTTTTCAGTGAGACTGATGTATTTGGACCTCCAGTTAGCAATGCTGGTCTCCACTGACTGCTCAGTGAAGATAGCCAGCTCTTGAGCAGACAGCGGGTTGTACCAGGTGGTCAATCGCTCTATTTCACTGGCCTGGAAAGAGAGACGAAATCAGTCACCTACAGCTTAAAAAAAGTTATCATTTTAATGCATTTTTTAAGAGGACACTAGTCTAGAAAGGCTGAAAGAGTGAGGGCCAACCAGTAAAGCCAGTAGCAGTGTTCTGCGCTTCATGTAGTACTTGTGCAGCTGAGTGCCTCTATTGCTCTTCTTGGACATTCCTGAGGTAAATAAAGAAGAATAGGGAGCATTCATGAGTCAGATGGATTCAAATCAATCTAGAGAAAAAGAACTGTGTATGTGCTTCTTCATGATGTATGTGATGCTGCTATCCCATTTTGTGGAAACCTCAAACTGTTTGATTTTGAATAAAGTAAATTTATATTTAACTCCATTGTAAAAATTCCAGTTAAAGGGTACATGATGTAATTTTATGCATATTTTATCACTTTAAAATTGCTGTTAAAAAAATAAAGTACAACCATATTCACAAACAGTGATCACTGCAGCCACTCCTGCTCTAACTGAACAAACACCAAGTCAAGCAATACGTCATACGTAAGCGGAAACACAACATCCGCCTCAGCTGTTCTGAACTTCACCTCATCACTCAAAGTGTCACCTGGAGGGCAAGGCTAACGGCTAATGCAATTATTCAATTAAAATGAATCAGGGTTACAGTGGGCCAGACCTGATTTCTTGGAAGTAGTGGACATTCCGCTAGATAGCGGGTACGTGTTGATCCAGCCCTGGGTGTTCGGCTGCCGGGTGCCCACAGACATGTCCATAGTGCTGCGGGGGTCAGCGGCAGTCATCACGGACAGGCTGTTCAGTGACGGGTCCTGGTTGTCTGTCAAAGTCAAGTAAAATACTCTTTAGCTTTTAACTTAATATTTAATAACTCTTAATCTGATCCATCCATTTTTGCTTTACACTCTTTTCGCTATGCTGATAATCCAGTACCCATTTCTTTTCTCATTTTTCACTAAACAAATTAGAAGCACTTTCACTCAATGAATTAGTAACACTTATTAACTGGGGCAAACTACTAGGTTTCTGTTCCCAGTGGACATCACACGAATGAAGGGGTCTTTGAGGGGCTGATGGAGCGTAGATTAGTCCTCTGATACTGAAATGGCCATGCATTTTACATGAGTGGGCTAATCTATGGATGAGAGAAAGCCATCTATGATGGAGGTGGTCTGGAGGGGTTCGGTGGAGGTGACGTCGGGTGGGGGTGGAGGGGTGGTTAGGGGACGAAGCCGTTTCTCAATTTGTGATCAGAGACAAATTGATGAACCGGGCAGCTGTGATGACAGAGTCGTGCACTTTTTTTCCCCCCGCATGCTTCAAATTTGCACGGTGGCAGATTTGAAGTGCGTGGGCAGTGGACATGCTCCCGAGGCACCGAAGTTCCCACAGCTGGAGCAAGGCAGGCTTACTTAAGATCGATATTGGAGAAGTGCTGGAAACGATTAGCGATCCGAAAATCCCAGCGGATAGGGAGCTTTGAGGGGGATTGGCGCCAGGCTCACCCGGTGGCACAAGCTGACTAGCAGCTAGGTACTTCTTGTCTGACAGGATGCTGGCGTAGAACTTGATCATGACGCTGATGTCCTCGCGCAGACGCTTGTCCCCCTGAGTGGGGAACTTGGATGCCACACTGAAAGCAGAGAAGAATCAGGGTAAGAAATCCATAATGATTAAAATATGATGAATACAATCATTCAACAAATCATGGAACAAATCCTTTACAACAGAGGTTGCAAACCAACCACCAGCCCACAGACCATTACTGGGTTACGGACTGTTACTCGAGCGCAGACCATTTCTGGACCTGTACTGGATCATTACAGGACGGTTACTAGAGCACTACTGGACTGTGGATCATCACTGGACTGTTTGATACCGTTCAGCAGTGATTAGTAAGTAACCTAACTGTTTAAAGTCTACTGTATTATATTTTTTTACTACTAATTTATGCAATTAATACGTTACAGTAGTTTTTTCTGTCATAATATTCATAATATTCTAATATTATGATATTTTGATATATATACCAGTCTCCTTAATGCATGGACTTGGATACACACTTGACAATTTTAAGAAACAATTACTGTTTATTTGCTGAATTTAACATTATTAATGTGCTACAACATTTGCACAAAGTTGTAAAACACAAAGCACAGTCTGTTTGATCTTGGTTCTACTGATTGAGTATGAAGGAGAAACAGGTGAAATTTTAATTCTTGTTTGATGTCAGTTTGGAGGGAGAAGAAAGTGATACCTGAAGTAATCGAAGGCGGTGGAGTAGATCTTCTCTCGGAGGACGTTGCGGATGGTGGCGTTTGTGACCACATCAGAATGAAGCTGAGAGAGGCCGAGTGTCAATAACCTGCAGACACAGAACAGCAGCAGACCCTTACTTCTAAGTGTTTTCTTTCAAGAACTTGGAACAAGTGTGAGAGGCACTTAGGACAACAGAAACTATATGTTTCTGTCATAAACCAATACAAACAAAAAACTGAACGAATTGCACACCCCATGTGATCTGAGAAGGTCCTGATGGAGGATTAACTTCATTTCAGACAGATTTTTTTTCATGTATTTATTACATAATACAGGGTGTTTTCAGAGGTTTATTGCGACTTTGTTATATTTTATATTGCTGTGTCTATTGTGCATATTGTCTGTGTTTGTGCAGTTGTTGCATAAGAAATTTCTTCCAGCATCATATTTAGACTCTGATAATGCAATGAGGGTCATGGGTTCTTATGGACTGCACAGCTTTGGTTAAGGATCTCTGCCAAATGCCATCAATGTAACTCTAAATGTAAGTGTGAAACTTAAGTGCTGTGGATCAGCTGGGAACCTGAAGCGGGGTCCAATGGCGGCGACGTGGCGGTTTAGGCTGCTCTTGGGGCCGCCCACGTTGAGGGAAAGTGACCTCTGGAGCAGACTGGCAAAAATCTCCACCTGGTCAGCACTGCAGTACTTTGCAATCTCAAAGCGCTGGACGAGGAACTGAAAAGACCAAACATGCCTAATGTTACAAAAATACTACGATTAGAGATAACGAATACATTCATAACCATTAGTCTGGAAACAAATCACATTTTCACCATCAGTCAAGACATGTTTGATGTTTAAAAGCTGGTTCTTTAGTCAGGCTTTGAAGCTACAAGGTTAAACTAGCAGGCAAGAAGCGTGTCAGAAACCACAACATCCAGATTTTATCTCAGGTTCTTCCTAACACAACAAAGTTTAGAGGAAGGGTGAGTTTATTCAGGTATTTATTGCTAAGTGGTGTGCATAACCTTCCATTATTACATTAGGGTATATGGCCCTTCATATACATTCCGTAGGTGGAGTCAATGGATAACTTTACTCTCCAGAGGTGAATTTAACAGATCAGAAAATTTACATCATCAATTTATATCTATCAACAATAACTTTTAGGTTATGTGAATGTTATAAAAAGGTTCCTAAAAAGTTCATAGAAAGATAATCTACTAAAAGCACTTTTTGGCACCTCTTATTTTTTTTTAGAGTCAATATCAGACAGCAGGACAAACAAGAGGTGATGTCTCCTGAGGCTGAATCCTGAAGGACATGCAGGAAGGCACGCTATTCACAGTGTGGATCATAAGGAGCTTTCCCACTATGCAAATCCAGCCAAGGCCCCTGAGCAGACAGTAAGGGAAAAGACCAGGGGCTTATATGAGTGGATCAAGAGAGACCTGGGGAACTGACCTCGATCCAGATGTAGTGGGGGGTGATGTCAGGGGGGCAGGGAATGGGCTGACTCTCCTCCGATGCTGCGAGGGGGTCAGCCTCCACCTGGGCGTCAGAGAATAGCCCCATCTTCAGCTCCACAGTCATCTGCCACGCGCCCGCCATCTCACGCATGAACTTTAGGCAGAGAGAGCAGCACACGATTCAGACGGACCTTCACCCACTTCACAAAATTTCCCTGAAATGTCTTTAACCCCAAGTACATACCGCCTGGTTTGTTTTTACTGATATATCTGTCAACATAAATGAGCTATTTACTAATATTCTGGATATCTTGAATACTATTGGCACATAAACTACACACAAACAACAAACTTTAGTTTTAGTAGTTTAGTAGTTTAACTAGACAGCATTTCTATGAGAGAGTGTGAAGTATGACAATGTGGTTGCTATAAAACCAGTGTTTAGAGACAAACATTTTTTATGGCCAAAAACACATTTATGTAAAACATTCATGGAACTGGTGCCTCTTCTGACTCTCTTCATTTATTGTGTTGTGTTTTACTGCTGAACTATGAAGGGGGGCATGAATTGTGTTTCTATTACCAACTCATCTATTGTTAAGGGCAACTGAAAACAAGGGGAGTGAATCGCTCTATACTCAGCCCCTGATTAACCAATCAAAAACACACAAATACATGCAATATAACGGATGTTAAGGAATATCTGAATGTTGGAATTTTGCCATTACGTGCTTGGATGAGAAGCAGCACCAAATTCCAGCTATAAAAATGATTATAAATATAAAAATAAAACTTAAGAAAAACAATAGTTCTAGATGCAGGATGAGACACTGACTGACCGGGACCTCCAGACCAGTTCTAGCTGCTAAGAGCCACTCCCAGCAGGCTATGGCCGTCTCCATGCCGTTCTCTGTAAACATCTTCAGTGGCGACCAGCACAAGTGATGGAGGAGCTGTGGGTCACAGTCTGCAGCATATAAAAACACACACGCACACATATGGTCTTATTTGTCTTATTACACAAAATAAACTGTAAACATTAATTTCATTCCCGCTTTAATCGTTGTCACAAACTTTAAAACCTGTAAAATGTTGCACTCAAAACCAGGGTTGCCAGTATTACTTAATACTTGATTAATGATATTCATTATTTTAATAATTAATTAATTCTCCACCTGTATCATACAGACATACTCAATTAATTTTTTTGCACTTTAGATTTAATTTTTATGACAAAAAGATGGGTTTAATGCATGATGGGTAAAGTATTGAGATGAAAACACAAAATCGTGAATTCTTCAGACAAACTGAAGATTCTGAAATATAACATTAAATGCCACTTTTAGGATGGCGTGCCCCTTCGCTTTCCTTCCCCTAAATGGTTAACGATGTGGGGTCGTGCCTTTAGAGATGATGAGAAGTGCTGCCATTTTAAACATGGCTTCAGTAAACGCCTCTGGCTGTCCTCCGTCGAGAGCCTCGTTCAACTGCTTGATCATCAGCTTGTTCAGGTCCGAGGTACTCCGAGTGGCCTCTGAGAAGTGGATCATCCCAGCCACCTAAACACAACACACATCCTCTGCTTTAACAGCTGCCCAGAGTTGTTTCTGATCATTTCAGTGCCTTTATTATGGAGACAGAGAAAGCGAGTGATCGTTTGCACCTCTCCGGCGTAGCGGTTCCGCAGGTTCAGCGAGGCCATAAAGTTGGAGTAGTCCTTCTTAATGCAGGCCGGCCTCTCTGTCAGCTGGGTGCTCTAGACACACAAGATTCACCACTTCCATTAGTGGTTTTAGCAATAATCTCAAAAGATGATTCATCATGAAACATCCTTCCACAGGTGGCCTATTGACCTGCATAAATCCTGGAAAATCATCATATATATATGTGGTATAATTTTTTATATATATATATAATTTTTTTTTTTTGGATAGAATCGGGTTGGAGTTTAGGATTAAGACCCCTAATTAAATTCTCATTTCACTTTCACTGTGAAGCTAAACCTGCAGGCTGGAAACACTCACGCCCAGAGTGGTGCTCTGCCGGTTGTACCCAGCAAAGTGCAGGATACTCTCCGTTGCCATGGCAAGGCCGGTGTGCTGGGACAGGCCTGACACCCAGTTCTGATGCTTGTTCAGGTACTCCTGTGACAGAGAAGGAGACGTAAGAGCTACACCATTCACATGCTTCTGGTATTAATCACCAGAAAGGAACACATTTAACAACAGAGATCACAAGCTTCTGTTCTTCTGATGTTAAAACACACCTGTAAATGAGATTTGGTGACTGACGGCGCCCACTTCATTGCTTCTTTCAGGATCTCCCCACAACGGGCAGCAAAGTCCTTTACAATGCTCTATATCAGGACAGAAACAGCAACATCATCAATACACCATTCAGTGAGAGGGAAGCTGTATGCAATCTAGGGTCCACTAATTTTTGACCTTGTATGATTTTACAAGACTTCGATTTCATTACCAAAAATGTGACATTTCAATTTTATACCAGAACAATGTCAGATCATTTAAGTTATTCACCTCTTAAGGTCACACTTCTTCACTCAAACAGACAATAAAACACTAAAGAATAAATTACAAAATATATAACAGCGTTTTTGGTTTCTGTTAATTCTCTGTTTACAAAGAATAAAATATGTTGTATAATGCTATTCTCGTGCTGAAGGACAGGTCCGGCCATGTTTTCTGTTTTATTACATGTTTGACTAGTTTAACCTGCATAGATAAAGCTCGTTTAGCCATCTTAAGTTGTCCCATATAGCTGGTAGTTTTAATCCCACCACTCGGGTGAACAGAAACATGGCTAAAATTTAGCATGTTACTGGTGACCTTTTCTCTGGTTTATATCACATAATGTTTATATAGTGTATATACAGCATGTTGTAAATATATAAATCCATATGTAAATATATAAATCTATATATGAATCTATATATAGATCGATAGATAGATCAATAGATAGATCGATAGATAGATCGTGTTTGCATGGCATATAGTATTTGCACAGAACAATGTTTGTATGGCAAATATTTATACAGTATACAGTATTTATGTAGGATTAACAGTAGTATTTACATAGTATTTATGTAAACAGTAGTGTTTGCATCGCATTTGCTGTTTGTAGAGAATACTTTTCATGTATTGTTCATACAGTATTGTGTTTACATAGCATACATAAAATATATGATACATAATAAGAGGAAAATGTCTTCAAATATCTAAAACCTCCATCACCCCACTTAGTCCCCCAAGCCCACCTCTCTAGCCTCGTAGGTGTCAGGAGCGGTGATGCGGTACGGGGTGTCTGGGATCTCGTAATATGGCTGATCCTTATGGATGTCCTGGGAAGCGTAAAAGTGTTAATCAGGATGTTAATGCAAAATGTATGCTGTATGATAAGGAGAAGAGCCGTGCGGCTGTATTCTGAGGGCGTTGGGAGGTTAGCTGATTAAACGTACAGCGCTGAGCGACAGGGAGAGGGTCTGTAAAATGTCCAGCATCGTCTTCAACACACGGCCGCTCCACAACAGGTGAGGAAAACTAGGAGTAATACAGTAAAACAGTGTCACACCTCCATTTATACCAGCACACTGACATACACTATACTTAAACTATACTAAAAATATACATTCCAATAACAAAAATGTGTAGCCCTTTCCCCAACACCATATATTATTTAACACAGTGTTTGTGCTATGATTTCAAAATTTGCAGCCGACAATCATATCAGTCAGCAAAGCAGTGTTTAGTACTGGCTGGTATATTTTGATGTTCTATTCCAATTGTTTTAATAAAGTTCAAATAGTTTTGTTCTTTAAATGCTGACCTTCGCAACATTGATCATTCCTTCATGAATTTGAATTCGGATTCCTTCATGAATTAAGGAAGTGTTGGCTTTGATATGATTGTGAAAAATCAGTATGTTTTGTTTATGTGATTTTGGAGCTCTCACGTCTCAGCCAGGCCCGACAGGTATTTGTCAGCCACCCGTCTGATCCTCTTGTGGATGTGATTGAAGTTGACCAGAAGGAACTGAGCGTGTCGCTCCAGCTCTTCTTCGTGAGCCTTTGTCTTGGGCTGGAACGGAAAAGCCACTGTCAGCCACTGTGGCAATTTTAGTAGCTAAGGAGATTAAACACCATGACTACAGTGGTACCTTTTCTGCCATCATCTGAAGAAAGACATCAAAGACCTTGTCACCAACTGCAATTACACACTGCATCATCCCTGGAAAAGAAAGAGAGATGAGGTGAATAAATAAGAATAACTACTGAAGCACAGGGTTTAGCCCGCTAGCTCTAACACCCACCTGACTTGTCTTTCTGGATTGCTCGGTCTTCAAAGTAGCGGAACATCACCTGGAAACGGTCCGAATCCAATGAGCGCAGCATTCTGGAAACGGGAAAAAATGACTTTGGACTGAACTAGACCATGGAATACACAAATAACTAGATCTTTTAGACAAAAAGTACCATACTCTAAAATTAAATATTATCTCTCTTTTGCATCATATACACTACTCACAATAAGTTAGGGATATTGTTATTTACATGAGCGCTTGTCCTATTTGCTCAGAATTTGAATGAAATAAGTAAAAGTTCCCTTCGATATTACTAATAATATATGATAAGAAACACCATTTTCATTAGTTTAATATTTATTACCCCAAAAATGTAAACAATAACAGGGACAGCCCCAAATAACAAAAACTGACAATGTCAGTAGCGGGTGTTTCCACCATTTGCCGCAATGACAGCTTGACAGTGACGTCTCATGCCCCTCACGAG
>JBBJLR010000037.1:10690394-10704441 GCA_037577145.1 Brachypetersius gabonensis
AAGGTTGTCTTTTGGTATTGGCCCCAATATAAGGCACACCTGTACACAATGAGACCATTACATGGAAAACACAAAATTAGTTGTATATCACCCCAATACAATTTCCTACCTATCCCAAAAATGTCTGCAGTGAAACGAACACTGCATATGTGACATCCACTAAGTCTCTCACAATATCCCTAACTTATTGTGAGTAGTGTATATATACACATAAGTACACAAAAATATACATAAATACATGCATAGACATACTATGACATCCCTAACTGAATGTGATTTCTGATGACCTTAGATACTCTGATGTAAAGACTTATGCTTAAATAAAATGATTTTTAACTACATGTGTCATTTCATTCTGTTAAGATCTTTCCTACTATTCTAAAAATTGGAAAATAGTAAAACTAAAGCAAAGCAAGACCTTGGGGAGAGGTGTCTAGTACCATATAAGGTACACATCAAACTGACTACCAAATTACCTCATATATTCCAGCCGATAGACCGACAGCAGGTATGTAGACATCGCAAAGTCCAGCTTATTGATGAGGGCTGCAACTTCAGGCGGGGGGTCCAGCAGGTTAATGATGGTGCTCCTCAAATCATTGAGCTCAGCCTGTGAAAAAAAAGAGGGTGAGGTTCATCTCAGATCTCATTTGGTCTCATCTCATTCACTTAAAACAAATATGTCAAGTTAAGTTGGTGTTTATTGTTATTTCAACCATACACACAGTTTCAATTTAAGTTCGGGGGAAAAATATTGGATATTGTTTGTTTTTAATTTTATTTTTAATATTATATTTGGCAAATTGTGCATTAAAATGTGCTGAAGAGTGTTCTGTGTAAAGGATGTTATTTGACCAGAGATCGCCAAACTGCCCAATCATATGACTGCATAATGAGTTGCCACATTACTGGGTACACCTACTTTGTACCGAACGCTTACTGACTACTGATTTTAGCTCATTCACCCATTCATATAAAAGGCTATAAGAGGAGCACCCATATGACTTGTGTGGCAGACATTCTCAGTACAGCATTGTTAATATTAAGGATGCAGAATAATGATTTAATTTTTTTTTCTCCTCAAAAATACAAATCTTGCTATTTTGAATAGGTCAATATATGATTATGTATTTTGTATACTCCCAAAGAATGTTTAGGAAATAAAATGTACCAAATTTATGTTCTCACATATCTCTCTGTTGATGAAAGGCCAATTCATGATTATAATTATAAAATTAACTATAAATGTTGAAATATCAGCATAAAACACATTTGCATGTATGCAGTGTGCGTTTGCACGTGCATTTCCAGTACATCCCCACCATCTAAACATGCAAAAGTGACCAAGTAGCTGCTTCCAGCAGTTTCCATCACATAAAGTTCTATAGCTGGACCATACCGGAGTGACTGTGTCATTCTTCAGAGCAGAGTTATACTGCAGCTCTGAGCGCAGAGGTTCTCCGCTGGGGAACGTCAGCAAAGGGGACTTGGTGGCAATTTCACACACACCCTCGTACCACTCCTCTGGCCACAAACCTGGAAGAGACGCCGCACAATCACTGCACCTGTAGAGTCATGGAACACCCATCATCAACACTGACAAGCACCACAAGAATATGGCAAGCCCAGCTCACCTGACCCCTCCACTGCGAAGCCCATGACAACAGAATAGAGCCAGAAGTCTCTGAAGAGTTTCTGCAGCCTGGGTTTGGCCTCCTTTATGGGCGGCAGACGTCTGGTCAGCTGCAAGCAAAATAAAACCGTTATGGTGAAACAGCTCTACAGTATTTGCTGTGTAGGCCTTCTATTTGATATATGTCACACCATAGAGTGAGAGGGCCATTGACTTGTGTCGTATAGACAGCACTTAATAGATGATAAAGAACAATGAGGAATAAACATCTCACCACAGCAATGACAGGAATCAGCACTCCTAAATTGCCTGCACTGCTTGAGGCCTGAAAAATAATGCAAATTACAGTTTAGAAAAACAGTTGAAAAAAATTAATGTTTTCCTGGAAATACCCAATTAGTGTGACTGTGTTAACGCTCTTCTTATTGTTTTTATTGCTGAATTTCTGCACCACTTCTCCTCCAGGGCTGTTTGAGAAATTGCCACTGTTCCAACTCTGACACATACAATATAACCACCCTAGTGTGCTTGTATACAACTTTTCAACTGGATGGTCAAGGGCTGAGTATTGATCATTTAAAGGTCAGAATTTGAGGGTGTCCCCTTAGGAATGAACACAGGCCTGTCAAGTGGAACATTTTAATGTCACCTCACTCTGCAAGCTAGAGGCAGCAGAAATGCCCTGCAGCGCAGACAGGAGCAAAAAGCAGTCGCTGTGCAAGTAAAATGATGTCAGGCTCATAAACAGCCTCCACAGCACACGTTATAAAAAGAAAGACACGATCACTGTTGTTCTGGTTTATTAAAGATAATAATCAGCCCATCAGCCATGTGGTCTGCAGGTATCTACTATGGATTAATGCAATGGCCTTTAGAACCAGCATAAGCCTCTTTCAGCAGGCTTTCAGTCTTAATGGCAAGGCTGATAAGAACCATATGCAGAGCTGTGAACAGGAATAACTGGCTTAGGTAACTAGATAACCAGCATCTGAAATGCAGCCCTCTGAATTTCAAGCTGACAGTTGCAGCTGTCAGTGGGAACACACCCCTCTCACAAACTGTCTTGACCGGTTGGGCTTGTTTCAGGGGGTCACAAATAGGGTGCCAGCTGTTTACATACTGGTCTCTAGGAAATGACTGCTTGGTACAGTTCAACATGTACAACAGGGTTTAAAGTGGAACAGGGTTTAAAGCCACCACTAATTTCTTCATATTTTGCGTCCAAAGATCAAGACTTTCCATTATTTTTAATGTAGCCTTGAGGAACAGTTCTCTAGGTTTCCTGAAGAACGTTCAGCTTTTTTGCAGACCTACATATGAATCACTCAAGCGGAACAAAGCACATCTAACTTAAGAAACAGCAATGAGATGATCGGGCGGTGATAAGCATACTGGTAATGCTGAATGGTGAGTGGTAGGAACACCTTTATCTAGACTCATTTATGCACTTTGCAATCTGTCACAGTAAATCACTTACACATTGCTGTACATAACACACCCACTTTCTTGTATCTCTTTTTTCTCTCCTTTCTGTTGCCATTCTCCCCCTCCAGCTTATAACAAAAAAGGAACTCATTTCAAACTGAAAGTCAAAAGCACTCTCCTGTACTATACTGTGGCATAGGCTTAAAAGTGTGTGCGATGGTACCTTAAGTGCGGGGCCCTTCTCGCTGGCCCTCTCGCTGGCACGCTTGCCCTCAAGGCCCAGCTGTACAAACAGTTCCAGAAGATTCACCAGCAGCTCGTCCACCATATGTTCGGCCTGCAGGTTCGCCGCAATGTTGGCCAGAGCATTGATCACCGCCAGGGAACAGTGTCTGAAGGGACAGTTCAGTGAACTCTACTACAAATGCAGATAACATGGAGCAAATAATTGTAGTTTTATTTTTTATATTGATTAATAAAAAAAATCCACAATTATGTCACAATTTATGTAGTCTAAAGTAAACACACAATAACAATAAATTGGGACGGCATGATGCCACATTTTCATGTCCAATAGTAATACCATAGCCTCAAGTATCGACTGATATTGTGCACAATGAGTCCATTATAGAGTTCTGCACACATGGCATTTATGTTATTGTTCAGGGTTTTTTTTCAATGTATTATCCAGTGATCAGATTGGCAAACCCCAAATTACAATAATAAATTATAGCTGGTATAGCTCAGGCATCTGCGTACCACTTCACATGGCCATTGAAGCGAAGATGCCTCCAATCATAGAGAAATGATAAGGAGGAGAAGCTAGGCTGCTGCTACCTCTAACCAAAATCCTGATGGTGGTAAATTAAATAGCAATTCTAATTTGTTTGTTTTACATCCTTATCATCCAAGTGGCTCACAAAAGCAGCATGCAAGCAGCTGACTATACACTTTTGCCCCCAACTGAAAACAGCAGGAACAAAACATTTGGTTGAAGAACAGTGTGTGACACATAAAAGGCTTTCCTCGCATAGAGAAGCTGTTTGAGACACAATGACAGGAAGTGAAATATGCAGTTACCTGTATCCGTGGTCTTTGTAGTCTTTGGTGGAATACACCATTGAGCTAGCTTTCACACTTATTTGCTGAAATAAGTTCCAGACCTCCTGGTATATGTATTGCTGAAAAAATAAAGGTAATGGTCCTTTTAAGTTCAGATTAAAACATATTTAAGTGTACATAAGTGCATGTATTTGATCTGTTAACTGTTGTTTGATTTAGGCCATGCAATTTTATCGTTCTGGTGTTTAACCAACATGTAATCATTTTATAATTGTATACCTTCACTCAGGGTCCACTCCATTAGCTTCACTGGACATAAAGGTGCATTTTGTAGTTTACAGGTATAGACTGGGGTCCACTTGTTTCTCTGCCTCATATGAATTTATAATCAGAGCTCATACAGGACCTCCAGTTGACAGGCATTATTTGGGCAAGGGATCATTCTCAGCACCGTGTTTATATACAGCACAGTGTTTGAACACATTTAATGTCTCTGTTAGACACATCTAACATGTTGGTCAACCTCACACATGACAATTAAGTGATGCTGGCTCATCTGACGCTGCATAGTTTGTGCTTGTCACCCACCAGTCCTCTATCAGTGTTCAGTTTCTGGCCACAGGACACTGTTGGCTGGATATTTTTGGTCGATAGACTATTTTCAGCTCAGAAGTGACAGAAGTGTTTTTAAAGCTCCAGCAGCACTGCTGTGTAAGTTAATGGAGATGATAAAATGGACATTGAGTGAAGATACAATGTAGGTTTATGAAGTGTATAACATTACAATATAATGAAGTGGCTAATATAACCCATTTAATATATGTACAATGCCATGCAATTACACTGTACAAAAGAGGTGTGTTTGTATGGAAACATACATTCCCAGTGATGACCATGCAACCCAGCTGGTCAATAATGAGCACATCAAGCTGTGAGGGCGGCTGGCAGAACTTCTGCTGAAGGATCTGCAGGATGGGCTCCATTACTCGTGGGGTGTCTCTCAGAGCTACAGCGATGTGCCCCAGAGCCCGGATGGTGTGGTCTGGAATGAGGTGGGCATCCCTAGACACACAAAAAAAACCCAACAAAAAACCCATCCATAGATATAACCAAAGAATGGATAAGAAGGATTTTAGACATTTTTTAATCTAATGTTCTAATTATCGCTTGAGACCAAACACAAGAACATACTTGTCATTTTCCTGGGAGATGTAGAGACGGTTGGAGAGGCTGGCAAGAAATGCCTCCACAATGACCGCATCCATGGTAAGTCCTGCTTTCAAGCACCTGAAAAACAGGATGGGCGGAAAAATCAAGACCTTGAGTTTGACATTATATTAGATCACATTTTTTTCTCTTGAACATGAACAGCCTGAAAATTATATAAAAATGCCTTTAAACAGCATTCTCAGACATGCATGAAAACACTTGCACTAATAAAATAATAATATTCAGAAATACAATAAAAAAAAAAAATTAAGAAAATTACAAATGGCTATGGATTTGAGGACCGAACACACTGCCCATAGTTAGAATTTTGCACCAGTTTATTTTTTTATTTAATTATTTTATTTAATTTAATGAGTATTTCTTGATATGTATTTATAATTCAGTTTATACAATACAAGTTAATGCAAATCTGCATCTGGCAGGTTATAGTTGGCTAGCTCACCTGCAGATGTTGTCGATGGAGATGTCTCGAAGTTGTTCGTACATTGAGGGCTGGGATTTCTTACTGGAGTGGGCACTAAAGGTGGACTGGGAATGCTCGTTGGTTACGTGGATCTTGATCTCTCCAGTCCCTTTGTGGAATAGAGGAGAGGAGTTCACATCCAGCAACTCACTGCAGCCTCATTTCATGAACAGCTCATGAACAGTTTGAAGAATTGAAAGGAATCATTAGGGTTCTAATGTTTTCTAATATCTAGGACAGTGAGGCTCACCAGTGGTGTACTGGCTGTGGTACTTGTAGAGCTTGACCAGTACAGGGGACGGCACCACCAGAAAATCTCTGAGAGACATGGTGACGGAGTGAGCCACGACCGGGAAACGTTCACACAGCCGGCCCAGTCCCTAAAGAACACAACGCACATTTACCATTAATATCTACATGATACTGGTGTTGTGTGAACACTGTTGCAACTCTATATCTCAATCCTGGTCTCTTTAAATACTGGGAATCATCAGACTCCCTCCAACGCCTGGATCAACTGTCAGGTACTGAGATTTTTACTGAACTGGGCTGGAAGTTACTGCAGAACACTCAAACCACCTACACACACACACACTATTTTATCTAAAGTTTTGTCTGGTTTTATGTAAAATAGTTGTATTTTATTCCATTGTTTTATTTTTAATCATCTTAAAAATCACTGTTCACATAGACCTCATACTTAATATTTTTTATACTCATTGATTGTTTTCTTTTGTTTTAATTGGCCTGTTGTTACCTGATTAAACTGCATTTTAATATTTTCACTTGGTTCACTAGTTGATTGATTGATTGTTAATGGTTTAAAGCTGATAACTTCCCAATAAATACTGATCACATATGGAAACTAAGCTGCAACAGCTGTCTGTTTTTGAGATGTCATGTTTGTGATGTCATAAAAACCAATAGATTTGCATCCCTCCTCCTATTTAGCCTATAGCTGTTTAGCCCTGCCCATTTACACTAAAAGAGTGTTTCAGCACTGACTTTTTTTTTTAATGAGCCAAAATACAGGAGAGCCAGTCAGAACAGACTTCATTTACATATCAGTCTTTAAAGCACAGTAACCAAAACAGATTCATACTAACAGATACAGAGATGTGGGGAAACTGCCATGCAAAAATAAGTGTTTTTGGTTCACACACACATCACAAGGGGACCCTGTAGAGAAAAATAATAACCGACAAAAATCCAAGATATGGGCCTTTTAATATAGCATCCTCCATTACAAGTGTATGATCAATTTCTTTAATTGAAATTTGACTAGTTTTCCACCATTGGTTATCTCATGATATTAAAGAATTAACACTCTGATATGCACTGCTGGACAGGGTACAAAGTCTGCTGACGCCACATCCAACACGTATGAAACCCCCAACAGCCGTTATCAGATTCTGGTCATGCCCCGCCGAGTACATCACCCGAGTGCTCTATGGCAGGGCTCAGACCTGACCGCCAGCTGCTGGAGCTGCTTCAGCAGTGCTGAATAGTGTTTGGGGCAGCCAAACCCACAGGGAGTCCATATTCTAAAAGTGCTTCAGTCAAAAAAAAATAAATAAATATTGTAAAATATATAGTAACACACGATAAAACAAAGTATAATATATTTCATTGTTAAAAGGAAAAGCCAAATAGTATGTAAGTGAGAAAAATATATTGCCTCGTTGATAATTGATCATATGACTTAAGAGCACTGATTGATGACTGAGGATATAATAACTATTAAAATGATATTCAAAAAGGACTTTGTCTTTGGCATGTACTACTTTCAAACTTTGAATGAACCATACTAGAGTTTCAATCATCTTAAGTGGAGTTAGGCCAGGTGTGGAGGGCCGGTGTCCAGCTCAGTTTGATTGTTCTCCTCCTCAGACACATCCACTACCTGACAATTAACTGGCGAGGTGAACCAGGTGTTTCTGAGCAGGAAAGTCACCGGCCCTCCTGAGCTGGACACTAGCCCTCCAGGACTGGAGTTCGACATCCCTGACTTGCTGTACTCACCCGGTTTTCTGAGCGTGCCTCCACACACATCCCTCCACTCCCCCTGCTGGTCTGATCTCACACTGTGCTTAACGCCCTGGACCTGAGTGCTCTAAGACCCTCACATCCGTCACTGCTTTCTCCTTTTGTTCTGGTGAGCTGTAGATTTAGGAAGCACCACAAACCCTCACATCCTGAATCCGCAGTGTTTTCAGCTCCTCACCAAGTACTTCATTGGCTCTTTGATTCACAAGCATGAAGCTAGTCGCCCGCTTTACCAAATATCTTCAAGCTTCCTGTGTGATGGGTCCAGTTTTCTCTCGTCTGAACAAATTTCCAGCAGATTCTGCTCCTTTGTAGACCAGAGTCTCTCTTTGTCTTGTGTGTGTTAACTGGGACATTCTAGATGTGCCCAAGTCCACCTGAACTGAGCCCAGGCTCACCTCCCCAAGGTACAGAGGTACCAATCACACTAGTCAAATGAACTGAAATGACTTTTGTGAGAACACATTAAAGTGTTTTTTTCATTCACAGGAACCGTGTTGTACCTAAACTGTACGGTGATGGTTCAGAATTTGTAGCATACTTTCATTTCCCAGTGGTCCTCAGTCTGGTAACAGAGTTTCAAACTCGAGTCTCTTAACACAATTTATGGCCTAACGTTGTCTCAAAACCTGTTTTTCTCTCAGAGATGCTTTAATTTTTATTTATAGTCTTGTTAATTATTTAAACACATTGTTTGTTTTATTCTTTAGCTGTGTGACCAATATCTAACCCAGCTAACTTGTTAGTGATGTCCTGGTTCACCTTCGCTTTCTTGCAAATTTGTGTTGTCATAGAACACTCCCACGTTATCTCCAGCTCAGATAGACAGTGAGCACTAACCTGCAGGCAGCAGATGAGCAGAGGCATATGAGCAATGATGACTTTGCTAGATGTTTTGGACTGCAGCTTCTCCGACAGCTTGGTGCAAAGATTCTCAGCGCCTGCCAGAAACATTAAATGGCAATAAAATCAACTAAACCAAGCTTTTACATCTCAACACTACACAATAACTGATCAACAGGTCTTAGGCAGATTCATCAATATGTGAAAGGTTCTTTTAACTGCTCCTCTTACCCTGTTCCTCTGTGACCGCCCAGACCATGAGGTCCACGCAGGCGGCATTGGCCTGGCAGCGCAGTTTAAGTGGGCTGAGCTCACTGTGTAGATATTCCACATCATGCAGGATCCGCTGCAGCTCTGACTGGCTGCTGCTGAACTGCTCTAGCACAAAGTCATGCACCTCCTTCACAAAGGCTGTCTGCAGGTCTGAACACAAACAGAAACAGTCACCACCGACGGACAAAGCAGGAGAGAAAACATGTCGTCTTTTATACGATGATGTTATTTTTGCAAGAGTTACAATAACCGAATGGTAAAGTCAAGAGTGCAGTTCTTTACTATTACTGTGGTGCTAAATTGGACATTCAGTTAGGTCATTTACATCATAAAGCTAGGTATGTTTGAATGATATCAAACCTAAAACAATATTAACTACAGAAAAAATGTGAATGAGACAAAATGTAATATATAAAATATAAGGAAAAATGTAAGAATGGGTACAGTTAGGATTTTAGTAATCCTAATATAGATACTAATACTGCTGGTCAGTACTGATATATATTCTTATTGATCTGCCTTCCATAATCTGGTGTGACATCTAACAAAAAGCTCAGAGACGATTCAGCAGTTATTTTATTGTGATTTTTTGAGAAACAAGGATCTCTACTGTGTCCTGGGTTTCCTCCATTGATTATAATGCAGCATCGACTGTTTGAAAAGGCAGTGAGTTTGAAATAGGGATGAATCGAAAATATTATTTTTTTCAAAACCGAAAATGAGGAAACACTGAAAGAAGTGCTTTAAAAACTGTTGAAAGATATAACATCATCCTCTGTAGGCCTATAACAAAATAGTGTATTAAAACCGACTGGCACAGCCCATATATTACCTATAATCACTGGAAAACTTTTTCAGAAACACAGACTGCCTTTTCAGAAACACAGACGGAGTGGGTGTGCTCGAAGCATCTCGTCTCTTCTGTGCTCGATCGGATGTTTTGATTTCGTATGATAAATTAATCCAGATGTTGAGAAAGTATTTGTGGATACACCCCCTATACATATATTTGGAATTCCAGGCTTTACAAGCGGCTTTCCGCGTGTCTTTCTTAGATATATGCGCCCCCGCGGTAGACATGTTGACTCCAGTCTGGTGAGTGCAGGTTGCGGTTGTTGATTGTGTCATCACTGTTTCGGTCGTGTTAAAAAAACTTTTTCGTTGCATCCCTACTTAGAATGTATTAACACTGCAGGAACACCCACAGCAGCACCATCTGAACAGGAGATTTTAGAACTGACCAGTTAGGAACCTGTTTAGGACCAGCTCTACAGACACATCCCTACCCACATGTACACTATCCAGACATCATTTAATGTTCTAAAGCAGTGGTTGGCCTCAGGGACCCTCCATGCTCTATATTTATGCTCTATGTGTTATAAGTTGGAAAAAGAGCAATAATGTGGATCATCTGGGACCAGTGCTGTAAAAGATTTAACATGTAACCTTTCAAATAATGCAATTAACCACAAGAGACTGTGTGTTAGAGATTTTGTCAGAATTAAGGTTATTGCACACGACATGAAAAATAATAAGCTATTATTGATTAATAAATGTAATTAAAAAAGACCAACAAGAGGTAGTTTAGAGTACATTAACCACAGAGCCGATATGAAGTGAGCATAGTTGTGTGTATTTTACAACAGCTTTGATCGTGGCTCCTCCAATCAGATCATTTTATAATGACCCCTCTTACCTTTCATATAGTACAGGGTGTCCCTCAGCATTTTAAAAACGGCCACATACAGAGGGTCACTGAAGGTTTTGTAGTAGAGGTTAAGACCTGGACTGTTCTGCAACAGAAAGAACAGTCACAGAGTAAACACAAGTATTACTGACTCTGAATCGTGAGTAAATAATGACTTAAAGCGCACAGGTTACCTCCAAAACCTCAGCCATGGTTTGATCCAGCATCTTCAAAAATGACTCTGCAACAAAACGTTCTACCTGTTCACAAAGGGAAAGAGCAGATCACATGTCCATATACTGAGCTTCAGAGAAAAACGTCCCAACATGGTCACAATGTGCACTGATGGAGCACTGACCATTTGAAGGAGCTTCCGCAGCATGTCCAAAGGAACGTCAAACTCCTTAGTGCTGCTGCCGGTAAAGAGCGGAGAGACGGAGAAACTGGAGCTGATGGTGGAGAAGTAGTAGTCCGGGTCCACCGTGCTGCCATCAGGCAAATAAGACGCAGCTGCAATAAATTCATGAGCACCATTTAGTAGGTACTAGATTTATAAGCTAGATAAGACAAGAAAGAACTTTTGTCATGAGCATGCTCAGTGCAACAAGTGGAAAGATAAGACAATAGAGAATTTTTAAAAAGACAATAATCAGCGTTTATTATTTATCAGGTTATTGATCATGTGTTCCTTCAAATCCCTTGCTTGAAATACAGCAAATACTTGTTTGATGTGTTGAGGTCACCGGGATTCAGATACATGAGCCTATGATGGTTGTGTAATTTATACACCCAAAACGACAAACACTTCATTCAAGCTGTTAGCCAAGACTACATAAATAAGCTACAAGAAAGTATGAATCTTTGGAAGCAAAAAATAAAGAAATGAAGGGTAGTTCACCACCTTTGCACAGTGATCAGTATACTGGTGATGCTGAGTGCTGGGTGGTTGAAACTCTTGTCTAGGTACCTTGTATCTTTAAGCTCTTTGTAGTGCATTTTTGCACCAACCATGTGATTTAAAGCAAAATATAAAGAAATGGGGGTGACTCAAGAGTTTTGCACAGTAATGTTTGTACAACTGATAAAATTGCAAGTGAATATAGGCACATAATTGCTATACAGTACAGCTTAACAGTGATGTGTGCATAAAAAAAAAAGGTCCAGGGAAAACATTTTAAAAGAACATCTATCCACATGATTCTAAGAGAACCTCACATTCGTAACTGTTACCTTCAAAGTAATGAGCAGAAGGATCAGCAGGAGAGCTGGGAGGAAGGCCTGTGCGCTCTGGACTGGCCTGATATAAAACATAGAGGACATTGCAATTAATGCAGAATTATGATCAAAGAAACGGCAAAACAGAACAAAAGTAAAAATATGTGGAAAGACACAATATCCAGTATCCTTATTTAAAAGTTCTTTTATATTAATATATGTTCTTGCCTTCTCACAAAAAAGTTTTTTTGGTTTTTTCTCTGATAGCCATATTAGGTGGTTTCTAACACTGAAGAATACATTGCTATTTATAAAACAATTGGACATATGAAATGGTTGTTTAATAAATCTCCACTACGGAGAAATTGCCCTCTTTATAATGAAAGCAGTGACCCCTGCTGGTGGCTTGAAGTACTGTGGACAGGCACCTGCTGTGAGATGCTGGACACGCTGCTGGTTTTGCGGCGCAGTGTGTCGCCCTGGCAGACGGTGAGGAACGAGCTGGGTAGGATGGAGCGGAAGTCATTGAAGGAACGTCGGCGAGCCGCCTCCACCTCATCAGTGGTGGCCACAGGCTGTGGGATCGTCCGGGGGAACAGCTTGGACAGCAGCGGCTCCTCTGTGTTGCTGTAGCGTCCGGACGCTCTCACAACACCCAGCAAGCAGGGGATGGTATATCGACAAAGATATTCTGGAAGAAAAAAATAAATAAAAAAATCGCAGAAAAATATTTTTAACTCCAACATCACAATGCAAACTCTGCCATTTGTTTCTATATATGGGTGGCTGAGTCACTAATACCTTTAAATATTTCAAAAGATCAAAAGCCTAATTAGGGATTTTATTCCTTGTGATGGTCCACAAACAAGTGGATGCTGCTGACTTATATAAATTTTAACTGATTAATCCTTTAAGGTCAATAAAAAGAGTAGCCATCTCTCCTATAACTTCTACTGTCACAGTTTCTCAATGTTGGTACTGCATTTATTTTTAAAAGGTCAAGTATGACATTGATTTTGGCAAAATATATGTTATATATTTATGTTTTTATTTATACAATAATCTACAATGTATGCATGGAAAATAGATGGATAGGAATTTACTTCACACATCAGTTTTGTTATTACTTTTTTTAAATCAGAAAAACAAGACATCCCACTTACATTACTGTTACTCCGCTATATTGTCTATTTATTGTAGGGTTGTGTCGTCCCCCGGTTCAATGCTGCTAACTGCTTCCTGTGCAGTTATCATACCTACAGTGCAATACTCTTTACTCCAGAAGATTTACATAATGTCCAGTCTGCTATTAATAATCTCCAATCAAAAAAATGTTCATAACTTGCCTAGATGCACACAAAACTGCCCAAAAGCATGAAATACCAAATTTAACGTTGAGCAGGAACAGTAACTAGTTTTAGAATGATGGGCATCTTTTTTTTTGATTAGTCATTTTGTGGAAACCTGCTCAATCTGGCAACACTGAAAAAGGGACACTGACTAGGTCTATCAACACGCGGCTGGTGAGACGTTCGGATGTGGTGAACTGTAAGACAGGGGCCCCAGAGACATAGAGAGGATACAAACCTTTGTCATGGTCCTCAGGGTTCCGAGATGTCTCCAGGAGAACTTGCATGAGGTCCATCACAGCCTCCAAAATCTGTACAAGACAAAATCTATACTGTAAAATGTAAAACAGGGCGGATGTTGAGTTGAAGTGCTTGAGGTCTGAACTGAAAAATACTGCTTTGATCATCTCAACCAAAATTCAGCTTCGCATAATTTTTAAAGTACTGAATAAAACCAATGAAATTGCTCATCAGCACAGCTCGTTTTAGGCTGAAATGAAAAACCTTTCAAAATATCTACCCACTGATTTATAATTTTGGTAGAATCAGCTTTGGTCATTCTTTCGTGCAATAATTTATTAGGTTTACCGTGAAATATCATGTGCAGTTTTATTACTGGGTGCTAAATCATGATTATTATATACAAAACTGTATTAATAGTGATAGTCTTACTATGTAAATCATCATTACTTATGTCAATATTACTGATTTACTCTATGAACTCTATCGATTTTGTGTTAGTAGTAGGGCTGGGAAAGTTAACGCGTTATTATCGCGTTAACGCATTATTTACTTAATGCCGACAATTATTTTATCGCACG
>JBBJLR010000037.1:10724997-10737920 GCA_037577145.1 Brachypetersius gabonensis
ATGAATGAATGAACGAATTAATGAATAAATGAATGAATGAATGAATGAATGAATGAATGAATGAATGAATGAATGAACGAACGAACGAATGAATGAATGAACGAATGAATGAATAGATGGATAGACAGGCAGACTTTCACTTAGATCAACAAAATGTGTCAAACAAGAAACTAAACAGACAGAATGGCTCCTTTTAAATTCATTGTTTAATTGTTTGTGTCATTATAATGAATGCATTTACATATCCGTCCATTTAGCATGGAGCATGTTGGCCCCGCCCCTTCCCACTGAAGTTATAGGAAGTGTTTTGCCCAAGACTGCCTGTAAATGTAAAAGAAGTTATTTATGTTTACATCAGAGTACAGTAACAAAAACAGGCTGTTTCATTTCAATGGGATAAAAAGAACATGCAAAATGGACCTGCACAAATTAATTACACTACAAATTGGTAAATAAAACTACACAAAACCCATAAGGGCAAAAACCCATAAGGGACCTCGGGCAAAAAAGTAGCATACGCGCACGTTAAAAGGGGAGGTTAAAAATTCTGGAGAATTAATTTGGTGATATGCAAACAAAGCCATTCATAGCAGTTTGATGGGCAATGGTGCACAGCAGAGAAACCTGCCTTCGCTAGAAACCTTTTCTATGGTGGCACTAGGAACCAGGGGTCACAATATCTACTGTGGACATATCAACATTTTATTTACTATCTAAAGTGACCAGTGACCCCACACATCTTCCAAGTTGTTCTACGTAATGCTGATGATAGTAAAAAAAAAAAAAATGGAGAAATAGTAGTGACTGGAGGTAAACAGCTTTTTTCTTTGGGTACAGGTTTGCTTTACAATGCCATGCATGAATAATTCTGCAGTTAAAGTGGCCCCTTATAGTCACACACCACATATACAGTGTGAACAGTGTGAAATTCTTCTCCGCATTTAAGCCATTCTTCAAGTGAAGCAGCATGGAGTCCTGGGATTCAAACCTACGACCTTCTGATTAAAGGGGCAACCGTAACCACCAGACCACCAACTGCCCCAATTAAACAGTTAAAAAGTCATTTGCACCCCGAAGCTTTATCTCAGGACTATTGCAAAACTATATTTCAGGGATCAGGGAAAATAATCCAAATAATTTCACGTGAGAGACAAATGAATGGATAGATAAACTGATAAATAGATGTATAGATAGATACATCTATATATAGAAAGAAAGATGGGTAGATAGATAAATAAACAAAACTTTTATTTTGAAACGCGTGGCTACATTTATACGCTCCTCTGCTGACAGCTAACATTTCACGGCTCTAAACTCGTAGTTTAATCCTGTGCGGAGATTTTTTATTTTCATAATATGTTCACAAATTTAGGATTTCTGAAGCGGCTTTGCTCGTTCTGAATGTCTAGAGTCTGGAAGAGGCGCTGAAAAACGCTGTCGTTGTTTTTAAATCGCCCCGTGTGTGACAACAGACTAGCCGGCTGGCTAACGTTAGCCTTGTTTTGTTTCGGTTTGTTTGTTTGTTTTTCTCGTGTCAGGTGAAAGTTCCCACTTTTGGTCGGGACAGTTTAATAAATAAGCTGTCCTCTTCGAGGTCAGGATAAAGTGTGCCGTTTGTTTGGCAGTTTTAAGGCAGTATTTGAGCTTTTCGTGTTGGGAGAAAGCTTTAGCCTAGCCTAGCCCCTTACTTAACACATGAGTCTGTCACTCGTTGTGATCCGTCTGGAGCTCGCAGACCAGTCTCTCATGCCTCAAGGCTTTCTCTACAGTGCTGGTAAGCTAAACTGTCAGCAATGTTTATAAACGAGGTATGTTTACATGTACTGTGTCCGCAACTGTTCATGAACCATGTTAATAACAATCAGGCCACGTATGTTGGATACCACAGCTGTGCACCCCACTCAACTGAACCGAATCCCCCGAATCATTTTATACTTCAAGTGTTCAGAAAGTCTTCGTATTTCGCTTCTAGTTCTTCGTCCTAAGATCTATTGGACTTTCGTCGTGTTATAGGAAGTCCTAAGGAATCCAATTTTGCTGAATAAACTGAACCGATTCTAAATGAATCTTTTTATGTTTCAAGTTGTCTGGGTTACTGCTCTCCTAGTTTCTCAGCATAAACTTAGAATAAAGCAGACCTACGTCTTGGCCTGTTTTCCTGCTGCAGTAAGGCAGGCCTCCAGTTTGGCTGAGCGATCTGAATTGAGCAGAACCGAATCATTTTGTTAGCCAAGTACTGTAGAGTGACACAGCACAGTGTGGACAAGTGAACTGTTAGTGTCTCAATATAAAACAGAAGACTGACCCACTACTACTAAAACGAGAAAGCTCTTTCTTTGTTTCTAGAAAACCCTTTAAAGCTGCTCTCCCACCCACCTTTGCCACAAAAACTGACCAGGCTTTGTGTTATGCAGGTTTGCATGTGACTCTGCATACAGCATCTGGTGTCTGTAATTCACTAATGGTGAAACCCAACACGATTTGCTTCTTCTGTCTGCTTCCCTTTCAGATGAGGAGATGTCAGAAGAGGAGTTGAGAGAAAAAGCCCTCGGCTCGGCTAAGAGCACGTTGGTGGGCAAAACGGAACTGGAGAAAGCAGCCATCCTCCATCAGCATATTGGAAGCAGGGCCATGTCTGACATGGTGATTGAGACCTTGACATCCGGCCCAGGTTAGAACTGCTTGGGTCGTCTGTAGAAACAGGAGGACTCAAATGTGTTAGTTTGGAAAATCGATCAAGGTCCTGGTTGGGTTCCAGAGTTGTTTCTGTAGCCTGATGCTGTATCTATGAGGCCATCGTAGCTGATAATTGTGCAAACAGCATGCCTAAATCATCATAAACCACAAAAGCGAGTCTGTTTGACATTACTTGACTTGGTTGCAGGCAGGTGTGTCATAACTGGGGTATGCGGTTTGCACAATGATAGAGTTTCATTCCTTACTGCTTACATCAGCGGTCTTGCCAAATTGTTTTTTGGATTTCTTTACATGCACTGAGTTGCATGAAACCTTAACAACATCTCCTAAATCCCTCTTCTGAAGATGCACCAGATGAGAAGGAGGCTGATCAATCCTCTGGGGACAGCAGCAGCATGAAGGAGCAGACGGATGGAGCTCCGGTCCCTGACTCACCATCCAAACAGCTTCCAGACCAGATCTCCTTCTACAGTGGGAACCCATCAGTGGAGATCGTCCATGGAATCATGCACCTTTACAAGACAAAGTGAGACACGGTTACTGAAGATGGCATGATACAACCTTTTCTTTTCTTATTGATATTAGAACCTGTATTTGTTTATAAAAAAAAAAGCAATGTGCCCTAGAAATAAACTGTTTTCAATTAAGGCCTTCACTTAAGATGAACATCTACTTGTAGACCATCACACTCAAACTACTAACACTTTACTTTTTCTCTGATATCTGATCTGACATGACTCTAACTGTGCTAAGTAATCCAAAATTCTGTCTCAGCAATAACTGATTTACGACCAAGACATACAGCCTCAACTTCCTATAGAGAATAACCACAAATATGTAATTTTTTTAGCTAAGCAGAACTTCACTTTTGTATTCAAAAATAGGCCTGTGTTCACAAACAGGATTTAAGTCCTTCAGGGGCTAATTTGTCTTCTCTGGTCTTCCCGGGTGTCGATATCTACGATTTTATAAAACATTTTTGCCATTCCACATTTTTCTTTTTAAGGATTTTTTGGTCGTCTGGATTTAAACAAGGGTACAATCAACATGCAGCATTTCCAGTGTCTTCATCTTTACTTTCTAAGAAACATACGTGTTTTAGGCTTGGTATTTCTCAGTTCCATAGCAGGACCAGATATTTATTTTAATGTAGACAAACTTTTAAACGTGTATAGATATAGATGTGTGTGTATATATATATCTATATATGTGTGTATGTGTGTGTGTGTGTGTGTGTGTGTGTGTGTGTGTTTGGACACCTTCTCATTCAATGATTTCCTTTGTTTGTTTTATTGGCTACACTGTAGATTAATATTGAAAACATCACTTATTGCTCTGATGACAGCTTTGCACACTTAGCATTTTTTCAATCAGATTCATGAGGAAGCGACCTGTAATGGTATTTAACTTACAGGTGCTCTTCATCAAGAGTTCATTAGTGGAAAATGTGTTTTGGATCATCAGTTGTGATGGTAGGGTTGGTACACAGTTCGTGATCCTAATCCCTACTCCACATTATGGCAAGAACCACTTTACTAAGTAAAAACAACTAACAGTCTATCATTACCGTATTACATCCTGGTTTGTTTAACTCTTTTTTTTTTTTTTTCCCTGTGTATTTCTTTGTGCTCCTTCATTTTCTTTGTTGTAAAAAATAATAAAAACAAAGAAAAAAACATTGAATGGGAAGGTGGGTCCAAACTTTTGACTGGTAGTGTATATTGCAAGTGTGTGTCTCCCACTTTGAATTCCATGTCTACAATCAATGCTAGTCCTGTTAGGCCAGTTGCCCCAGTTGTGGTTCTCTGAAATGACCTCTATGTAGACAAAAAAAAAAATCCTATCTGGTTCACTAAATGTAGTTTAATATGTATAATTATGATGATTAATATCCCATTCATTCCTTTGCTCAAAATCCTGTGTGTTTCAGACAGAGCCAAAAAAAGCAAGTCATTACGCACAGCGCTGCGTAGTTGTCAGATCATAAGAATAGATCCAACAGCTCTTTGTTCCAGCACATGCTTGCTCGTAGGTGACTCACTCAGTGTGTTGTTTTTTTTTCTTTTACTTCTGGGCTGGGTCCACAGCAAGATGACGTCTCTGACTGAGGATGTGAGGCGCAGCGCTATGCTCTGTGTGCTCACCGTGCCCACGACCATGACCAGCCATGACCTCATGAAGTTTGTGGCGCCCTTCAACGACGTTATGGAGCACATGAAGATAATCCGGGACTCCACACCCAACCAGTACATGGTGCTTATCAAGTTTAGCACCCAGGTGAGGTCCTACCACCCAGGCTTCTGAACTTGTTGACATTTGCCTTGTGATGTATCATTTCATTTACATAAGGTGGTGTTTGGTCACTGGCCTATGCCTCCCTCCCTGTAGAACTGTGTGTGTCACCATGATAAAATTTCATGCATAATATATAATCTATTAACTGTTCTTACAGTAGTCTCTGCAATACTGGTATCACAGGAAGCTGCAGTGTGCAAATAAGCCTCTAATCAATCAGTGAAATTAATCATTCATCAGAGTTCATTCTTACATGACAATTTTCTTTACCCCTTAGAATGAAATGAGCTGATTTTGCAGACCATGGTCTCGGTTATGATTGGCTGCCCCGAATTACAGCTCATTCAGAAGTCAGCACAGGGCTGAAACACTCCTTAGAACTTCAGCTTGAGTGGGGAGGGCTAAACTGCTGTAGGCTGAATAAGAAGATGTATGCAAATGTATGACATCACATTAACTCACAGCTTAGTTTTTGTTTATGGACAGTATAAATGAGCAGTGAATTCAAATTCTGAGCCTCTTTAACTCCAGAACAGTTATGATTCAGGTCCTTTAATATACTGACAGGAATTGCAATATGTAACAGTATAACAGCAATACTGATATTTTGTCCAGCCGTAGTAGAAAGTATGTATTCTGTGTCGTTCTATAGGCTGATGCTGACAGCTTCTACACAGCTTGCAACGGCCGGCAGTTCAACTCTATCGAGGACGCTGTATGCCAGCTGGTGTATGTCGAGCGGGCTGAGGTGATCAAGTCTGAAGAGGTATAATTTCCCAGATGCATCACTTCTTATCTTAAGTTTTGTGCCTGTTTGCAAAGCCAAGAGACCCTGCATTTCTTTGTGATAGTTTAGGTGAAATAATTGTGCATTCTGTTAGTGGTAATTTGTACTTATAAACACAGATAATAGTTAGACACCTAACTGAATGTTTACTAACCTTAACATTTTTAATTTTAGGATGTTATTCATAGTGATGGGTGTTTCCATCATATAATGCAGCTTTGAGTGTCTTAATGTACTGACCTTTGGTTTTGAGACACTGGCTTGGGGGTTTGCTTTTACTTGAACCTGTCCTTTAACTGATCAGGGAGCCAGTTTACCAGTGATGGACCTGACTGAGCTGCCCAAGTGCACCGTGTGTCTGGAGCGGATGGACGAGTCCGTGAACGGGGTCCTGACCACCCTCTGCAACCACAGCTTCCACAGCCAGTGCCTGCAGCGCTGGGAGGATGCCTCGTGAGTAAAGCCTTTGTGTTGTTTGTAGAAGCAAAGCCACTCGGTACGGTACTGTACAAAAGCCTTGAGCCCCCCTCAATTCTTTCTGTTTGGCTTTGAATCACCTTGTTGTTTCAAAACTACTATTTTATGCCTGTCAAACTGACCTATCTTTGATATTGAGGGAATTAAGTGAAAGAGATGGGAACAAATGTTTTCCTGTGATGGGCTACAAAATGCCTAAAGATACAAGGAACCTATATAAAGGAGTTCCAACCACTCAGCATTCAGCACCACCAGTATACTGATCACCGCCTGAACATCTGGAATCATCTGCACCTGTTTCTTCACTGTTTCAGGCCTTAAGTTAGATGTGGTTTGTTCGGCTTGTATGATTCATACGTAGATTTTTTAATTTTTTTTGGAGTCTTAACAACAAAAAAAATTCTCTGAAACTGGTCAAGTTCAGAGACTGGACTGAAAATGAGTCTTTTAAAGTAATTCAAGAAGTCTGGATAACTGTTCCTTAATACGGTAAAAATACAAGAAGGGCTGGATCTATGGAAGCAAAATATGAAGAAGTGAGGGGTGCTGATGAAGGCTCAAGACTTTTTTACAGTACTGTAATTATGATGTAATTTGTCTGTGTACTGAAGTATGGGTCTGCATGGTGAATTCTTTTGAAGTTTTTTATTTATGTTCTCCTCCCTGAATTCTCCTTTCATGACGTTTACTGTTCCAACATCTGTTATTTGCTTAAGCTCCTGGCTGATGTTTTCCTCTTGGTTCCTCGTTTCTGCGTCATAAAGGCCAGCTAGATTGTTCTCCATTCTTTTCATTGCTCTTGCCAAACAGTATTTTGCCATGTGTGTTTGTTTGTTTTTGTTTTTTGTTTTTTTGTTTTGTTTTGTTTTGTTTTTTGGGCCATTGTACCATTGTAGTTGAGCTTTGACGTATCAGGTGAGCGATGTGACAATGCCATTTCTAAGGGAACACAATAGAAATGCCAGGCTCCAGCATTTGTGAGTGTGTTTGCAGTGTTTTTTGGGTGAATTTAAAAGTGCTAATGAGCTGTCTGTCTCTTTAGGTGTCCTGTTTGCAGGTACTGTCAGACCCCCGAGCAAGTAGAGGAGAACAAGTGTTTCGAGTGTGGGGTGCAGGAGGTAAACAGAGTTTTGAATGAAATTGTCAGCGACTGTCCGGGACACATGCCAATGTTTCCTTTCTCTGTTCACAGAACCTGTGGATCTGCCTGATCTGCGGACACATCGGCTGCGGTCGATACGTAAGCCGCCACGCCTACAAGCACTTTGAGGAGACGCAGCACACCTATGCCATGCAGCTGACCAACCACCGCGTCTGGGACTACGCAGGGGGTACGCATGCCTATACAGCACTACATCTACATGTATTACCTTTAGATTTACGTACCTATTGGGCTATACATCTACTGTACTAATAATAACTTTCATCTATATTACCTATGGGCTGTACGTACTCCTATATTACATATATTATCAAAAGATGGATGTACCTGTAAGACTACCTATATTACCTTTATATTTACGTAGCTATAGTGCTGTAAATCTACTGTATCTATAATACCTATCGCTTATATTACCCATGGGGCTGTAAGTACACCTATATTACTAATAAATTTTCGTACCTATGTGACTACCTATATTACCTATTGCCTGTATTGTCTATAGGTGTCCATTCCTGCTGGGCTGTAAATATACTTGTATTACCTATAGGAGTGTAAATCTACCTGTTGATGTCCATACTTACAAGGCTGTAGATCTACCTATATTGCTTATTACCTATATTACCTAAAGGTTTCCATAAAATGAGCTCCGTGTGTCTGTGATCAGATAACTACGTGCATCGGCTGGTTGCCAGCAAGACGGATGGGAAGATGGTGCAGTACGAGTGTGAGGGTGACACCTGCCAGGATGAGAAAATTGATGCACTACAGCTTGAGGTGTGATTTTGTTTGCCATCAACACACATCATCTGTTGTTGTTTTTTGCATTTTTATTAAAGCAAAACATACAAGACAGCATATACAGACATTATTATTCAGGTTGGCATGAAATACAATAACGTACAGAAAAGTACAAGTATGTTGATGTGGAGACTTGTGAGCAGTAAGGTAAGTTTCACGTGCTTCCAGAAATTGTCCCAGACATCCATAGATTTCCACCCATCTGTTCTAGAAAGATACCGTCTTTTGTAAGATACAGTCTGGATCAGCGAAACGATCCATTCTTTGATGTCAGGGGATGACTTCTGTTCCACTTATATAATTTCATTTTGCCCACTGTTACAAAACCAGCCTTAAGTACTGCAAATATGTTGTTTAAAATATGCAGAATCCCTGGTCTGTTTCCTAAAATGCATGTTCTTGGTTGTACAGGTAACAGTGAACTCAACCATTTTACTAGTAATTGTAGAAATGTATTCAAAAATTGACATAACATGGTTTCACGGTCATGGTCTCTCTGCTGTATTGTTGTAAGGTTTAAATTTTCATTTTATTAAATGTTCTTCAGAAAACCGACACCGAATGGCATTTAGCAGGCAGTTAAAACAATTCTCAGACAGAATTATCACTCAGCTGTTTTTACTGAAACTTTTCTAATATTTGGGTTTTTTGCAGTATTCCTATTTGCTGACAAGTCAGCTGGAATCTCAGCGCATTTACTGGGAAAACAAAATTGTTCACCTGGAAAAAGAAACTGCAGAAGAGGTAAGATGTGGTTGTTTTTATGTAATGCAGCTAGGCAGTTAGGACAATGTCCTGCGATTAGAATATTGTGGTTCAAAGCCCAGGACTGGTAGTAGTACCACTGAGGTACTCTTCTTTTGAGTGGACACCTTTAAATGTGGAGATGTGTCTCCTTTCTTTCAGATTAACAACATGAAAGCCAAGTTCAAGGAGACCATTGAGAAGTGTGACAACCTGGAGCTCAGGTTGAACGAACTGACCAAAGAGAAGCAGTCCATGGAGAAGAAGTAATGTCTCTATAATATTCTTAAGATCTGCCCAACAGTGACGTGATTACCTCTGTTTAAAGGACATCTGCGTTTCAGCTTAACAAAAGTTTGGGGACATCTAGTTTGTGTTTAATGCAGGAGTGTCAAATATCCTCTGTGTGGGTTGTCAGGTGAACTCCTAATTGGTCAAAATGAAAACCTGCAGCCACAACAGCCCTTTGCTGACCCCCCTGCTTTAATACAAGACCCACACCATAATGAAGACCGGATTAGTTTAAGGAAGACAAGGTCACAGAAATATTTGTGACTGCGAGACATTACACTCTCCTGTTCCGAAATCAGCACCTTGACTAAAAGATTTCAATAAGTGCTTTTATCAGTAGCTCAGAAACAGTATAAAAAAGGATATTTAGGGAATACCTACAAGTTTTCTTCACTTTTTTAATGTTTATTTTTAATGTTTAAAGCACTGTGAACTTTCCAAATATATGTTTCCACACTTAAGTCATAAGAAGAATTTCAACCCAATCATGTTTCATTCTAAATGGACTATGACTGTAAATCACAAGGGGAAAGAATCAAGAACGTGTAGGATATGGGTTATTTAAGAAAACCTTGTAATGTATTTTTGCACTGAAAAATGACCACGTAGACCAAACACATGTTGGAAAACTTCAAAAGAAGGCCAGCGTTTTGGGTGTAGCGATGTCAATTTGCTATCCGTTCTCCAACAGGTGCACACAGTTGAGCGGCAAGGTGGCGAAGCTCGGCCAGGAGCTGCGGGAGGAGCAGGAGATGAACCGCTGCCTGAGAGCCAATCAGCTGCAGCTCCAGACACAGCTGCAGGAGGAGGAGAACCGGGGCCAGGAGGCCGCCTCCCGGAAGGACGTTCAGATCACAGAACTGCAGGAGCAGCTGCGTGACATCATGTTCTACCTGGAGACGCAGCAGCAGATCAACCAGATGCCGGCTGAAGCCCGCCAAGAGATCCAGGAGGGTCAGATAAACATAGCCTCAGCACCCGCCTCGTCCCAGCCCGGACCCTCTGCTGCAGCCTCCGGCAAACTGGGTGGCAGAAAGGGGCGGAGCAAGAGGGGAAAGTAGGCTATCAGCGGAGTGGGTTGGCATAAATGACAGACTGAAGAAGCCGCATTGAGTCAGACCACTCACCCACTCTGCCTCTGCCTCGTGCACAGAGGCTGGCAGTTCAAAGAATAAAGTACATATCGCACTAACGAGCCCCTCACATCTGATGGGTTCACTTTTCACAGCCTGTCAGATGTTGTGTGCACTTGTGGCCCTGTGAGGGTCCTCAGCACCGCTTAATCAATCTCTTCTGTTTCATTTGAATGTAGTGTGTGTTGCAGAGTTGAGGCAGGTGGCAAAAAACGTGCCCAAATTTGCTTCTTTTTTTTTTTAAAAAACAATAACCATGCACAGCGACACTAGGATCAAAATCGTGGTGGTGTTACCTGTACCTGTTCTGTGTGTAATTTGTTTCCTTTCTTTTGTGCCTAGAAAAGACATTTCATACTTTTCTAAAGCCAAATACTTAGTATTACGAAATGTAATCTACCGCAAAGCTGACTACTTAAAAAAAAGTCACACTCCACCAAAAATGCTGTAATGACTTTGTTTTTATTTATTGTAGAATTACTTATGTTCTTTGTTCAAATACACCCAAAACCTAAAAACACCTTCGAGTTAAACCCTGAAAACGATAGTCCAAAGTTCTACCCTAGTTCGTATCTGATGTCCGATCAGTGTTTAGCAGTTTGTAAGTTTACTTCATACACTATTGTGAATGAAAAAGCATAACGATTATCCTGTAATGTTCCTGTGCACATTAAAAACCATGCTGGACTGAAGCTGAACATTTATTTCCTAATAGAGTGGAGCAAACCCTAAAGACTGCTAAAGTAGAGTAACGGTTTAGTGCCCCCTAGTGGCCAAACGTGACTGGTCATTAGCAATTTCCTACATTACCTTTCATGATGAATGGTCAGCGTTAAGCCTTCTGAAGTCTGGCTAATAACATCTATACATTCTGAGTCACTCATGCTCCCACTTCTAATCTGACTCAAAAGACGTTGCTCACAACACTGACCCCTTTAGAAGCGGTTTGGGCTTGTGTCAAGTGGTCTGAGGAGCTTCTATCTGCAAAGGTTCTTCTGTAACTTTGGTCTGATTTAAAGCAAAATCATCCATCTATCTATTGATTATCTGAACTGCTTATTCTTAACCAGGGTGGGGTCCGTCCCAGCACTCGCATGGCACAAGGCAGAGAAACACCCTCAACAGATCACAAGTCCATCACAGAAAACACACACACAGGGCCACTGTTATATCTCTGGTCCACCTGACGTGCATCTCTTTAGACCATAGGAAGAACCTGGAGCTCCTGGTGGAAAGAACAGACGGGACCCTCAGCCGGGAATAGAACCATGGACCTTCTTGCTCAGGTGATGGTACCACCCTGCCCCCCACATCAAAACTGGAAGAAAGGTCCTGGTGCTACACACTGCTAGAAAA
Source organism: Brachypetersius gabonensis (assembly GCA_037577145.1). Classification (NCBI taxonomy): domain Eukaryota; kingdom Metazoa; phylum Chordata; class Actinopteri; order Characiformes; family Alestidae; genus Brachypetersius; species Brachypetersius gabonensis. The sequence goes on from JBBJLR010000037.1 coordinate 10,736,738, forward strand.
CATTGCACACCAGTAGTTGTATATAGACACTGAAAAAAAGAGACCACTTTTCCCTTTCTTCTGTTCACTATTTGTTCAATTTGCTGTAGTTTGTGTAAAATGCACAGGTTGCTATTTTCCTCTGAACTGTTGCAGAGTGAGCTGTGTCAGTAATAAACGCCTCCACACGTGTTTAACCGCTGCACTTGTAAGACAATTGTGTCGTTGAATATTCACAAGGTATAATTAAATGTATTTTTTAAAAATCTCCGGACCTAGAGATTTTTTGGAGTTTAAATCAGGTGCGTTCAATGATGTTATGAAACAGTGGCATGCACATTTTACACAGACACACTCCCACAAATTACAAAAGCAATAACCAGAAAAAAATAGTCTTATTTTTTCCCATGGCTGTACGTGTGCAACGTATAATTTGTATCCCTTCAAAAAACAAGAGCACAGTTAATAGCCTGTCCTCCCCAGCAGCCCTGGTGTTTGGCACCAGTGTGATCTGGATTTGATGCATATCTGCCCATAATCTGTATCGAATGCAGAACAGTCACAGTATAATGTAATTCACAAATTTATTACACTTGCGGGGTTGACTCATGCCATGGCTGATTGAGGTTATTCATTATAATCAAGGACTACATTCTACAATGTAACTGCAAATCAACTGTACACAGTTTTTTTTCCATTTCCATTTTATTAAAAAACATCCTTTCACATTCCAGTGTTTTATTTAATTTTCATTTTTCCTAACAAATTCGGGGGAAATAAAATCATGATGGATTGTCAACCACTTTGCGCATCTCCAAACGGAGCTCTTCTGTCCAGAAACGCTGTTGAGAGTCCGGAGAGCTCTGAGGGTCGGGCATTGGAATGCCAGTTCATTCAAATGACCAATTATCCATCTCCTCTCATCAGGTTAAAATAAGAGAAATAATAAAAAAAAACAAGAAAGAAACAAACATTTGACCCCTCTACCCAAACAACTCCAAGCAGAGCAAAGCTGTTCGCTGCAGCACCCCTCCCCCCACATAAATATGAAATTCCTACTATGAACCCTAAAGCAATATGTAAACACTTGCGTCTGTTGTTGCACTCCCCTTATTACACAAGGAAAAAAATATAAAGTAAAAGGCAAGAGTGTCCACCGCATCGGCTTGTGTTTCATAATGATGCTTTTTTTCTTTTTTTGTGG